>VYXB01009652.1:909246-1033732 GCA_013397135.1 Pachyramphus minor
CTCAGTGCTGTGACCACTTCCCTGGGAACCCTGCTCCAGTGCCCAACTGCCCTCTGGATGAAGAATCTTTTTTCTAATATCCAACCTAAACCTCCCCTGACACAACTTCAGGCCATTCCCTCGGGTCCTGTCACTGGTCACCAGAGAAGAGATCAGTGTCTACCCCTCCTCCTGCTCTCATGAGGAAGTTGTAGCCTTGCAAGCCACCAGAAACAGCAAAAAAGCCTTCCTCTCTTCCCAGATTATGAAGTCTTCTTTTCCCATTTATTTAGTCAAATGACTCTGTTATCGCTGCTGATCCTCCAGGCACATTCTTAAGAGAACACCAAAGATCAAGAGGTTCCCTTCAGGAGAAGTGATCATAAGTTCCAGCCTGCAGGAAGATGCAGTGTCCCATCCCAACGTACTATTCCATATGACAACATACAGACAGTCATTCTTGGTGTGGCTAAATCTAAATGCCCAAAAAAGCAGAAGTCCATCCTCCCAAAATCACAAGATAGACTTATGAATCATGAGATTAAGAAAATATTTCAGCATTTTTTTCCTTGTTTTTTGGCTCTCTGACCTTTAGTATTGATACCTTTAAGTAACAGTGGAGAGGAGCAGTAGTGAGAACGCAGTAATGACAAAAAAAATCTCATGGCTGCAGGACCTAAAGTGCACCATAAAATCAGGCACCATTGTGTACTCATCACCTTCAGCAACAAGTCAAAAATATGAACACTAGGGACCTGTTTATTCACACCTACGATACAAAATTAACATTCAAAACCTAGCAAGTTGACCTTTTTTATGCTTAAAATATATTTTAATGCTCTGTCAACACTTTTTACTGAGAAAACATGTAGAATCTGGATTCATCGTTTATCAGGCTCAGAATTCCACTGCTTTGGAAATTCATGTCTCAATTTGAAGAGCCAGCACACATCAGCCACTTGCAGCACATTTTCAGAAAAAAGCAAAGCATAGAAATAATTTTTGTTGGGCAGTGTAAGTACCTGAGGCCATATGTTAGTGTGTCCTTCCCTGTTTGGACAGGATGTTGCGTAAGGTATTCCCATGTTAGTTATCTCCTTTTTGGATCACATAATCAAAATATTACACTGCTTACACTGTTACCTCTAATAAACACAATAAAGTATTATAGTATGAACTGCAGCACCTAGCTGTTCAATTCCAACCTTTTAATATTAATAGCAGTATCAGTACTTTCAGTTTATTTTATGTTGTGTTGTTTGTTTGTTTAAAGAAACTGAAGCTTTGGCTAGTAATTTGTTGGATTCCAGCATTAAACTGTAAATTTTCTGCTAACTTGGCCTTTCAAGCCTTTCTGTTTTATTTCTCTATCCTGTCAAATGGAGGGATAGGAGAAGTGATGGAAACCGCAAATCAAATCCATGGAATTTTGAGCACTAAAAAGCTTTACAGTAAACCCTATAACACTGTTCACAATCAGAATGTTCACGTGTTAAAATAAGGACCATGACTAGAAAATGATCCATGATTGAACTTATTTACCCCTCAGAAAGAAAGTGTATCTGTTTCCTTGAGGCTTCTTCTCATTAAATTAGACTTACTGTTTAATTATAAATAACTCTTCAGCAATTATTGCACAGAACATATTCAGTTTGCTTACCTCAACCAAGAGAGTAATGATTTATAGCAATGAGTAATATTAAGTTTCTCTAAAAGTTGTAGGATATAAATCATCAAGAATCTACAGAATATAATGAAAATTAGAATTATATCTAAATAAATTACTTGTATTTATATTTAGGAAAAGAGAGCAAGAGAGGATAAACTAGTCAGTGACTGATAATTCAATAGAGTACATCCTATATGAATAAAACTTGCAAATTTCAAAAATATGAATATTTTGAATCTGTAGAAAACTGTAGAAAAAAGTCAGGCAGAATATATCAATAAAATGTAAACTACTATAGAAACCAAGTGTCTGTTTAATGCTCTTTAATGCGATGAGGACTTTCCTGTTGCATTCCTCATTGACTGAGAATTCCTGTTTGCCATCACTCTTGTTAAGATCCATCCAAGCTGCACTGAGTCCATGCACGTGGGTTTTTTGCAGCAAATTGAACTCTAATGCAATGAAAATACTTCTTTGACCTTGCTCAGTTTTCACCTTTGAAGTCACCCTGTGGATACTGAGTATCACAGGACCACAAAACCACAGAATATCCTTCAATACAGTATAGGATTTTATCTTTTTTTTTTTTCCCTAGCAAATGATCTAGTGTTCTGAAAAAGCTGAGCAAAATCAGGATGACTTGGGAAGCAGGAGGACACTCTAAGTAGAGAAGGGAATTTCCTCATATTTAAAGAAGGGTGATGTACAGATATACTGAGTATTCTTCTGGTGCCTAGCAGATAGGCTTGAAAGGTAAAATTTTTTCACTATTCTAAAGAAAGTGTTATTTGCTGTTCTATACTAAATAATAAAAGATTTTAGCAAGCTCCTTTGAAAAAAAATCTGTATTGAAAGGAAACCTGTCTCTATACTCCAAACTCCAACCTTCCTTGTTTATGTTTTAGCATCTTTAATGCTCCAGTCTCCTTAGCATCCCTTCATTAGGTTCTTGTTTCTAAAAGTGCATCAAGGTACACATTAACCTGTCTGTCTCATTAACTATCACAGTTAGACAATGTGCAATCAATGACGCAGATAATCAGATTTTTCTTTCTACTTCTAGTCACCCACCACTGACTTCTCCACAGCAACAATCTCTTTATTTATTTCATATGGATACTGGAACTTTTCACGTGGAAAGTATGTAAAGAACCTGGAATTCCTGCGTGCCTGCAAATGAGAATTATACTTTTATGTTCAGATATTTAAGATATCAGTAATTTCCTTCAAAGGCACCATTTCAGCGGTGTCTTGCAATACTTGTTACCAAAGCTAAGTGAAGTATTTTGTTTATAAACAGAATATTTGAAGATAGGAAAGAGTTAATGGGCTTTCTAATCTTACATACAATTATTTGTGTTTTCACTTGGTTCTGGTAAGCATCTGCATACTCAGATTTCTAGAGTTTAAAGTGGAGGGGAAAATATTCTTTCCTAATTCTACTGTATTACACTTATTGATATCATGGAGACTTTCATAATGACCATAAATTTATTAGCTTCTGTCTCTTCCACTTTTGACCAGCGCTCCCTTGGCATTGCAGCTTTCCAGATCTTGCTGGAAAATGACTGGAAAAAAGCTTTCATGCAAAAAGTGAAAAAGGGGAGATTATTGGTTCGACATTACTGCTGCAGATTGGTGAAGGCTTGGAGGTGTCTCTGTAAACTGAGTCATCCTGAAAACGTAAAAAAATCAGGTAAAATGGCTTATAGTTCATAGTGCACTATTAACATTCCTCTGAAGGGAGGAGGTCTGTATTTAGTACACCAGAAGTAGCTAAAACCTGGTTTGCTTCAGCAGGAACTACATAAACCACAGTGAAAACTTTCTATTCCTGAATGCAGCATACGAGGCTGAAGAGCTCTCCCAGTGTGGATATTTGAATATACTTATTTTTCCGACTGATAGGATGGCTCTTCCTGATGCCCCATTATGTGCTGAAAAGACCCCAAACCCTCCCTCTTTTTTGTCTATTTGCCAATGACACAAGGTGATTCCTATAGGCTGTAAGGAGCTAGGGGTCGGGGTAGATCAAGGAACATGTTTTCTTAGCCCAGCCAGCATGACAGTAGAAAAGCAAAAGAGCCCTCACTTCCAGCTGAGTTGAACTTCCCCTCTCCTTGGGGCCACTTGTCCTATGGATACATAATTGTCAGCATCTTCATGTGAGCCTCTTGCTCTGTTTTCAATCAGGTTCCCATAATTCTTTTTCTTAAACATGATACAGCCCAGTTATAGCACCACTGCAGTCTTTAAAAGTAAATATGAACACAAATTTAAAGCTTAAATAAATACTTTTTTTTTTTCATGAAGAACAAGAATCTCATTGTTTAGGTTGGGAAATTTACACAATGCTTGTTTTTTGATCCTTAATTGAAAAACTGAGCCTCCAGTGGCCAAAAAGTACACTGAAATGCTAAAGACATTGGGACATTGGCATCTTCAGGACCCAGCAGTGGTTATTCCAGCCATGGGTTTTTTTGCTGAAAGCCTGCTTTTGATTTATTTCCATAATAAAGAGCAAATAGCTGTAGCATCATAATGATTTGAAGTTTGTTTCCAGCTAAAAGGCCTCTGGTGGCCTTATAAATTTGTTATGGAAGGACATATTAAAGAACATGGAACCTGTCCAACAGGATACCCTGGATGACTCTGGTAGGTGGTAGAAAACATGCTACTAACCACCTGCATGGGCAAGACTGCTCCAGCACTGCTCTCCCTCTCTAGAGCTGTAATCTTGCAACCATTCCATCATGCCTCCTCTTTTCTATGCTTATGGGAAAGCATGTGGATGAATTCCGTGAGTTTTTGTCTGGTAACACCCAGGCAAAGCATCCTGGCTGGCCAGAGACAGCTCCACGGGAGGTTGAGAGCAAGGGGGAACACAAGGGTGAAGGAGGGATTAACTGCCCTCCCAAGAAGCAACCAACCTCATGAATAACTATGAAAGCGTGTCCTGCCTGGAACATTAATACTTGGAAATGCTCAACAGAAAATCAACTCTGTCTCTCCCAAGAGCAGTAATATCTCATTCCCAGGCCTGTGGCAATGCCAGCTCAGAGTTCAGATCCATAAATTTATCTGTTTGAAATACACATTTTTTTGCATCATAATTCAGCTCTTTCTTAGAATGAGTTGTCCTTCTCAAAAAAGAAACGTAACATATGGAGGGTTCGTGGATGAGTGTATGTCAACACAAACAAGAACTGTGCCAAGGAAATCATAGAATTACAGAGTCATAGAATATCCTGAGTTGAAAGGGACCCATCAGGACCTTTGAATCCAACTCCTGGTGCTCCACAGAACACCCCAAGAATCCCACCATGTGCCTGAGAGCAGCTGAAGTCTGCCTGGGCCCTAGGCATCCCTCTCAGGGATATCATCTAAACCAGGTCTCTCTTGTTCTGTGCATTGTTTGCTGGTGTGCATCCAAGTCCACCTTCAAAAATGTGTGTGTGTTTTCATCCAGTGGTTACTCAGAGAAGCTGTGGCTGCCCCATCCCTGGAAGTGTTCAAGTCCAGGTTGGATGCGGCTCTGAGCAACCTGGGATAGTAGAAGGTGTCCCTGCTCATGGCAGGGGGGGTTGGAACAAGATCTTAAAGGTCTCTTCCAACCCAAACCTTTCTGTGATTCCATGATTCTGTTTGCCAGGACTCTTCAAAGTTAGAGAAGAAATCATGAAGAAAGCACAGCCATGGAGCAGAAGTCTTAACAATAGGAATTTTTCACCAATTCTCCTGTCAGTGGTTAGAAAAAGCCTTTCTTAGGGAAGAGATGTGTTGTGAGTTCTTACCTCTTTAAACACCAATTAATTCAACCATGAAACACAGGGTTGCTGGAAGCCAGGCTTTTTTTGCATCAATCTGCATGATTCTACCCTTTTCTCAGCCTCAAATTCTCCTATTTGTCTGAATCAAAGCCTTGCTGTAATGTGTTATATTATTCCTTTGTGAATAACCACTATTAATCTCATTTCCTCTTTCTTAATGTTTGTGGCACTTCCATGAGAAATTTTGAATGTTCTTCAGTTCATTTCTTGCTTGGTTGGACTGTAAATTCACATCTATAAATGGCTTAGATAGTCACTCCCTGTTAAAAATTGATTTAATCTTTGTTTTCCAGTTTTTGTTGGATGCTTGAATGACATAGCATTGTTTGGTCTCAAGTAGGTCTGTGCTGAATGAGTATTCTGAATTCATTCAATCTGCTAGAATTAGGAGTTTGCTTCTTAACGTTTGCTTCTCTCTTAACATTCCTCAAAATTTCTTGAGAATGTTTGTGACAGCAAATTGTGTTCATATGGACACTCATGTGAAAGAAACAAAAATGGGCAGTGCCATACCCAACACAAGTCATTTTATCTGCATAACTACTACTTGCTTCAGGATTCAATTAGCACACTATTTTATGTCATTCCAAAAGTTGCTGTTGCCCGCTTGTCTACAACATTAGAAAATGGCAAGTTTCTTGTCCTAGAGATGCTATGCTCTCTGAAATGTAAAAAACCCAGTTTCTGAGCCACTGTGGTTTAGGGGGCTTTTCTTTCAAGTAACAATTCCATTTTAAAGGTATACCAGTTATTCTTGGCTCTAAGTGTCTCTCATTTCAAAGTGACATCTCCTTTAAGATATTCTGGTATTATGGAATAATTTATTCCGCAAATTAAAACATGTTTGCTTATGTCAGAAGTCAGCCTTAAGAGTTCAAACTGTTCAGTTTTTCCTCTTTCTGCAAATAGTACGGAAATTTAAATCATCACTGAAAAGCTATCCTGTGGATTAGAGTATTGGGAATTTGGGGAACCAGGAGGGAGAAGACTTAAACAAGAGTCAAATTCTACAGCCAGTTCTTCATACTCTTAAGTCCATTTGTTTCCATGGAAGAAACACCTGAGCAATGCAGTAAAAGACTTGGTCTTAGTGACCTAGAATGATAATGATCTTCCCTTATATAAAATACTCGATGCTACCACAGGAGTGGTTGGCTACAATACTGTGTGTTACCTTCCCACATAAGTATCAAAGGTCAAAATGAATGCAGTAGTAGTGTAGTTTCTTGAATGCATTTTACAGGATCACAGAATGACAGAATGGTTGGGGTTGGAAGGGACCTCTGGAGATCATCCACTCCAACTCTCCTGACAGGGTCACCTGAAGCAGATGACTTAGGATTGTGTCCTGGTGGGGTTGGAATGTCTCCAGAGAGGGAGACTCCATGACCTCCCTGGGAAGCTGTTCCAGTGTTCTGCCACCCTCAGTGTAAAGAGGTTTTTCCTCATATTGAGGTGGAACTTCTTGTATTTTAGTTTATGGCCACTACTCCATGACCATTCGCTGGGTCTGGGATATTTTTCAACATTATTTAGCATTTATCCTTCTGAACTTTTCCTAGGGTGGAAAACACCATCACAACTAACACTGAAGATAATTTCACTGCAAGGAGAGGGAAAGGCAAGTCATAGCCAATATGCCACAGATGCAAATATGTTTTATTTTCAACATGTTCATCTAAAAGCAGACAGCTGTCAGCTCTCTTCATTTTGATGCAAATAGTGAGTGGCTTTTCTGCTCTAGTCAAGGCTTTTAGTAGAATCTTTCTAATACTCTTCCCATATTCTGATTTGATTTCAGAACTTGAAAGCTTTAACTAGAATTTAGCATAATATAAAAACAATAATTAATAAGTAATAATTAATAATGCAGCTTTTAAAAGAAAGTCATGAGTTAATCCATTTCGGAGACTTTCCATATTTTTTACAAATTCATAGAACTATCTGAGGAATGTGCTGAAATGCATGAAAAGATTGATAGGAACTCCAAGATAGGGCTGATCCTCCTCTCATAATGATTAAAGTTGTAGATTAGTTTTGGTATTTTGGGGGCCCGAGTGTTACAACTGACAATTGTATTGTGGCCATGTGAAGGAATAACTTATCTTGGCACCCACCAGGAGGGGCTCAGAAAATGCTTATTTTGCAGGAAAACACAAAAAGTGTGACCTGGGGTGTAATAACCTCAGGTCAAATTACAGAATGCAGCACAAAGCACAGTCTCAGTCACTGCTCAGAACTTTTAGAAAGCAAAGGAAAACATAAACAGAGACCAAGCACCTAAAATACCCCACTAACATCAGTAGGGGCTCCACCTTTTGTCTAAACTCAATATCAGGAATGTGACCTGGATCCCAAATTCTTTCTCTCTATTACTGGATCCCACCCACCACAGAAAAAGAAAGAAATTAAGTACTGAAAATGTCGTTTTAACTTTATTCTCCGAAACCTCTTTATTTCACATAAAAGTTGTGTTTCAATTCTGCAGAATCAATAAAAATTTGGGGTTTAGACTGACATGCTAGCCTTTGAAATGGAGTATTATGCAAAGGAGGAAAGGGGGAAAAAAAAATATTAGATCTTCAGAATGGCAATAGGAAAGCTGTTGGTCTTAGCTGGGAGCTGTGTGACTTTTGTTGTTCCTGTCTCACTGTCCCATTATTCTTTAAATGTAAAAAAATTTTTTTTCATATTGAAGTAAAAAAAGGTGTTCATTGCCATGCTTTTCATGTTGGTATTTGGAACTTGGAAAACTTGTTTTCCTCTTCATTCTGCCAGGCTAGTAAAGAAGAAGAATTAGGTGATGTGTAGTGTATATTTGTTGGCAAAATATCTCAAGAATAATAAATGAAACTACCACTTTATTTTTTTTTTCCCCCTGAATAATTTGCCTCAACATGTAGAGCTCAGTGTGTTCAGATGCAGGGATGTCAGGAGGTGGATTGTTAGACTCAGCACCCTGCTAAAACTATCAAATTTCTGTGTCAAGTCTACCAGTGAAATATGTATCAAGCCACACAGCCCAAAGTGAGCCCAACTGTCAATCTTATGCAGTGCAAGCATCATAGGTAACCAAATATTTTTGGTAACAGTACGTCAGAGTAATTAAGGTTAATTATCTGCAACTACAGAGGTCTGCTATTGGCACAACAATCTGCTTCCATGACAACCTGAAATTCATTTGATCTTTCTGTGTTTTCAAAGCATGGGTAATTTAGATTTTCTCATGCCTACAACCAGTGGAGTAAAAGCTTTTACAGTTTTTAATTAAATAAAAACTGTGAATACCTGGTGGCCTTACATCAGAAATTCTGCCTTTGGATGGATCAAAAAACTTCCTCAGATGGTAAAATTATTATGATTTCTTATTGTAAGAAATTCTGTGGGTCTTCTGTTATTCTGCAGGACTAGTAATTAACTCTATTCCACTCAGGGGAGGGATAACAGTGGGTCTTTGGACCAGGCATTCAGTAGAGGTACAAAATTCAACCAGCTGCAGCAACTGGCAATGAAAGAGGGCAAAGCAGTCTTGGTCATCATGTCTGGCAAGGCCATGTCAATGCTTTAAGCAAAACATGTCAGTTCCAAAACAAGACGGGGAAAAAAGAACATGAAAGGGGTAAATGTAAGGTTGGGTGGAAAGTGGTTTTCCTATACTGGCAAAAATGCTTGAAATTTCCAAAGCATTCCTAAGAGACAGATACAATTTGTTTTCATTGGATGTGACAGCACAGAAGCGTAGTAATTGAGGGGAATAAAGAAATCCACCAGGAGGTAGGACAATTCAGATCAAATGCCAATTCCACTCTAAAATCTTCTGCAAGGTAGGGCATCTTGACCACCGTAGTCTCAGATGTCATGAGTCAACAGGGGCACAGTGTGTTTATAATATTTCAAATAATTGTATTCTGGTCCTGTCAAAGGGATGAATATATCCATGTACAAGCAGAAGGAATCACACACATAACTGGCTGAAGGGCTAACCTGCTGTAAACCATGAATCACTAAGATTGCCATGGGGTTTTGGCTGTGATTTGCTGTAAGAAAGTATAAAACCCAACAGTGTTATGGTTTTTATTCTTTTCCTATAAATCGTTGATATACTGGCTTTTTTATTGAAATTTTATTAAAATTCGTTTGGGCAGACCTATTCCAAGGTGGGGAAAAGCTTCCAGATGTTGTTTGTTTGAAGGAAATGTGCCTATTCTTCCCTCAGGAGAAACAGAGCCCTTAAAGTCGTCACTTGCTTAGAAATGGCCTAGAAATAACACAAAAACTCAGTGGTTCTTTTGGAAAGAACCACAACTTGTCTTGTGAGCACTCCTAGAGACACACCAGTGCTGGATGACTACAGTATAGGAGATATCTCCTTAATGTCCCGTACAGAAGAGTTTCTACAACCTGATTTACTCTGTCTCCAAAATAATAAACATGTTTATTCCAACAGACGGTGTTTAAAATGACACCAGCTGTGTCAGCTCATTAGAAAAATTGCTAAACAGTTAATTTATTAATTCATTAAATTAATGAACAAAACAGCAATGAAGTTCCCCCCCACATCATATCAATATTCTGAGAGTAGAAAAGATATACCAAATCACCTCAGAGTTATGTAACGCCTGCAAGGTAGAATCCCTTTGGAAATTAAAATCTGGCTGATTGGCTTTGTCTGTAGGGTCTTAAATTCAGGGAAAGGGAAGACAGTTTTTCACACACTGGGTGTCTAAAAATTAACTTGGAAAAGAAGATACCTAAGCTGAAGCAGTAGGAAGGGTCCAGGAACCTAGAGCTTCAGTTTAAAGTGTCTCCCAGAAGAAGGGGATCAGTCCTGACTGCTGCCTCCCAGCAAAGTATCCTGGGAGCTGCTCCCCAGTATCACCCAGAGAAAGGGGCTGTCCTCAGCTGTGCTGCCTTTGGGTTAGCCCTGAGCTCAGGTTTTTGATTTAGTTTCATCCAGAAGAAACTGAAGTTATTTTGAATTTCTCTTTTTTCTTTTCTTCCCAAGAGAGATGCCCGATTACCTGATTGATAGCTAAGTAAGCATAAAAATTACTACAGTTGTGAGGAAGACTTTGTAGTCAGTTGGAGAAAATTATTTCACACAACCTATGGCAGTTGATTCCTTGCTATCCTTTAATTTGGGGGGCCTAATTTGACATTGCAATGTGGCACCTGAAAACAGATTATGAACTGGGTGTGCATCTCCTAAATAGGGGCTGGTTTTGCTTGGTTTGTCCAGAATTTGTATTGTAGAATCTGTGAAATTTTTCCCCAAAGCTGATATGATTTCAATGTTTAGATTTGTCAACCAAAACAAAAAAAGCACCACTTAGTCAAATTTTGTGCTTCTTCCCCGAGAGGAGATTTTGGGGACCTGATTCTTTGTAAGAGCAGCTCTTTGTCTTTTGCTTTGTAGCCTTTGGTTCAATCAAGAGTCACATGTTGTGTGTTGCTGTTCAATCTGGTTGCAACATGATGCTCCAGATGATGCTGACAAACTATGATCCATTTCAGCAAGGTGAAACATAGTTCCTTCCAGAAAACACAAAATAAATATTTCAGGGGTGTTTTACATGGTGGCCAGGCTTCTCTTGCACAGATCTCTGTTAAAGTCCTTAGATCTGTCCTGGTTCATATAATCCTCTCCAGGAGCTACCAATGGAAGCAAAACCTGATGTTCTGCATTAAGTGTCTCCAGGTTTGTTTCTCACACAATGCACTCTTGAAGGCAGTATACATCCTTTAATATAGCTCTTCTGAGTTATGCCTTTGATAATTTCATATCAATGTTATATGGCAATAATGCTTAAGAGATTATTTCTCTCCCTCTCCTTGCTCCACTGATTTTGATGACTTTGTTTGAAAGTGCTGCAGTCACCTATGGCAGTAGCATATGTGACAATCCCCCATTTGGCTGAAATACATCATAATAATTTTGTCTTTGAAGGACAATGTGTAGGAGAGTATTTCTCATTCAAATTCAAGTGACTCTTAGAGTTGGTAGCTCTATCAGGACAGAGCAATGAAGCTTCATTTAATAATGAATTAACTTACTGTGCATCTAAAATTAGTGATAAGAGGTGCATTGTGTTGTCATTTGAAGAAACTGTACTGGCTGCTCACAAATAACTTCCTTTCGGATCCAAACAGTAGAAATGGTTGTAAAGTGTCATCAAATGACTATTTTATTAAACTGTACTTGATTTTAGTTTTATAAAATGAAAAGTATTAAACACCAGAAGGCTGGACTAAATGCACACAGTCCCTCCCTGCTGCTCCAGGCCATTTATGTGCTGATTGACTTGGAAATGTGGTGCATAGCCCAAAACTGATGTGGTTTTAGCTGTGTGTACAATTTTCAAATCAACCATTTTTTTAAGTTATTCTAAACTATCAATCATTCATCAAACTTAGGAGCAGAACATCTTGTCCTTTTTGGAGGGAGGGACAAATTTTTAGAAGTATATTTTTGCTGGCTTGCTTTAGGTTTCTGTCATGGCTTCACAGGAAGATTTGTCTACTGTTGTAATTCAAGCATCCATGCCCAGAGGGCACCAAAATCTTCCACCTACCTTCCTGCTGCCCATGGTCCCAGCAGCTCCACTTAAACTCTCAGTCCCACCATGTGTGCAGTCCTGGCTCTGCTTGTTTGCTCATGGGACTTGATTGAAGGGCTCTAGATGAATGCTGTAGGAAGCTTCCTCTCCACTCCTGCTTCTGGCCTTATCTTGCTAATTTTGAATGGGTTTGGATCACAGAATCATAGAATATTTTCTGTTAGAAGGGACCTTAAAGATCATCTCATTCCAGCCCCCAGCCATGGGCAGGGACACCTTCCACTATCCCAGGTTGCTCAGACCCCCATCCAACCTCTCCTCAAACACTTCCAGGGATGGGGCAGCCACAGCTTCTCTGGGCAACCTGTGCCAGGGCCTCACCACCCTCACAGAAAATAATTTCTTCCTAATATCCAATCTAAACCTGCTCTCTGGCAGTGTGAAGCCATTCCCCCTTGTCCTGTCTCTCCAGACCCTTGGAAATAGTCTCTCTTCATCTTCCCTGTGGGCTCCCTTCAGGCCCTGGAAGGCCACGATTAGGTCACCCCAGAGCTTCTCTTCTCCAGGCTGAACAATCCCAACTCTCTCAGCCTTTCCTCCCAGCAGAGCTGCTCCATCCCTCTGGTCACCTTGGTGTCCCTCCTCTGGACTCTCTCCCACAGCTCCATGTCCTTGCTGTGCTGGGCCCCCAGAGCTGGAGGCAGCTCTGCAGGTGGGGTCTCACCAGACCAGCCCCAGGTGCAGGACTCATCACGTTGTCTTTCCTTGCCTTAGGCTGTTATGGACCCTGTTATCAGCACCTTGCTCTGACTGGGGGGTTCAGACCTCTGGAACTGTGCCCTGGTGGGTGAGGGCACCATCACTGCCTGAGCTGGGGTTGTCTGTGGCTCTGGGCTCATTCTGACTCACAGAACATCCCCGTCTTGATGATCCCTGAGACCAAGAGCTATTATTCTGCTGACAGGTTTTGGTGGTAGAGGTAGAAGAGCACACATGGGACCATGGTGGTCTGTCCATACAGCTAGTGTGTGTTTACTAGCTGGGCTCTACATAGAGCTTTCTATTATTCATTGTAATGTGTTGTAACACGTCAGCTTGGTCTTTTAGATCTTTTACCTTCTGAGACTATGCCAACCTATGATCTCACCTTCTTAGTGTGAGGGGTTTTTTAAAGGTACTGCTTGAAAACCCACTGGGCTCCTGCACACCTGGTAACTCGGCCAGACATCTTGGGGCTCTGCCAACTTATGCCATTCTAGAATAAGAGGGCAAATTCCTTTTATGCCACCTCCTTCTTCAAAGGATACTTATGAAGAGATCCACACCAGATCCTGAAGACCAAACTAGGAAGTTACTACATTGCCAGGAGACCCTGATTCTCCTTGCCTTACAGTTCTTGTAATAATTTCTACTCAATGCAGGACAAGTGTAAAATAATAAACACATGGGAATGCTTGTGTTCAAAGTGCCCTTTCCAACATGACCAAAGATTATGTCAGAGGGAGAGCAACTGAAGCTAGTTGAATCAGTGCTGGCATGATGCCAAAGGTTAGAGTAGACAATGAACAAGTGGGTTCTGCTTTAGCAACTGATTAGTTTGTTTGTTAGACTTGAGCGATATGGGTCAGGGAAGTGTTTGTGTGCAGCTAAAGCTCCCACCCTTTTTGAACAGACTCTATGTGCTTCAGGTTGAGGCAAACCCACTCACTGACTTCTGTCCCTTCAATAGCCACAGCAAGGACTGAGTCCAGATATTCTTTTCAAGCTTAACTTTCTTGGAGCTTTCTGTGGGGGATTCCTCCATCGCAGCTGCAAGTTTCCTCTGTTCCACAGCACACTCCAAACCCTCTTGTATAATGCTTGGAATAAATAAGGTCTGTCTGCCAGCGTGAGTCAGCAGTAAACACCATCCCTGTACAATTACACGAGCAGCTGAGTGGAGGGTGGTATGCCATGAGCCCTCTCTATCTGTGTGTAGGGTCCCAGAAACTGCCCTGTTCTTGGCAATTCAGTTAATTCCCACTGTATCTGGAGCTTGTTATTGCTGTTTTTCATTTGCTGTGTGCTTCTGGGCTGAGAAACTGCCAAAATACTGTAAGCAGCAATCCTTGTAGCTTTATTCTCATGAGATTTCCTTTCTTCTTCCCCTGATCTCATGCAATTCCCCACCCAGCTTTTCCCTGTCCAAATGATCCAGATAACTGGGTAAGAACTAACAGTTCTGAGTGCTTATCCGGAATCACAAAAGTGTTTTTCATGTTCATCCATTACTATAGTATTATGTATGTTTATAGACTTTAATGAATAAAACAAACCATTATGTGCCATATAGCTATCCATTTAACTTCAAAAGTGTATTTCAGTTCCCTCATTGTACACTTTTCCTAAATTTTTGAGCTTTCCTAGCAGAATTCTCGTGGAAAACACATTCATTTCACTGCAGTTTGAATTTTGATCTGTCCGCCAGAATCTTTAACTGCATAGCCAAAAGCAATGTGACTTTTCAATTTTCCATTCAACCATGCAGTTTGTAGTGTCTAATGTTGAAAGTGTACATGGAAATTATGTATATTGCATTCAATACTCCACAGCAGTACCAGTCTACTGATGATATTCACAAATGTTTTGAATTAAAGCAGAGATGAGAATTTTGTAAGCTGTTCTCAAGCATCTTTGGATGATCCTTGGGGGCCCCTTCCAACTCAGGATATTCTATAGTTCTATGATATTCTATCTTATAAAAATGTAAAGAGGTAAAATGATTGTTTAAATCCTTTACTGCAATTTCCATAGTGAGCACAAATATATACTTTTACTTCTGTGGCAAAGAAGTGACATTTCTGACCCCCTTAAGAAAACCTGTAACTTGATCTTGAAAATAGTGCCTGAAGATGCAAGCCTTGAAGAAGTCAGTGTCAACTGTCACCTTACAATTCCGTGGGCATTTTTCTCACTGACAAAATCAATTCAAACCATTCCTTGCCTTTCCTTCCAACCGCTCATTTCCATTCCCTGACTGCCCTGTCAATCAGTCTGGCATAATTACTTATGGACTTTCTAGATTTATCTTTTTTAGCCAACCCTTTTTTCCCCTGGTGGATTATTTCCAATCTCCAGCTTTTCCTCAGTTTAGTTCTTCTGTTTCATTATGACCCTGTAGTAGTGGTAGGGTGGGTTTGAAGTGGCAGCATAAGGGTAGAAAGGGAAAAGCCTGGCTTTGCTGCTGAGAGCAAGTCTGATGTGACAATGGTTTAAGACACTAAAACAGAAGTTTGGTTATCTCTAGACTCTTTGTGAGAAGTGTATCTGCAATTTAAATATTCACCCAACTAAAATCACTGCAAAACTTATATTTTAGGTTTGGACAACACTTCTTAAGATGAAGATGGCAATAAAAGCAGTGCTGCCTTGAGTGGACTGTTTCGTGGAAGAACATAACGTTCAGTATGAGTGCTTTGGATCTAACTCAGACACGGCCTTCTCCTGACACGCAGGAAGCCTAACTCATGCCTTCCTCAAATGGCTTCTGATACTCAACCATATCCAATCCTGCAGCTCGTGTCAAAATATTAAGTGACTGCTCTGGAATACAGGCGAGGATAAATTAAGAACTGCTGATGAGAACACGCTTCTACATTAAACAGTTCTTAGTCAAGTCTATGGCAAGATTCCTTTTGGCTTTGATATTAAAGGAAATTAAATTATGTTTTTTGTTGTTCTCTGCTAGGTTTTGGTGCAGCTTTTTTTACAGCTTTTTCCTTCATTGACTAAGCTCTTTCAGCTTTCCATCACCCAATCCAGCCTTTAGAGTCCTAAACTATCTGCCCAGCACAAAAGGGTCTTCTCCAGGGCTCCAGAGGACAAGTGAAATATTTCGTGTTTACCTTGTGGAGGAATGGGGTGGGTGGGAATAATTCCTTTAGGATGAAAATATCTATCTAATACATCTGCAGGGCAGTTTGCTGGATTGTGTATCTTTCCTGATGACAGGTTAGGATTCCTATTGCATCAGTAATATTCATTTGCTAAAGGTCACAGAATCCCATGCACTCTCATAGCAGTATTTTATAACCATGGTGATCAAAGAATCAAGTGGTGTAATGCATCATGGAGCAGCAAAGACAGGCTGCTCTTTAGGGAGCCAGGACTCACAGCAATGTAGGCAGGGGCACAGACCTCAGCAAGGGAGATGCCCTACTCTACCCAAACCCAGTGGCAGCAGCCACAGCCAGACAAAAATCCATAATGAGGAGGTGAGTGTGAGAACAAGCTTAAAGTAAGATCATGGCCTGGGTTTAGGGCCAAATTAGAAAAGTGATAAACTGGGCACAGATGTACCAGCAACATAACTCAGGTGAGTGGCAAAGGGCTGAGCGTAAAAGTGGCCTCTGAGCAAAGGAAGGTCAGACCCCCACACAGTCTGACAGCTTTTTCTCCAAAGCTGCTCTTTCACAACTGTCTGAGCCAGTGGGTAATTTGGCTGTGCTGCATCAGAGCTGGCTGTGGGCCCAGGCAGCAAAACTTTTCGAGGTGGGGAGGTGCACTCAGGGACCTGGTGAATGGTTTGCTGGGAGCTGTGGCCTTCTTTTACAAAACCAAGTGATTTTACAAAGAAGAAAAGTGCGTAGGCTTTCTAGTTCATCATGTTCTCTGTCAAGACACTGAACCTCATGTCTGTTCATATCACCTCTTCTTACATGTGTGAAAGGTTTCCCATTGTCACAAAGTAAGAGCTAGCAGAGGTTGAACATAAAAAAAACCCCAGTGTTGTTGTTCTGTTGCTTATTGAATAGCATTTCAGTTCCTTAATGGTGGGTGAGATTGTTCCAGTATAAGAATTTTATTATATTATGATATTGCTAACATAATATTAAGATATTATGAAATCTTACAGCATTTTGTGCTGGAGCCTGTGTTTTGATCTAGAACCAAGAGATTGCTAATCCTGTAGAAGCTTTTACATGTGAAGAGAATACAGAAAATCATTCATCTTTCCCTCTCTCAATTAAAGGGTGTAATCAATGGGGAACATGCCAGTTGCCTAGTCGAAAGATATAACATTAGTGTTTATGATGGCAAGAGAGACATAAAAATCTTCACAGTCCTTGGCATACCTTCCATGTGGGTCTTGGCACCCAGGGCAATGCCATTTCACCCAGAAAACTGCTGTCTGTTTCAGTGTGGTAACCAAGCACACTGGCCAGGGACAATTTTGGATCCTTTAAAAAGAGAGATTTTTGTTGTGGTTAAATTAAAAAATGAAGGATATGTACTTATCCGCAGTGTGAATTCTTTGAAAAGCACAGAGTTCTAATTGTTGAAGTGGAAAAATCAACTATTTAAGAAATGTAAAACCCACTTTTTATTTCAGGTTTGAAACATAGTGATTCTCTGAGCCAGGACACACAAATTTTAGCTTTACCTTCTAGGGTTTGGCTTCTCATGTATCCTGGCAATTAGTTTGGCCTCTACAGTAGAATTCTGGGCCTGAGCTTGATTAAGAGAACATTTATGAATAACATCCTCAGAAAAAGTAAGGCCATGGCCAGGACCAGGCCACAGTGGCAGTGAAGCAGGTATGCTCTGTGCCTAAGCTGTTCCATAAAACAGAAGAACCAGGCAGCTCATAACTCTTTACATTGATAGCAGTCATCACCCTTCTTTCACAACTTGCTAAGCCCGATTGGAAATTCCTGAAATTTTCATTTCACCTCTTTCTAAGTACACTTGCCAGTTTCAGTGGAAAACACCAGGCACTGTGGTGTATTTATTAATATGATACTATTGACATGATGGATGAATCATGGTTTTACATAGGGAGAGAAAGACCAACTTCTTTAATCTCTCTAAAAAAAATAATTGGGTATTAGAAACGCTACTACCTACATAGGGCCAGATCCTGCAGCCCTTACTACTACTGATCTGACTGAGAACAAAAGAAGACTGTCAGTCTTGTAAGTATTTGGATTTTTTCAGACTTTGACAGCCCTTTACTGCAAATGGTTTTTTCCAGCTCTTTGGAATTCTTCACCAGTCTGACAACTGAGCTGGTTACTTAGGCAGCAGGCAGGTTGAACTGACTCGTACCTTATGAAATTGGTTTACTGGACAAAAAGTCTCCACAGTTCCCAGTGGGGCACTCCCTGTGCTCTGCCCCAGTCCTCAAATCAACATGACTGTGCAGAGTGACTGTAAGTGTGACCAAATCTACACTTAGAAGGTCATGTCACCTGAAATCAGGAGGTAAAAGCCTTCTAGAGAGGCAGTAGCAAGGTTGTTATTTCCACTACTAGTTTCCTTTTCCTGTTGGAGGGGCCTTTGTTACATTAGCTGTGAGGGAGTCCTTCTCAGGCACTATTGATTGAATGATTAACTTTGGTGACTGTTCTCATGCTGTGCTCTGTACAGCTGGTCCTTCTACCCTCTGGTCTGAGGTCTCTAGTAGAAGGTAGACCCCAACTTATCAAGATGCCCTTCTGGCACCATAAAATCCACCTTGGAAGAAATTCTGGTTGGGTAAAAAAACACCACAGCCTCTTCCACCAGGAGATGAGCTACACTGTAATATATAGTTGTGCTGGTTTAAAGGCAAACCAGCAGGAGAAATAAACCCAACTCAAAGGAGGTTAAAAATCAGAATGACAATTTTAATAACAATAATATAATAAATACAATTTTATAGGTGAACAATTGATTTTAATCCACAAAAATGTGGCACCCTGGGGCACGAACAGAATGGTGTTTGTCACCCCCCGCGCTGAACCCCACGTGGGCCCCTCTGAGTCCAAAATGCAGCAAGAGAGGAGAAAACCTGCCAATGCCAGTGATGGTTGCAGTCCGACTGGAAGTGGTGGTCACAGTCCAACCGAGAGTGGTGGCTGCAGTCCAGCTTAGAGTGGTGGTTGCAATCCAGCTGAGAGGGGTGGTCCCAGTCCAGTCAAGGCTGTGGTCCTCTGGATACCACAAATGGAACTAGAAGTCCCCAGACCTCCAAGATCATGTATCTTCAGGTTCAGGCAGCAATGCCCAGCCCCTTTCCCAGGTCAGGAAGTTCCACAATGGGTGGATGGGTGTGCTGGGTGTGAGGACAGGAACATCTTCTTATCTCACAGGCCTCTTAACACCCAGCTCATGGCCTGAGGGGTCAGGTGTGCTCTGGGCAGCTGCTGCAGATGGTCTGTAGCTTCTGGGAAATGGCATAGAGGGTATAGAATACACAGTTTGGGTTACACCCACACAGTGATGAACTGGTCCCAGCTGTTCTAACTAGGACAGTAATACACAGACAACATCACACATTAAAGACAAGGTTTGTCTGACCTAACTTTTTCCATTTTTATGTCAATAATCTTTTCTAGACTAGTTGTCTCGAATTTTTCTGTGCCCATTGAAGAGAAATGGTCACTCTCAACAGGTGCTTAGAATACACATCTGGGCTAAGAGGGCTCTGGGATATCTGTGTCTGTCTGTTAACACAGAGGCAAAAGGTGTTTCAACTGGGCACCTTGCTTTTAAGTCCTGATGAGAAGAATCCCACCCTTACTCTGAAAGGTGGAATGCAGTCAGAAAATATCTCCATAACAACCTGTAGGATTTAAATAGGTAGGGTTTTTTCAGCTATTGTTCCAGTAGCCCACAGAAAGGAAGTGTTGTATCTCTGTGTGGTATTAAACAGGAGGTGATAGATGTATGCCTGTGAGGATGATCTACCATCTAACATGCAGAACATGTTAGACACACAGACATCTGCCATCTAACATGCAGAGGCTTCTTCATAGCCAAAAAGGCCAAAAATATTTAATGGCTATTTGTGAGGTTTTACAAACTCACTCATACCTAAAGTTTGTCTGCCAGGACTTTTTCCCTTCTTCAGGCATGCACTTTTAGACTTCGAAGGATGATTCTCACAATTCTAGAGACAAGTCCCTAGATACTTCTCTCATTGTCCTGCAACCACTTCCTGGACGAGTGAGGTTATGGTACTCCAAGGAGCACTTATTTCTCTACATTTGTCAACAAGGCTAAACTTTCCAGAAGCAGATGGAGTTTGGAACTGTTTAGTAAGGACTTCTCAGATGTGGCTCAGTCCTGGTCTTGTGTCCCTAACTCTATAGTGACCACCAAAGGAGAGCCAGGCAGAGGACTTTTCTGTGTCAGATAGTGGAGTTGACAACGCCAGGGCAGGAAGAATGGATGGAGTGTGACAGAAATAAGTGGTCTAGAAGACAGACTTGCTAAGGGGCTCTATCCACACCTTATTACTGGGCTGCCAAATATCATTTTAAGGGGAACAACACAGCCCTTGTACACTGCAAAACTGGTTAGGGAGAGTCCCAGAGAAGGATCATTCCAGAGTGTCAGGAAGTCATGACGCATGCCAAGGGAAAAATGGATAAGTCTTGCTGAAAATCTTATACTCAATACAATGGGGTTCCAATATTCCTTCCCACACTCTGACATGGCTCATAGCATTCCATTAGGAATATTGCAAACACAGAGAAAATGGCTGTGGTGGGTTGACCCTGTCTGGATGCCAGGTGTCCACCAAAGGTTCCCCTCAGCTGGGCAGAGGAGAGAAAACACAATGAAGGGCTCATGGGCCAGGAGAGATCACTCACAAATTAATGGCACACACTAGACTTGGAGAAAAAATTAGTTTAATTTACTACAAATTTTCTCTCCCTCCTCTCCCACAGTAGTGCAGAGAGGTGGGGAAAGTGTTTAGTGGCCAGTTCATCACATCTTGTCTCTTCCACTCCTTCCTCCTCAAGGGAAGGACTTCTCACACTCTTCCCCTGCTCCAGTGTGGGGTCCCTCTCAAGGGAGACAACCCTCCACAAACTCCTCCAACATGAGTCCTTTCCCATGGGCTGCAGTTCTACGCAAGCTGCTACAGTGTGGGTCCCTCCCATGAGATGATGTTGCTCAGGAACAGGCTACTCGAAGTGCGGGTCACCCATGGGGTCAAAAATCCTTGCCAGCAAACCTCTTTCCATAGGTCCACAGGTCCTGCCAGAAGCCAGCTCCACAGTGGGCTCCCCGCAAGGTTACAGCCTCCTTTGGGCATCCACTTGCTCGAGTGTGGGGTCCTCCACAGGCTGCAGGTGGATCTCTGCTGCCTCACCATGGGCTGCACCACGGGCTGCAGGGGAATCTCAGCTCTGGTGCCTGGAACACCTCATGCCCCTCCTTCCTCACTGACCTCGGGGTTTGCAGAGCTGTGCCTCTCAAATGTTCTCTCTCCTCTCTCCAGCTGCCAAATGTGCTGCTTTTTTACCCCTGCTTCTTCAATACATCATCCCAGAGGCATTACAACCATCCCTGATTGACTCAGCCTTGGCCAGTGGCAGGTTCATCCTGGAGCCACCTGGCATTGACTCTGTTGGACATGTGGGAAGTTTCCAGCAGCTTCTCAGAGAAGCCACCCCTGTAAGTCCCCTCACTAGCAAAAGCGTGCCACACAAACCCAATACAATGGTTCAAATGTGAAACCTACTTCTTTATGGATTAAACTGAAAGTTTTTCACTCTCATCTGCCAATAAATTTTGTCTCTCACCTAATTCATCACACTGCCAGCTGTGAAGACGTACTGGGAGAAAACTGGTCTGGGCACTGTAGTTCTGGACATTCTCTTCAGAAGACACCTATTTCTGTACAGTCCATTGAGTCAGCCTGCAAATCATGTGGTTTCATTGTTTTCTCTTTCCTGTTTCTAACACTTTTGTACAAGTGCTTCAAGAAATATACACAAGCATTTTCTTACACTTTAGACGTGATCTTCTAATGAAGGAAATATTATATAGCACTTTTCAGTGAGTATTCTTGTAATCTTTCTCCTTACAACCCCAGGCTGTAATCTGTGATTCTGTAATATCTTCATTAATGATGATGAAGGGATCTAGTGCACCCTCAGCAAATTGGCAGATGGCACCAAGCTTAGTGGTGATGACATGATTAGTGGAAAACTGATTTATATTTTAAATATCAATTATTTTCAATTGCAAGTGTTTTAAGTAGTACAAAACTCATTTCAAGAGGGGGTACTGTGACAAACAGTGTATCTTCCTCGCTTTCTTTTACGTACTCCTTGATGGATGGAAAGGGCTTTGCTCTCTGAAGGAGTGTCTGACACTCAGAAACTAGTTCCTCTTTTAGAGGAATTAGGCGACAATGACACTTCTAGCATCATCTGTTTACTTCTTGGGATTTTGTTGTTGTTACATGTAACAATATATGTATGAATACGTAATAAATGTTCCTCATGCAAAACAAAAAAAAAATTAGCTTGAAAAAATTATTTCAAAAATCAGGAAAAGCAGTAGTGTTGAGCCCCAAATACAGCATTAAAAGACCTTTTAGGAGCTAATTGTTTTTCAGCCCGGCTTGGGATTTAGCAATCTGATTTAATACGGTTAAACTTTGGTGTCAGCAACAGTGCCATGGCACCTCCCAACATATTTATACATTCATTTGCAGCACAGCAAGCATGCTGGATGCTTTCTCCTCTCTGGATAAGCGTGCTGGATTGATGGTGGTTTCTCTCCTTCTTTCCCAGTTTGCATGTAGGGATTGTTAAAGAGTGCAGCTCTTCCTGGCAGAGTTAAAATATCTACTGAGGCTACAGAACATAAAAAGTGGGTCAAGGTGCAGGTACAAAGCAGAGTCTTGAGGAAGCTTCTTGTTTCTGATTTTCCAGGAGCTCTGGGTATGGCACCCACACAATAGTCAGGACCAAATCCCTGCAGAATGTGTTTGTCTTGAGAACTCTCCTAAGATCCCAATAAGCAGTGAGCTCTTAGTAAATAACATATTTCTGCTACATATCTTTCCCCAATCCCTTTTAGGTGAACATTTTTGAAGGGCAAACATCCAAAGAGATGGAATCCAATTACTCCAATTTCGTGGTTTAACACTTCAGCCGCACCTTGATAGAATTTCAGTCCTCACCTCCTTGTCCTTGCAAGGGCCTCAGGCACTGGTGGCAATTCAGGCTCTCCTGATCTCCATTCACCACATCCAGACTGATCCCTTGGGAACAGAAACTTTACAGCTCAAGTGTCTGGGCTCAGTATGAGGGAATTTGGGTGACAATAAGCAAAACTGTGCAGGAGAAGATTCAATGGTCTCTTGTGGCTTTTA
Organism: Pachyramphus minor; assembly: GCA_013397135.1. Classification (NCBI taxonomy): domain Eukaryota; kingdom Metazoa; phylum Chordata; class Aves; order Passeriformes; family Tyrannidae; genus Pachyramphus; species Pachyramphus minor. The sequence goes on from VYXB01009652.1 coordinate 932,422, forward strand.
AATATTCTAAACATGTGAAAAACTAATCAGTTTTATGCAGCTCTCCAATCCCCAAAAATGTACCATTAGCCCTTGTATCAATAAATAACAGTGATAGGGTTGTTATTCATATCGTTATTCATATATATATATAAAACTTGTTTAAATCTTGCTAAATTCTTTATTTCAAATACAGTGTTACATGTTCTGCTAAAAAGTGTTTATTTTCACCATATTTAAGTAACTCACATTTAAACTTCCCTGAATGTGACTGTTCTTCCTTTCCAGAGCATCCATGATACTGTATACTCTTCTCTTTTGTTATTTACTTCTTGTCTAAATGAAGAAATCCTTTCTTTTTCACTAATTTTCAAAATATGGAAGCTATCTGATGGAGTTCGTTTGAGGTAGAGCTGATTATAGATAAGACCATGTGTGATATAAGTGGCTTAATACCAATTTCTGCATTGTTTATTCCACGTGTCCTTAGGTTGCCCAGCTCTGTTGTCTAACAGCTAAACAATACCCTCTCTTGCTCTGAGGGGAAAAAAAAAAAGCACAAAAAACCCCCAAGTATTTCTCATATACTCATTTAAAAACAGAGCAAAGCAGATGGAATATTTAAACTGCCCTAACCATTATGCTTCAGTGTCAGAACTTTTGGGTTGTCTTTCATGGAGTGCACCCAAACAGTGAGCCTTCAGGCTCATGCCAACCCATAAAGCAAGTGAAATGTTGCTTTTTTAATTTAATTTATGTTTCTTTGTTTTCAGGGAGACTTTTGTTCCCCAGCGTCAAGCAGAGTTTGAAGCTGCTTCCATCCATGCAGCCTGCTGCTCCTCCTGCAGAAGATAGCACCACAGGAAAAATTATATTCTAATAATGTTAATCTGGGGTTTTTTTTGAGACTTAAAATCTGATTTTCATTAGACCAAAGTAACTTTTAAATAGTGGGAAGGGTTGAGGAGACAAAAAATGATTTTGTCTTCTACAAGACCTCTCTACTTCGCCTTATTCAAGACCTCTCTAATTAGGGTGATATAAAATGTCCTCAGCATCCTGCTGAATCTAGACTATATGCAACACAGGACTGGAAAACTTACAAGTAAAATTGAAATCTTTCTGTATTTTATCTCTTTTTCCTATATATTTGGTTTTCTTTCACTTTCAGCTAATTAATTTATGGATGGAAGAAGATAGAACTAGGGCATTAATCTGAAATCTGGAACTGAATCCAGTTCCTTTCTTTTGCATTAATTTCTCCTTAGTCCTTGGTTGAGGCTAATTTCTCAAATGCATATAAATAGTTAAATGCTCCTGAAAGCCAAAGAGACTGGTTACTTTATTAGGGTCCTGACCTTTGGGAGCCTTTATCTCTTCAGATGACAAACATAAATAAAATTACTTTCCTACCTTACAGGGTAGAAAATATGATTTGTGGAAAACACCTAAAAGATGGTGAAGAGCTTGGAACTTGCTGAAGGAGGCACCTGCATGAGGCATATGTGTGTACATATTAATGCATTCTTAGATGGGGAACCTGAAGGAATCTAATCCCTTCTTCACTGTAGCCACCTCAAAATACTCAGAGAAACTTTGATGAGGCTTACACAGGTGAGTAACTTTAGTTATGTGAATCTTAGATGAAAAAAACCACACTGCAGCTGCAGAGTTGACTAAGAAGTGCATCTGTGGATAACTGCATAGTTTTGGTTCATTTAATACTGGTCTTCTCTGATAGGGTTAGTTTTAGGTTGGTTTTCTATAGAAATAATATTTCTGTGAGCACACAGTGTGTTCATCTGACCTTCATGATAACTTTTGAACTACTTACTCTACTTTAGATGAATTCAGCAGTGGGGTAGAAGTGAAGACAAGCGTGTGTGAATTTTCATGAAAAGGGGTAGCCAGGTAGAGAAAGAAGAGTCAAAATAGTGCTTTTCCTGAGGAAAACCATGCATCCAGACCTGTTCTCCATACCTTTTTTCTTTTTTGGTATTTTTTTTTTCTCTTGTGTTGGTGCTATCAGAACCTCTTGATGAGGGCAAGGAGAGAGGAAAGCATAGCAGGTGCTAACTGAAAACTTACAGAACAGGGAACTGTAGCCAAGACTGGTGCCTGTAACAATGAAGGTCCTGGTAAGAAAGCAAGCAGCTGTCCTCCCTGCAAGCATATGAGTTAGAGGAATGATTGCGTGGGAGTGGGAGGGAGGACATGGTGGCAAGTTCCTATTTAGTTTGTGGGACTTAATAGTTTTCTTATGTATTTAGGGCCCAAAAATAAGCAGTCAATATTATCTATACTCTCTAGTGTTTTCTTCAGGGGTGAAGTAAGGACAAGATTTCAGCCAGATCTTACCAGGTTTCCCAGCTTTTGTGGGTTTTGGTCTGTCCCTTGCAGTTTAGGGGAGGGAATTTGTTGTTGTTAGGTTTTGGTGTCTTGGTTTTTTTCTTTGCTGTGGTTTGAATACTTAAGGAATATGCTCCAATGTACCATTGTAATTTCAATTGGTTTGCATGTTATCCCAATTATATAAACCTCTTGGTTTTGCCTTCCAAATGCAAGGAAGTCCATTGAGCCCCCCGCCCCCCACCCCGTCTCATTTGTAGCCGTAGGGAGGGTGGGGGAAAAAAAAGCTATTGTGCAAAGAAATAAGAGATTCTGAGTGAAATGCAGTGATGCATGTCACATTTTTGGAGGGGAGTAATGGGAGCCCTGCTCTGAAGCGTATAAAAATCTTTGGATACACTTGCAAGCCCCTTTTGAACCCTTTGTTCATGGGGGATCCTGCAGGGACAGCCTCTGCACCGGAGGCTCCAGGCTCCAGGAGGCAGGTCATCCGGGATGTTTTTGAATACCCAGGGTGTCACTTCAGATGCTTATCTGACTCTGTGAACAGCAGCAGTCAGTTCCCCAGCCGGGCCTCGCTCCTCTCTGGTGTCAGCACAGTGCTGCAGCTTCCCAGTGCAACTGTGCCTGTGCTTGCATTTGGCATGAGTGGGGCCATTACAGTGCAGATTGCCTGATGGGGGGCAGGATGTGCCCTTGTGCACTGGTTTTGGCTAGCAAAGAGTTCATTTTCTTCATAGTAGATGATATGGGGCTGTGTTTGGATTTGTGCTGGAAACAGTGCTGGTAACTGAGGGATATTTTAGTTCTTGCTGAGCAGGGCTCACACAGTGTCAAGGCCTTTTCTGCTTCTCACCCCATACCACCAGCGAGGCTGAGGTGTTGGAGGGGACACAAGGAGTTGGAGGAGACACAGCCAGGACACCTGACCCCAGCTGCCCAGAGGGATATTCCAGAGCATATGACATCATGCTCAGTATATAAAGTGAGGGAAGAAGAAGGAAAGGGGAGACCTGTGGAGTGATGATGTTTGTCTTCCCAAGTCATTGCTACACATGATGGAGCCCTGCTTTCCTGGGGATGGCTGAACACCTGCCTGCTCATGGGAAGTGGTGAACGAAATCCTTGTTTTGCTTTGCTTGCGTGCACCTCTTTTGCTTTACTTATTAAACTGTCTTTATCTCAACCCATGAGTTTTCTCACTTTTAGTCTCCTGACTCTCTGCCCCATCCCACTAGAGCGGGAGGGAGGGAGTTTCTGTGTGGGGCTGAGTTGCCAGCTGGGATTAAGTCACATCACCTTGCAGCACTGGGACTCCCAAGCAAGGGTGTGTAGCTCTGGCTGCTTCCATGGCTATGTGTGGATATCCGTCAGTTGGGTATGTCATCCAGGAATGCCCCCTTCCCTACACCTTTCCCTACCTATGGTGACACACAAAATAACCTTTTGGGGTTTCCAATTTTAGGAAGAAACACTTCTCAGAATCCTCTTTCTTTACAAAATAAAACAGTAATTTTTCTGACCATGTTTCTCTGTGGGAACTGCAAAGTAAAGAGCTCTGTCAAATATATTCTGCTTTTCCTTCTTTTTTAAACTTATGTTGTCTTGAATCAATGAGAAGTCTCCTATGCCCAAACATGATTAAACCCCATAACTTAAGTCTTTTTGAGATGAGTGCATGTTATAAAAGCTGCTGTGAGTCAACAGCAATTTTACAGTCTAAGTTTTGTGTGGTCCTTGTTTGGAGAGTATTAGGCATGAAGTTGTCATGCTGGAGCTCTAATGGGTGCACTCAGTAGGTGTGATTTATGAGACTTGTTGCCTTGTGAGAATGAAGTCATGTTGTGTATCAGGGTTTCCCTGCAAATGAAGCAATTAAATTTTGTCGTCTTTCTTACAAGGTGTCCTGAGTGGAGTTGAGAACAAACACGGGGGAATGTAAAATGGGGGGGGGTTGGGAGAGAGGGGTGATCAGATTCCATCTGTTGATGAACACTTCCAGCACTTTTTCTAAAGTCTTCAATTGAATTTCATTTGCTGAATTCTAGTGCCACATCTGGAGGCAAACAGCACATCTTTTACTTGCCAGTTCTATTTATATGCCTGTGAAGTAGATCATTGTAATGAATACAGATGGGCAATAACTACAAAGTTATTGCATAATTTTTCAAAATTTTATGATTGCTTTTCCTACTTCCTCTCAAAATAATGGCTCCTCTGTACAGCTTGCAGACCATTCAATATATCTTTCGTACATTTTACCACTTCAGCAGAATTTAATTTATTGGAGACACACTAGAAGTGGTAGGTAAACAATCTACAGAAAGAATCCGATTTATAAGACAAGGAAGACTTGAACCACTATTAAGTTGCTTTGGAGATCACTTGGTGAATGCAAGTATATATGATTTTTCGTCTTTCTGACTTGGCAGCAAAGACCACTGAGTGTGTGTGGGGAGGAAGTCAACTGAAAGCCACCCACCGCCAGCCTTACAGAACATAGAACAGGTTTGTAATAGGATGTCTTGTTGGATGGAAAGTGTTTCTGCACAATTTGCAGGTTTAAACCTGCCTTAGGGAAAGTTTCAGACCTGCTAGGAGAAATCCAATTTTCTTTCACAGGGATGAGGCAGACTTGGTTTTGCCACCATGGTGCTGACTGGAGTAGTCTTGACCTTTAACTGTCATTCTGCTTTGTCCCTCCTCCAGTCTAATCTGTTCTACTTCCACTTCTGAAATAATGAAGTGGAGCACTTTTTCCTGAGCTATGATTATGAGTAAACTGACTCCAGAGAGTACGATCCATCTCCCACTTAAGTCAGTGGAAGTCTTTGAGGAGATAAAATGAGTATTGGATGTGTCCCTAAAATAACTGGGTTTGAATCTTGGCCACACTGAAGCTGATGGCAAAAAGAAATTGGAATTCCACCTCGACGTCTATGCATCGTCTGCTTTATTGGCAAAGACTATCACAAAGTCTGCTTACCCTTGAAGGCAGTTAAGTGCTTTTGAACCACATGCATCTTTTCTTAGTCTCACTTCTAAAATCATTCCCAACTCAAAACTGAAACCCTCAGGACCACCAATAATGAACTGTATATATTCCAGTTGATCTGCTCTTTGAAACTTGTTTTGGGACTGGTTTATAATTACATAGTTGACCTTCAAAGCCAAAGTCCTTTGACCTAAATATTCAGAAATGCTTTGCCTTTTGGATGCCCAACTGGAAATCTGTCAGAGACACTTGATTTTCAGAAGGGTCCCTACTTCTAAAAGTCTTGACTTCTCAAATTGCTTCATGGTATATAATAAAAAGTTTGGATATCTCAGTCACTTTTGGTAACTAAAACACCCTTTCATTTATCAAATTTTTACAGCATACACCAGCGAATGCTTACATCGTAGAAGTATGCTTTGGGTTTGAATTCTCATTCATCTTTCTTTGGTTTGGCTTTCTAAGTAAAACTACCAGGACTAGTAAGCTATGCTGGTGGCAAAAGGGGTTCTGAAGCTGATCTCAGCAGGACAGAGATCCCACCCTAACAATAAGGGATTTTTTACTGTTGTCTGCTTTTTATTTAGACCTGGGATTAAAAAAAAAAAAAAAGAAAGAAAAGAAAAAAGAAAGAAAGAAAATTTCTCAATGGTTTGGGGTTTTTTTCCATAGTTTTGTGGTATTTCATCTATTATCTACTATTATAATTAATTTGACCCTTGCTACCCACTCAATAGAGGGCATCTGTTGTGTTTTGTTCGCCTTTCCCTGAAGCATAAGGACTCTGACTTTGCCAGAAGAATTGTCTCTAGAAACCACAAGCACGTACTTAATACCATGCCAGCAACTTCATAGTACTATTGTGAACAGAGCTAAACTTTCTGATGTATTTTTTTTCGTTCTGATCAACAGTTTACAATTAGAAGAAGAACTGAAGCTTGCAATTTCATGATCTCCCAGTGGCCTCCCATCCTCTGAACTGGAATCTTTCAGCCTTCGTCCTGAATCATGCATAGAACAGAGGAAGCTAAATCCCTTTAACTTTCACCCCTGCTCCAAACACTGAAGCCTGTATTACCAGCATTTCAAATCATAAGTTTCCCTCTCTGATGCAGACAACTGTTTTCTTCATACGAGGTCACAAGCATTTTAGAATCCTGATCTCCTCAAAAGATTTTGCTCTTGCTTTTCTCTCTTCCTATATTTTTTTAATACTTTGGCATAGTCGGTTCTTTCACCATATGGAACCACTTCTACCTCCTTATCCCCTGTACACACTTTCCCACTCAACATGATGACATGTGACCACTCAACTCATAAACAGGAGTTAGGGAAACAGAGGTTAAACCACGGGCACCAAAAGTGGTTTTGAGAATGCAAATGTGGAAAAAGTGGGATAATCCACAAGCATGTGGTTTGTTACCATCTGCCTCATGCTCTGAATGTATAAGCACATTCACCCAGAGTTTACAATTGAAGGGATACAATGTTTTTTTTTCCTGGTAGAATACTGTGCGTTTTGGCTTTGCTTCCTTCCCTTCCCGTGGTGAGAGCACAGGTGCTGCGCGCTGCTATTGTGGTTGATCTTTTCCAATAAAGATCCCACACAGGCCGGGATACTAAACACGCAACTTGGCTTTATCCTGACAGATTGCCTATGATCCCACATCTGTCTTCTTCCTCCTGTAGCCCCATCTAGTGGCTCCCTCATCTGTACATCTGCCATATCACCCTTCTAGGTACATGTGAGAAGGAAAGATCATGGAATAATAGATTATCGCGAGCTGGAAGGGACGCACAATGATCGTCAAAGTCCAGCTCCTGTCCTTGCACAGAAATGTGTAAATAATGGCGTACATGGGTGTAGAAATAGACTTAAGCAAATTCATGTCTTCACCTCTACATTTCAAAAGCATCACTTGGGCGTTATTTAGGTGACCTGCAGCTGCTGGTGCACAGACAACAAATTTGCCCCACGGTGGAACAGAGGATTATAGACTAGATAACATAGTCTATAAGATCCATGGAAAATGCCATCCCTTGGGCACAGCTCAGGGCTGTTGGCAGCAGGGGCTGACTGCACTGCTGCTGCAGGGACTTGCCTCAAAAAGGAGTGCTAACTTTTCAGAAAGCTCTTGCCCGGTAGATCATGAGTGGCTCCAAAGTGCCACAGGGATTATATGTCTCTTAAAGGAATCTCTTAAAAGGAGTAAAAATTAATTTGTACAGAAATGGTATAATACATATACCAAATTAATCCAAATCTTCATATATACAATTTAATATATAATTTAATATTCATATATATACAATTTAATATGTAATTCAAAATTGTATAAACCAAGAGGGGTAAAGAAGGGTGGCAGAATACAGCAGTGCACTCTGCAGCCTGTGCACTTTGACTTGTCTTTGCTGTAAATGTCCGTTCAACAGATGAACTCAGAGCTAAATGCCTTGTTCTTAACTTTTTCTGTCCTGTTTTTCTTCCATTAATTTAGAGTTTCCATTGAGAATAGACTTCAGGTGATTAAACAAAGAAGAATGTCTAAGGGGGTGGTAGAATGTAGGAACTAATGGAGCATCTGATGGGAGATGCAGTGTCTAAGGAAGGACTCAAAGCAGATAATGAAGCATGGAAGTGGGTGAAACAGTCCCACTACCCAATTCCTGCTTTTGGGAAACAAGGCTTAGTGCCCATTTCCAAAGAGTCTTCATCTTTGGGCCTCACCTCCTTTGTCTGCAGATCAGTGGCCACAGCTGGTCCTGGGAGCATCTCCCAGCATCAGCCCTCAGTGCCTTGGTTTCTGGCACTTAGCAACTATTTCAGCTTTGACACTTCACTATGGCCACTTCTTCAGAAGGACCAGTTCACTGGAAGCAGGGGGAGAAAGGCTGAGTGAGGCACCTGAAAGAGGCAGAGCCATTTCAGAGAAAGAGGCACAAAAATTTGTCAGAAGCACAGAGCCAGCCTGTTGCTGAAACCTGGCACCAGATGTGTGTCTGGGCAGAGCAGAATCGGGTCTGTAATGAACTACAAAGGCTGCAAACAGTCAAGAACTGCTCTAGGGTTTGGGACACACATGGCAAAGGCCATGTAAGCAGTCCTGGGGGTCTTCTGTCAGACATGCTTCTGTCATGCGGGTGACACACCACATGGTTTCTGGGTCTGCTGGTCAAATTTTCATGTGCTTTCAAATTTTCACGTTTTCGTCATTGTCTGTGAGGTAACCACATCTTTTCACAATACAAAGGCCTGATGGAACAGGGAGCTGGTGAGCTGAAATTGGTAGGCTTGGGGCTCAGGTCGGCTGCTGATGGACTTTGTCCAGGTCATTTCACCCTCTGTGTCATAGTTTCCCACCTGCAGCAAACAGTGATAATAATATTTAACTACCTCATGGTACTAAATTGCAGCTTAATTAATGGTTTGCAAAGCACTTTGAAACGCTCACTTGAAATAGGTAAAGGATAATTAACTTCATATATTTATTTAGCAAGTTTTCCTTGCCAGGCACAATCTTCCTAAACTTCTCCTTGCAATAACTGTTTGCACTTCTCTAGAAAAACAAAGCGGTTCAGCCAATGTGTTTTCTGTGGGGAGACTTTTTGCTGCATTAATCAGATGGTTGAAACTGATTGAAGACAGTGGCTGACAAGATAAGGAACAGACAAGTCTCTGAATGGGGAGGAGGGGAGGACATGAACAGATGCACAAGTGTTTGTGCTCCCTCAGAGGTGTGTGCATTGTACCAGGAAACTTTAGTGACACAGCTACAAGGTTGTTGTTCACTTCTGTGCTTGGCCACAACAGGTGCCCCATTCTTCTGTAGGACTGCTGCTTGTGTCTTACTTCTGAAGGGCTTCTGTCTGCTGGGTGAATGCAGGCCAAGGGTACAGAGCAAGGTCTTTGGAGGTGACCTGGTTCTAAGAGAGATTTCATACCTCTGCCTCACTGTGCTTTCCAAATTTTTCTAAATACGGAATGATGGCTTCAAGACCAGGACAGGAAAAAACTTAAACCTGAATCATCATAGCCACAGTGAAGCTTGTACCTCTGCCCTGGAAATGTCACAGATTCATAGACCTGCCACACAAATTGAGCTCTCTGTTTATGAGGGGGATGTGGTATGAGTGAAGCAAGGCGGGATGCAATCCCCAACAACAGATGAGGCAGCACACAGGAAAACACATCCCACCGGGAATCTGTGAGGGCTCCTCATATGAGCAACTTTGTACATGGGCACATAGTGATAGGACAAGGGAGAATGGTTTAAAGATAAAAGATGAGAGATTTAGATTAGATATTAGGAAGAAATTCTTCCCTGTGAGGGTGGTGAAGCCCTGGCACAGGTTGTCCAGGGAAGCTGTGGCTGCCCCATCCCTGAAAATGTTCAAGACCAGGTTGGATGGGGCTATGAGCAACCTGGGATAGTGGAAGGTATCCCTGCCCATGGCAGGGTGTTGGAACTGAATGGTCTTTAAGGTCCCTTCCAACTCAGGCCATTCTGTGATTCTCTGATTTCTAAGTGTAGATGCAGTGTTAGAGAAAAGGCAAAGTGTTAAGAGTGGTTTGAATGGTACACAAAGAATTTCTGGTAAGAAACTGCTTCTTCTTAGATATAACCATGCAAATGGAACTTTAGGCCTAGATTTTGAGTTGTCCATGAAGAGGTCATGGTCATTCACTCCAGAAAGGAATGACTGACATTTTCACAATGGCCCATTGATGGTTTGTCTTTGTTCACTTCTTCACTTTGTTCACCTCTGAGGTGAGACTGGGAGAAAATGCTCAAACAGTTCCTACAGCCATTCCCCAGCATTATGAGTAAGAAATGGGAGGTTCAAAGCAAACAGGGGAATTTGATGCCTAAACCAAGTAGGCTTTGCGTAGTTAGTCTGTACAATAATAAACACTGGAGACTGCTCTTGAGCCACATTATGAAATCCTGCCTGGGATGGTGATAGAGGCTTAGAGTAAATTGCAATGACATTTCCCCAGCAGTTTGGGTTCAGGAGCTCGGTTCCATAGGTCAGGTCTTGAAAAACAAGAAATAGAAAATTAACCTAGTGAGCTCTCTGCTCATGTTCTGATAATTTTGTGTGACTCTTTCGAAGACATCACATCATTGAAGAAAAGCACATTTTGAAAAGGCTACTTAGAGGGTTTGGGATAAACTAGAGTTATTTCATTACACTGATAAGTTTTGCTTGCTTATGTCAGCATTGCTAACCTGAAACTTTCATAAAACGTGAGTCAGCACCCTCAAAATGAGGAAATTAGTTTAAAAGTCATAGTATTTCTAAAATAATTTTAAAAATATAGCTTGAGTTTTCACATTCACTCCCAATGACCTTCTGATTTTTCAAGACTTCCTCTATAATCACCCTCGTTGGAAATGGGGTTTTGGTGTCTTTTTTTACCAGTGAAAGCAGACATTATAACTCAGTCATCTGCCTTTGTCAAATGAAGCTGCAAAAGCATCAAATGTCGAAAAACTTGAAGTCAATGAAGCCCTGAGTGGGAGCTCTCAAGGACCACTTCAGTGCAGGGGCACAGGAATGTGAGGCAGGACTTGAGACCACGTCTCAGCCTCACCCCACCAACCACTGACCTACTTACAAAGCACCAGGTTCCACCTTCCCTCACAGCAGGTCGTGCCTTCTTCCAGGATCAGCTTTGGTGGGATCAAAGAGGCTGCCTGCATAATAAGTTATTAATCCATAAGGCTGGAGCAGATCTCAGGTTGCCTCTGAATTCAAGAGCATTTCAGCTGGTAAAGTCAGGCTTGTCCCTTCCTTTGACTGAAAACCTACCACAATGCAGAAGTGCCCTCTAATGTTGTTCATGAAATAAGTCTGAAGGCTCGAGCAAAGCTCCTGATAGCTGCAGGTGTATTTTTCTTGGGAAGCTGAATTGCTAGAGAAACAAAAGTTTTGGTTAGTTTAATTTGGCAAGACAAAAATGCCGTCCTAGGGGAAGACTTTATTTAGAAACTTTATTTTTCCCCTGTTAACTTAGATATTTTATTGAAAAAAAGTCTAAAGGTTCAAAAGTTCACAAGAGATTTTTTTCTGTTGTATTAAAAGAAAAAAACAATTGTAATTTCCCAGTTGGGCATGAGTGTCCACAGATTAATTTGTTGTTACATCGAATTAGTTTTTATGCTATAATTTTAATTTTTTTTTCTGTAAAACGTGTTTGCCTAATATAAGATTCTATAGTCCCAGCACAAAAGGAAAAGGGGACTGCTTGCTTCTACAAAAATCCATAGCATGTGATATGCAAACATGCAGTTCTACCAGCCAAACATTTTCCATAGTGGAATGGGGTCTTATGATTTTAATTGATGAAATTTCCTTATTCTAATTAAGAAATACAACATCAAGGTCAGCTACTAGGTGACAGCTGGCACTTGAAACCAGGAGATAAAAATAGTACACAGATTTCATGTGTGCCCAGTGGGCAATGTGTCTGCAGGTTGGTTTTGATGGGGGAAATATTTCACTGTGGAATGATATATTCATCTGACTTTTTTTTTCTGCACAAGCTGAGTTCTCAGAAGCAAAACAATGGCTGCATGCAGAGCTTTTTAATATTATACTAAAAATCAGATTCCCCTACCAAATACAGTATATCACTCTGGGGACTTTGGCTTTAGGAACAGTGCAACACAGGCTTTGATAATGGAGAGAAGGCGCAGAAAATACAAAAAATAACATTCGCTGTAGTCTTAGAAAGACTCCACCAAGAAGCCATAATCATCTAACTATGCAGGACAGATCTGAAAACAAAAGAAGAGTGAGAGCCTGGAGGAAAGACTCAAGAACATAACACAGGGTAATTAACAAAGTACTCCCAGCAAAGGGCACCACTTGGGATTTTGTAAATATTGCCCTGTGTGCTGCCTGTGCCTGCTGGGACGAGTGAAAAACACATATTTGAGCTTGCTGCTTTTGGCCTCCAGATGGTCGGCATAGAGAACAGCAAGAGGATTCATCCAAAAATATACCTATGTATAAAAAAGTAATGGATAATTTGAAGGGCAGTTTTGAGGGGTGCAGGATAAGACTTCTGGCTCACTGCATGAATGGCAGGAATAACCTGTGCCTCCTTCTCTGACCCAACCAGGCAAATATCAGCAGAAGGGGTGATTGTCATTGGGTGCACAGGAAGCTGCTTATTTGGGACTTGGGAGAGCCTGGAGCAGCCTCACAGGGAGCCTTGACCTTCAGAGGGCAGCTGGGAAGTATTACTGTGGGTGGTTTCTTAGTTTATATTTCCTCAGAGAATCCTCAGAGTCTTCAAGCAGCTACAGCCAGATTAGATGACCGGTCAGCCTTTTCAATTCCCACTGTATAGCAGGTGAAACAATAAAAAAAGTATCGAGTAAGGAACATTAGTCTGTATTCAGAGCCCTGTAATAAATGATAAATAAATATATCTGCTTCGTTCCTTTGAATCCTGCCCGCTTGTGTTTAGCAATGTGTTTTTAGTGGCAACCCAGTCCCCGTGAGCTGTAGGCCCAACGAAATCATGAGCTATTTAAAAAAAAATAAAAATAATCTGAGCAGGGATTTAGAATAGGGTGTGGTGGAATGGTGAGGGTGAAAAGTTTGACTGCCTATCAATAGGCTGTTGGGACCTCCTGGCAATCTCCTCGTTTCCCCTTCGGTGAACACATGATTTTTGCAGAGATGCATTTTTGCTGCCACGTTTTTGCAGCTTCCCGTTTCAGCCCAAATTTATGCATTCCCCAGCAAGAAATCAAAATCTATCGCGTACTAATCCTCATTCTCTGAACAAACTTCTTCATTCAGGAGCTTTGGCCGAAGCAGACAGAATGCCACATAATTTTAAATTTAAAATGGAAGTGCTCTCCTTATCATTGTGTTTAACTCCTTGTGGGATTGGGACTGGGAGGATATTTCCAAAGTAGTTTGTAGCCTGCCTGAAGCACAAGCTGTGGGAGACACGTACCATCAGGAAACCAGGAAGGGGAGAACGGTAGAGGAGACGGAAAAGGAAGTTGGTATGGAAATTAAATAAAGTGAAAGCCACAGGGAATAGAGGATAGAGTATCCAGGCAAGCTGTCCATACAATGAGGAGGAGGAATAAGAATCATCAAAAAAGCCATCTCCAAGCATAGGTCCCTTCCAACTCACCATATTCTATGAGTCTCTAATAGATGGTCCCTTTCCTTCCCTGTTTTCACTGAACTCTACTGGATAAAGGGAAGAAGGGATACTGTAAGAGCTGTAGAGGACAACATGGGTTTAGCAAACCAGAATCATCATTTCCTGCTTTGCTTGTGGTGATTTGCAAACAGGTTTCATGACCAACAATCCTGCACTGTCCCTTGAATAATATGTGGATGTGAAAAACTTTTTGGAAATAAGTATGTTCAGTAAAAATGTAGGGTTTGGTACTTTATTTTCTTGCAGTCTATCTCCCATCTCCTCTCCCTTTTTCATGCAGTTTTTTCTTGAGCCAGATTGGTGAGGATGTGGTGTCATATCTAAGCATGTTAAAGTATAAAACAGAGGCAGGAAGAGAAATTCATAGAAAGACAGCATTTTATGAGGGCAAAAGACAGAATTAAATGTTCATTTCCATTTCATTATTGCTGTGGGGGCATATCTTATTTTTATTTATGAAGGATTCCTCATAAGTGCACTATTTTTGTGTTGGCTGGTATTGGCATCAGTGAAATCCACTGCTGCTGATTAAAACACTTTCATTCTTTTTTGGTGAGTTGGGCATCGTTATAGTTTTAGGAAAAAAGCTATAGTGGTTCCAGGCAGCTATTTTTCCTGAATTCCCTGTAGAAGATTCTTTTTCTCTAGGCAGGAAACTCTAACAACTCTAGGTGAATGGGCCAAAGGAAAGCAGTGGTTTTGTACACTTCCCTAACATTCATGTGGCTTGGGCCGTTCCAGAGGCTTGGAAGTCTTGCTTGGGGACTCTGAAACTTGCATTTTCAGAGTACTCAACAGACATTTTGGATAGATGACAACTGCCTCTTTTCCCTGAAGTCCTTCATTCTAACTTTTCCATTAATATTTACTTTTTCCAGTCACCACATCTCACAGAAAGGTTGGGGATTTTCATTCACTGCTAATGCTGTCAGTCAAAATTGCTGGTTTTCCGGGTTTTTTAGATTGTCTCTACATTCTGTCTTCCAGCTCCACACACAGAACTAAAGTTGGTTACAAAGCTCATGTTATTCAGACACTCTGTCTTTCTTCTATGCAGTGTCTCTGGTACTAACACTAATGCACAATCAGGTCCTTTTTACCTCAGCTTCAGCTTTTTTTCATCATTTCTTGCCTTTCACATCTAACTAGAGATCATTTTTTATGCCTCTGTGGAGGATAAGTGTTAACATACGAAAATTTGGAGTGAAGCAGCAAACACCAACAACATGTTCCCACCTTGGAAAGGAAGGCCCCGGACTAGTGGGGCAGATAGGAATGAACAAGAAATCTTAGATACTCTTATTGACTACATCTGAATGCTATTCCAGCTCTCCCTCTCCCATCATCAAAAGCAATACACTTTTCCCCAGGTTCTCGCCTCATTCCCACTGTCCTGCAAGTAGCATTTCTTTCTTAAGAAACCGGTGATTTAAAGAAAATATGTATTGAGAAATAATTTTCTGAGGTTGTGAGCCAATTAAGGATGCCTTCAGACTTGATATTTTTCATTTATTAAACTGTGGTGGCCTAAGGAGAACTGTTCTCAAGTCAATTTAAGATTCTAATGAGAAAACAGAACACTGAGGACTGGGCCTTCAAGTAAAACAGAAACTTATTCTTTCTGTATGAAAAATAAGAACAACTTAGAAGTCTCAATGCATGAAGCACTTTAAAAAATTTGATTAACACACCAAAATCATGAGTCTTGGTTCTGTCACGTTGCTTCACTCCACTACACTTGTGTATGTCAGCTGGCACAGTGTAAACTGTTTGGCTCATGATTAGAAATCATTTGGGCACAACAGTCAAGTCTGTCTAGCAGATGACCCCACCTATATTGAATGTGCTAATCCCTGAAAGGCCAGGGTATTGTGTAAAAGAGTGGAAAATCAAGGATCATCTTAAGACCAGCTCATAAAAGTTACATTTATATTGTCCAAGAAAGGACTTACC
Organism: Pachyramphus minor; assembly: GCA_013397135.1. Classification (NCBI taxonomy): domain Eukaryota; kingdom Metazoa; phylum Chordata; class Aves; order Passeriformes; family Tyrannidae; genus Pachyramphus; species Pachyramphus minor. The sequence goes on from VYXB01009652.1 coordinate 947,895, forward strand.
TTCTCTCTGAACATTATTCTAATGCAGATGTGTGGGAATACTTAAGCCACATGTAGCATCTGGTGAAGATAAAGATTTATTTTGGCTGAACTGGCTGTATTAGCAGATAGAGATCTGGCTTTGAACTAGATCTTAGTTCATAGCCTGTTGCTGCCTTGGGATTAATTTCAGAATTTCTGTTTGTTTTTATTATGGAGAAATTACTTACAGCTGATTTTTTAATATCTTTGCATTCTTCAAACAGGCAAGCTACTGAAGAGAGATGGGAAAGTCAGAAAAAACTGAAAGTGACAGTAACTAGCTGTTAACTCATCACAGTGATGAGGGGTGTCCCTCAGGGTCGGGGCCGGGGCTGATGCCATTCAATGATTTTGTTGGCAACACAGATGGGGGGATCAACAACAGCCTCAGCAAGTTCACTGATGACACCAAAATGTGTGGTGCAGTCTACACTCTAGGGAGAAGAGGTGGATCCAGAGGGGCATGGACAGGCTGGAGAGGTGGGCTGATGCCAACCTCATGAAGTTCAACAGAGCCAAGTGCAAGATTCTGCACCTGGATCATTGGCAACCCCAGACACACCTACAGCTTGGGTGGAGAAGGGATTGAGAGCAGCCCTGCAGAGAATGGTTTGGGCTTGGCCTAATAGTTGATGAAAAACTCAACATGAGCTGGCAGTGTGGGTTCACAGCCCAGAAACCCACTGTGTCCTGGGCTGCATCCAAAGCAGTGGATCCACCCAGCAGGTGGAAGGAGATGATTCTCCCCTTCTACTCTGCTCTTGTGAGACTCTGCCCGGACTGCTGCACACAGTTCCGGTGTCCCCAGAATAAGAAGGACATGGAACTGTTGGAGCAAGTTCAGAGGAGGCCATGAAGTTGATAAGAGGCCTGGGGCACCTCCCCTATGAAGACAGGCTGAGAGAGTTGGGGCTGTTCAGCCTAGAGAAGAGAAGGTTGTGTGGAAACCTCACAGTACCTTCCAGTACCTGAAGGGAACCCACAAGGAAGATGAAGAGAGACTATTTCCAAGGTCCTGGAGTGACAGGACAAGGAGTAAAGGGTTCAAACTGAAAGAGGAGAAATTTAGGTTAGATATAGCAAAGAAATTCTTCCCTGTGAGGGTGGGGAGGCCCTGGCACAGGTTGCCCAGAGAAGCTGTGGCTGCCCCATCCCTGAAAGTGTCCAAGGCCAGGTTGGATGGGGCTCTGAGCAACCTGGGATAGTGGAAGGTGTCCTCCCCATGGCAGGGGGGTTGGAATGAGATGATCTTTGGAACAAGATGATCTCTTTCAACTCTTAACATTCTGTGATTCTATGACGTCAGCTACAACATTTTGGTTTCATTTTAAAGAAGGGATATCCTCACCTTGCAGAAATTAGTAGCTGTCTTGGCGAGAATTGGAGTTCCGTGCGTTTATTCTTGCCATGCTGTGCCTTTGCTAGACAATGCTCTCTTGCTTTGTGGACATTTGGCCTGCACCACTGCCTTCTTCTCAGAAGTGTCATTGTGACAATGCGCAAACACATTTTCAGTCTGTGTCCTGCTGTCTTTTGCTGTGACTCTCTTTTTCCAGGACATTCTTTGGGTTGTTGGAGCATTTCTGCCTGAGTTTGTCTAGAATGCAAACTGAATACTTGCAGAGGCAGACAGATGGGTAGTGAGATATCTAGTGTTGCCATTGATTCCTGCTGTTTTATTTCTGGTTTGAGTATGTCTTGCTTTCAATGGTGAAATAGAGAACACAGTGTGTGGTGGTGAAGGTTAGAGGGGGAATTTGGCAAGAAGAGCAGAGCTCCTTTGTTGGCACTATTCACACTGGACAACTTTCAGTGATGGAGAGTGAGATTAGAAAAGCTTTTAGACTCTGGCTCTCATACAAATAGGCCTGTACTTGCCCAAGTACCTCTGTAAGAACCCAAAATCATAGAATAGCCTGAGTTGAAAGGGACATGCAAGGATCATTGTAGTCCAAATCCTGGCCCTGCACAGGACACCCCCAAGAATCCCATCCACCTCTCACTTTGTGATATAGTTAGTTGCCTCCTTTGTGGCTTTCCTGCACCTTGCACACAAGGTCACAAAGCAAGAAAGGGGCCCCAAAGGGCATTGCCAGCCAGTACACTGAAGGCAGCATTGCTATCAATCTCCAAATGCAACCCAGAAGAGTTGCCTGTCCCCATGTGAAGTCTCCTGACTCCTCCTCCTTGCACACCTCCAAATAATCCAATGCACATCACTGAATTAAAAAGAAGCCTTAAGCTGAAAAGCCTTGAGAATATCTTTGCAGCTTGGACACATCTGTTCTCCTACCCAGCCTGAATTTCTGCTCCTCAAGGCTAATGCCTTCCCAGCCCATCTACTGTCATGCAAGCAAGACAAGATGAACTATTGGCATTAAAAAAAAGAAATCTGTTTGCTGTCCCCCCACTAGGAGGAGGGGATTATGGGTGGGCAGGTGAGGTGGGAAATGAAAGTTGTTTCTACGTACTAACTCCATGTACAATACTCAAACTGAAGCATTTTTTCTTCTGTGATTCAAGTCCAAAATTTCAAAGAAGTTTCTTATGCATCCACTTCACTGCAGAATCCCTTCAGATCCAACAAACCAACCAGTGCATGTCATCCTTTTAAGCAAATCACAATATACTGTAGAGAAGGTTTTGAGTGGGTGGTTCTAACCACCAACATTATTGCCCAGGGATGTTATTAACACAATAAAGCTTCCTGTGGGATCATTATTTTGATTATAATGTAATATTTGAAGTACTGACCACAATTTATAATATCTCTCAACCAAAGAGTCCGGGATGTTACCATTGGAATTGTAACTTTTCTACCTAAAGTTCACTCGAAGTTTTAATTGGACTTGATTTGTTTTGAATTTTCAGGTAGTGCATGTAGTCCCACTGAGCTCACTTCTCTACTGAAAAAAACCCTAAATTCTTTAAGAATTGCACAGATTTATCTGCATTTATGATATTAAAAATAGTAAAAAAGTAAAATTGAAAACCAACAGAAACAGCTTGCTGCTCCAGTCCATCTCAGAAACTGGACCAGGTGATTTCACCTGAAAGTACACATCATAGGATCCCTCAGAGGGAAAGGCAACATGGGAAAGACAATGCAACCCAGGATAGGGTTTTTTAAACCATTTTGCATAGTCCTTCTTGTTCCTCAGCCAAAGATAAGTGATCTGAAGACAAAACAGTTAACTGAATATTTCAAGAATTGAACTCTTACCCTTCCAAAAAAAAATTATCACCTTTTAGACCTGTAGTCACCCCAACAGACCCTTGTCTCTTCTTACACTCTTCTAGTTTCTGAGGATTTATGAACCATATTTCTACTCTACACTGACTTCAAATAATTGAGACAAATCAGTTTCTTGCCCCAGCTGAACTCTTACTCCTGTGACTTTACCAGTCCACACAATCCCAGCCACCCTGTAGTATACTAGGCTAGTGTGCAGAGAGACTTCCACACTGGTGTAGAGCTTTTCACCCTTACTCCTTACTTGAGGTCCTGCTTGGGTTGTTCAAGTGTTGTGACAACCTGACGACTGGTGTGCCTGAAGGACCCTCCTGTTTGGTCTATGTGAACCTAATTAGTGACCTCAAACTTAGTTCCATCTGAACAAACGCATTTTCCTTCAAGCCACTGCCATGGATTGCTTCCATTGAAGAAACCAGAGGAATTACCAAACTTATTCCTCAAAGAGGTGGTTATAGGCACAAACCCACCTTCTGGGACATGTGTACCAAGGTTGGAATTTGAGGACTAGAACACAGCTGTGACAAGGTTGTCTGACCCTTTACAGAGCATATCTGTGGAGGGGACAGAAGGAGTAAAACGATTTATGTGGAGAAGTTGAGACAAGGGGGATATACTCAGACTATCATTTCAGACAACCTTGAAATGCAAAAGCTAGACTTGGTCTTCCTAGAAAACTCTCCTGCCTGGCCACCACCCTGACTTGGTATCATTCATCAATAATGTATTAAAAGTATGTTAAAACTAAAAACACAGAGAAGGGCACCGGGCATTAATGAAAAACAAAAATTCCTACTTTTACATAGTACTTATATAGCACTGTAGAGACAAGTAAGGTGAAGAACTATGGAGAAGGTCAGGCTTTAGAGGATGTGGGGAAGAATGGATTATGTTTTCGTGCTTTAGATTGTTGGTTGATTTGTTGCCCGTGAGTTACATCTAGATGGTGAGAACCATGGAGTTCAGAATGCAAGAAAGATGACTGATTTTATTTAAATCTAAGTATGTAAAGTAAGACATTTACCATGGTCTTTTTCTCATTGAAAGAAGTCTCACTGGAGGTTACTCAAAGTGAGCAAACAGACAAAATAGTCTCTTCTTAGACTGAAAATCACAGTCGTTCATAATTTTTTAAAACCAGGTAAAAAAAACAGCCAGAGGACTTAATTTACTTTTTTATTCTCACTCCTAAAACACTGAATCCATTTCAATCACAGCTGGCGACAAGGACAGCCAACAACAACACATCACTCCTAGCATGATACCTTTTTATGTCCTCTTCTGGGATGCATCAAATGTTGATGACCAAATTATGACCCTTTCCACCTCCCTTACTGAAAGCATAGAACTTTTGCCAATAGTCATCAGCCAAGGCTGTAAAAAATGTGAAGCATAGGATCATGCCTAAGATACTAAAGCAGCTTCCATACTATCAAACAAGTAGGTTCTTAAGCAGCTGCTGGGGACATAGAAGCTGTCAAGTACTGCTCACCATAAAGACAAGATGTCACTTAGGTATTGGCACAGGTTGAGCACCTCAGTGTCAGGATCCTTCTCTCTGAAAACTTCAGGCTGGTGGCCTTAGCTCTGACACCCTTGACTTTTCTTACAGCGAGGTAGGAGGTTTTTTAAAGAAGTACCCCCTGCTTTCAACAGCATTTAATCTGTATAGAGGTGCAGTGTCAAATTTTACTGTTGTTATGGGACAGACAAAATGTGGAGCACTCCCCTCTACTTTCCAAAATCCTGGTGTTTTTGTGGCTTATCCAGTGATACATCCAATATTCTCCAAAGGAAAGTGAGACAGAATGTGTCACTAAGGCTCACATAATTTTGACTGAGCCATTGGGATCTGTTTCATTCTGTTCTCATAAGTGGGGAAGCAGTGATAATGAATGACCTGACAAAGATTTAGAGGTAGAGTTTAAAGAACCACTGAAACATTTGTTTCAACAACTTTACAGTTTATTCAAGGCTTTCAGCCCTTCTGGTTCTGCAGAATTGAGTGGATGGTTTATAGGAATAAACTTCCTTGTGAGGTTAGAATCAAATTCTGCAGTAGTTACTCCAGAAAAATCTTCAAACTTTCTTCTTCCCTCCACTTTCAAAAATAGGCTGGACTAAGGAACAAGGCACTGGTAGAAGGGTGTAACACAAACCTCCCTGAAAGGGAAGGCACATTTGGGTTTTTTTAAATCTATTTTCAATCTTTTTTCTCCCACTTGTTCTCCTCCAGTTTGTTATGACAGCATCTGTAAATCTAATTTTGTCTTCTCAAACAGTACATCTAAGAAGTTGTACTGGAAACCCAATGTGTGATCAGTGAGATAAAAAGTCTTTGAAGCACTTCAGAGGAGTATGATTTAGGTTACAGGGCAAAACTTGGAGTACAGTAAGGTCAATAGTCTCTTGACTTTTATTTTCAACACAGTTTTACACTTCTGACACCTTGATGAACTTTCCCCTTACTTCAGACTTTTCCAGAACAAAAAAAAAAGAAAACCACTCCCCACTCTGGGGACCTTTTACAACTACCCAGTAGAGGGGGAAAGAAACAAAAGGGTGTTTAGTGCCTGGGTAGTGCAAAATCTATTTTTAAATTAGAAATTAATGTAGGCTGGTCTTTTCACTTTTGACTACTTCTGCATCTGAACAAAACCAGTAATGAAGATGGAAAAATGTTAACAGCCATGAGCCCTATGAGGTGAATTTCCATGAATGCCAGTGATGTTTTGGCTACAACAAAAAATTAATCATTAAAACTACTCATTATAGATGTAAAAAATCAATAAAAGGTTTTTTTGATTTATTCTTGATGAAATGGTTATTGATTTTTTTTTTTCACCCTCAGCTGTTCTATAACAGCTCTTGGGAATCCTGAAACTGAAAAATCTGGGTCTTTATAAATATCTTTTTGTTTCAATGGGGCATACATGTCAGTCTGTCATTTAAGTACTGCTCCAGAAGCAGTGGGCTGTTCCCAGCTGACGTTCTGTTCAAGGGCTGTTGTGACACTGTTCATGTGTGCTGGGGTGTGAAGATCGATTGGCTTTATGGACTGGTTACATGTGCTGAGATACATGACACATTGGTTGGCACTGGGTTTGATTTCAAAATCATAACAGAGAAACCACTAACAACCTTTAAGCAATGCCTCAGCTATTTGGAGCGCATAATAAGAAATTACAGAAAATTTATAAACTACACAAAACCCCTCTAAGATGTCAAAATTTATTACAGCTGTGTGACTAGGAGCTAACTGGTTGAACAGAAGGGACTTAAATGAACATGTTTTAATTAAGTTCAGATAAACTAATGACTCAAAAGTAGCAATCTATGATGATGGTTCAGTAAACTATCTGAAATAAAAGTTGGCAAACCCACCTTAAAGACGGGCTTTTTTATATCATTAGCACAACAGATTGCACTGTCATAAGAAGTCTGAAGAGAAAGTGCAAGAATAAATAGATGATATCTTAGCTACAGTCTTTCCATTGGAGGAAGACTTTCTGCTCACAGAGGAGGTAAATTGGCCAGTGGCATCCTCTCATGGCACAGTTGAAAAATTAATGCCTGATACCTTGCCCTGTTGATCAGATGTCAATCCTTGGGCCGTCAATTCACCTTCTTTATCAGGCATTAAATTACTTTCCTCAAAAAGATTTATTTAAAATAATTTGATGCTTCCTCTCCCTTTCATGTGTCCTCCCTCTGAATGTGGTGTGTGATTCTTTGCCTTGCATGGTCAGGCACACTTTGTTCTTTAAGATACCCAGAGATTGCAGAGTGATTTTGTGTTACTTCAGTACATTGAAAAGGCGTAAAAAGACCAAGAAAACTGGACTGAGCTACCATCATCTTCAGTTCTTCTGCAGAAAAACCTAATATCAAATCCACTCATGGGAATATATGTCAGACTCAAGAAAGTCAATAAACAATCAGTGGTCTTAAAGCAGTGCAGTCTACTGTAGCCAGAGGACAAACACAGCATAGAGCAGTGGATCAATTCTCTCTTTGGAGCATTTTATGGAAAACTATGGTACATTCCATTCCTTTCTGTAGGAGCTCACACAGGCATAAGAAGTGAGTGTCTTTAGGGAAATTTTTGGACAGCTGAGCTATTTTGACTCACTAACTAAAAATTTCTGTGGCACCCTCAGCTCCCACCCCGGTCTCCTCCTCTCTTCCACTTCACTGCCCCACTTTCAAAATGGCGTGCTGACCTACCTTATGAAATGAAAACTACCTCTTATTTGAAACACAGCAAAAGTGGGAAAGATCCCTGCAGAATCAGAAGTACAGTAAAGTATTCCAGGCTGCTGTTGCCCAATTCATCTTGTTTGCTTAGAAGGCGGTGCAAACACTTGTAAGCTTTTCCTCAGGTGCAAACAGAAGGAAAATAAGTATTCACACAAAATCTGATTAAGGATATAAAGTCATCCAGTCATCCCACGCTGGACTGACTCAGCCTGGTCTGTAAAATCCATGTATGAGCTTAAGGAAGCCACAGACTTACTAATGTCCCAGTCTAACAGCTTTATCTAAAGAGAATGTTGTTTGGTTATTTCAAAGCTGTTTCATCTTTTTTTCCTACTCCCTGGGAAGTATGAATTTCAGAGGAGATGAAGGCATTTCAGGGTAAGTGCTTGATCTAAAGGCCAGATCTAAAAGGCATTTAGTCCCCTAACATGCTTTTGAACAGTCTGCTTCCTCGGGGAAATTAGTGTTCTACATGCTCTGAGCGGCATGCCAGTAAGAATACCAGTAGGAGAATTTCAAGTGGCTTTTGCATGCACAGTTAGAACCTTATATTGTTGTTTGTGGTTTTTGTTCTTTTGGATTTTGCTAAGCCAACCTTCAGTAGTCAGCTTCCTTTTCTCCTAATCTGCAGCTGCTTCACTGACTATCCATCATCTTTATTACAGTGTCATTTCTATACGTCATTCTTTTGCACTAATCAGAAGCAGACCAAGTGGGAAAGAAATTGCTCCACAGGGATGAGATCTGGTGCTGTAAATGATATGTTGAACAACAGTGGAATTCAATGCAAGAGACTCTATGCTTGTTTACGCATGTTGAACTGATGTCTTTTATCTGCAGGACACATCCCAGCTCTTTGTTGCGGTCATTTGGGGCCCTAATCCAACACGGCTCTGCAGAACGCCTGTAAGCAGTGAACAGTCCCACTGCTGCCACTATTGTCATTAAGTTGAATAAAGACAATCACCCACCGTAGTGTGGTGATGAACTGAGGCTCAGCAGCTTGGAAACAGAAGCTGGGACTGATGAAGTCTAGATTCTTATTAATACATGTTCTATATCCTCACACCACAGTAACCCCAGCTTTCTCTACTCCCCCAAAGAACTTTCCCAAAAGTGACAGTAACTTGTTCCACCTTCTCCAAACCACCCATTTCCATGACACATTCAGCCCTTTTCACCTCCTGCATACTTTTAGGAGCTTCATTATCTCAACTGGAGATGGGAAGTACTGTGAGAGTGTCATTCTATGGCTTTCGTGGTCACTGGACTGACTGCTTCTTCTCATTTGTTACATGTAACAAAGGCAATGAGTGAAGGTTGAGTCCTTCCGTCAGGGCTCTGTCAGGGTATCTTTCTTCCTCCTACCCCCAAAATATCAGCTTTCCCAATAGTAGCTTGCTGTCCATTATGTCCATAATGTGAGCATCTGTCAGGTGTACTGGACGGATTCAGCCCAGGGGTTCAAAGACTGTCAGAAAGATGCAGATGGTCAAATAGGTATGATGGGAAAAAAAGTCCATTTCCTTAGAAAAACAGGCTAGTTTGTATCCTTGAGGTAAGACAGCCTTCACTGTAGTTGTTCCCTCACTTTTGCCTTTGAAGCAAATTTTATCATCTTATCAAGTGCCAAGACAGGTATTATTAATGAAGTGCTTGAAATGTGTAGCCACTCTGAACAGCAATACTTGGAATCAGGAGGATTTTAACAACACCATTTCTTCACGTTTAAGCCATGGTATGGGTAAAAGCAAGGATCAGCACAACCAGATAGAACATAGCTGGGGAATCCGAAAGAAAAATCAATAAGATTAAGGAATTCAAATAAAAAGAGGCTAAACCAAACATAAACAGAAAGAAACATTGAAAAAAATAAGAATTATTTAGATTGTGGCTAGCCCTTGGAGCCATTACTATCCACCTGTCAGGTTATAAGCATTAAGTAGAATATTAGTAATAAATAGGAGCTTAATATGTAAAAATCCCAACTGTACATTTTCTTCATGGTTTGAATGCAATTGTCCACTGCATTTACTGTCCTAAATGTAATGGGAATGTTTTCAGAAGGTCCCTCCAGTGTCTAAATGAAAGATAATCTGTATAGCCTTCCAGATGGTATTGGAGTTTTTATATCCTTATCAGCTAGTGTGTGACTTCAAAAGTGTAGCAGTGATTATGGGGAAACTCCCAGTCACATCTGTAAACAAAAGTATGTAATTACACATAATGACACAAGTCTAATTTATACAGTTAGAAATACACATATGAACAGATAAAATACATAATCAAACATAATATTCAATGCTGCTGCAAGGCATGTTGTGATCTATGAATTAATTACATATATTTTGCCACCCACTACTGATGCCAAACCTTTTGAAGTCTTCTTCTCACATACTAAGGCTTTAATTTTTCAGTAACTACCCAGCTGTTAAATGCGGATCTTGCATTCAATTAAGTCAACTGGAAATTTGGATTGTTGGTGCAGTTCAGAAGTTTAGTCCTGAAAAGCTGGATGCACTGGCAGTGATATCACTAAGATGTTCTCACTTACTTGCAAGGCTGATTTTGTCAGTCAGTTGCCTAGGATAACTGCAGATAAATAGGAAGACATTGGGAGGGGAAAAGAACTCAGAAACAAAAAATACACTGCTTTTTTGGTTGTCTGAAGTCATAGCCTTTTCCTTGGGCAGGAGCGACAGTCTCATCCAAGATCATGTTGGGCACTCTGTCCAAAGCTGTGAGGAAAGATGCATTTTTCCATTCTTTTCCAGGAGTAAAAGTAGGGAAAGACGGTTTGAGTGAAGAAAAACTAAAAACATATCTGCTGAGGGAAGGAGGTTCTCCTTAAGCCTGAGGAATCCCATGCCCTGAAGCCTGGGAAGCAGGGGATTAGGCTTCTCATGGTGAAGAGAAAGGGAAATTACGTGTGTGAAACTCAGTAAAGCAAACCAAGAGGAAAGTAAGGGAGGACTTCCTTTCCTCCCATTCAGGTAATTCTGTGTTATTTGCATCAGAATCTAGGGGAATTTCTAGACATCTCCAAGCCCATCTTGTTCCTAAACTTTGCAATCCTAGAGTATCATTTTTACAATGGATCCCGATATACAGTGTTCTCAACCACCTAAAATATATTGGCAGCTTAAGATATCTTTCATAAGAAAGCTGAACAAAATCCCCAAGATGCCAGAAGCCCAACTTGTGTAGCGTTGTTTGACACTTTTCTTTCCAGCACAGTAGCGCTCACTCCGAATCTCACGAATCCGCAGCACGCTCTTCTAAGCACAAGCCCAACTCCATGACTCCCATTTTTCTGGCAGAAGCCTGGTTGTTGTGTGTGGAGGCCACATCTTTTATTAATGATGATTGAGCAGCAGCACAGCAAACTTGCCCTCTTCCTCTCCCCGCTTCCATTCCGGAATTCTCACCGAGTGACCCACCTGACCTGGCGAGTGCGCATCAGTCCTTGCGCGGCAGCTGCCAAGGAGCTTGTGCTTGAGCTTGAATGGTGCTTGTGCTTTAGAGCATGAGGACACCTGCCCCATAAAGTCTGACCTGAGACCACCAGCTAATTCTGTGCTGGCCACCTGACAGTCACAGGCAGCCTTTCACCTTCTTTTCAAAGCATGTGTGTGTGTGTGTGTGTGTGTGTGTGTGTGTGAAAGCCCGTATTTCCTCTCTTTTATTGGTCTTTTTCTCACCTGCTGCCATATAAACAGCGTGGGATAAGAGCCTGCTTCATGCCTGATGCAATTTGGAATTTATTAACTTGCCATTCTTTTTACTCTTGATAGAACCTGACAGTCAAGCAGACAAGTACCTAAATTAACTTAGCTCCCAACCGGCACCTAGACAGGCCAAGAATAACACAGAGAAAAAATTGGAGGGGTTGAGGATGGCAATGGAGTCAAGAAGGAGAGAGGGGGGGGAGAGCATGAGAGAAGGGAAAAAAGTGAACTTTGGACTGGAGGAGTTTTTAAAAAAATAATTATTCAAAGCATAACAACATGACAGAAGACTGCCAGAAAAACCTCATCTGTATGAGGAGGGCAGTGCACACGCAGTGGGGAAAAACTCAGACACACATTTGCCTCTGGGACAACACAGATTTAAACGCAAGACGACTTCGTAAATGGAAATGAATGCAGTGACCTCAGCTCAGGTCACAGGAGAGTAGAAGCCCACCAGGTTATGAAACTACTGAAGAATTAGGCATGTTTGGCAGCACGAGGTTTTGGGATAGGCCCAAGGATGAGCAAGTTCTGAGGGTTTGATTTCAGTTTCGAAGGAGGGTGGTCTTTCCATTTCAGGGTCAGCAGCAGGACAGTGCAGTGGGTGTAGAGGTGGAAAGGGAAGCACACAATTTGGCTGACTGTCATGACCTCTGGATAATTGTAGATTTAACTTTCCATGTCTCAACACTCCCTAAATCTTCCCACACAGGCCAAGTCACCAAAAAAATAGATGGAGGAAAATCTTCCTAGTTGGAGGAAGGCACATAATAGACATGTTATGACAGTCTTCCTTGTCAGATATCCTGTCACAACAGAAACCAGTTATTAAAGTTTGTAATACAAGGGGAGGAATTGGTGTTCACAGCTGAAGCTTTACACAGGCAACATGTCAAACTGGAAGTACTTGGCGTGTATGGCAAGAGAGTGCAGTGATATTTGGTTAGACTTGTAAAGAACAGTGAGTTATGTCTGGAGCAAAGGGGTGTGTGCACATGCACACGTACTTGGAGCCTCAAGTTGTATTTTAAATGCATCACAACTCCTTTGCAGCAATCATTACGACTCCATCCCGTGCCCCTTCATGATCAAGGCAAAATCAGCTGCACAGCAGTAATTACAGTGTGTGTGTGCCTACATCTGAAGGAAAAAGAACTAAAAGCTTGTCATGCGGATCAGAAGCAAAACACCCCAAAGCTCACAGAAGTTTGTCAAACAGGTTCAAGACTGGGATGAAAAGAGGGCTTCAGAACTCTTCTCTTTGCTATACAAAAAAATGTAATTTGGTAAGGTGGCTAGTGAGAAGCAATAAACTTTAAAAATGCAGATATATGTGAAATAAGAGGTGGAACTTTACTTTTATGAAGAATGAGAGAAAAATGTCCCAGCCAAGCTTGTGAGTTTGCATTTGCAGGAATCGTATAAAGTACTGCCACTTTAAATGTTTTCTCAGCAGAAGTAAATATTTAATGTTATACTTAAATATCCTAAGCAATTACCCATGTTCCTCTAAAAAAGTGCCCCACAGGGTGTCTCAAGACTGTCTCTTTCTGATAGACAGAAGCTCTGCAGAGAGGCAACTCATGCTGACATCCTGTTTCAGGATCTGCCAGTGAGCTGAAGGGTGGGGCACGATTGCTACAGCAACAGCACGTCCGGCTGCAAATGTACGTGCTACCGTGAGTTTAAGCAGAGGACACATAGGTAGGCAAAAATACCTGTGGTGATAAATTACGCATGAAAAAATAAGTGGCCTCCTTCCTGCGGATGCTATCAAACCTGCCCTGCTTGTGCCAGAGGCATATCGGGTATTTTGACATGCACAGAAGCAAAAAAATTACCAGTTGGATGCATGATACTTGGCCTTCATTACTTGCTGAAGTGTAGAACCAGTCTTAAAAGACTTCGTTGTGCTGGGTCAATGTTTCATGTCCCTTGAACTGGTATCACTGTAAAGACAGAACTTATAAGGTAGGCATTTTCCAAAAGTAGCAATCCATTTTGCACTGACTGCAATTTTGGGCTGTTTTGTGTTCCCATCTTCTCAGTTCCTGTTTTCTCTACCAAAGAAATAAAAAAGGAAATAAATCCCTACCTCTACCTCTACCCTTTGCAAACTGGTTCAGAGTACTGAAGCATAAGAGAGCTATCAATGTCAGGTGGCACCATAGCTGGAATGATAGAATGAAATCCATATTAGAGTATTTGTTACCTTGCCCTCTCTCTCCCTGTTCCCACAACGTAGCTGTGCCTCAGAAATTGGTTGCCTGTTATTGACAACCTGTTGTTATAACCATATATCATGGTTATTTCCTGTTCTAAGCACAATGCTGTCAATATATCCCCCTCTAATTCTTCAATGTGATTTTGAAGGAGACAAACAAATGGTTGCCCCTCAAGAGAATTCCTCTCAAGTTTTCTACTAATTAAGTTCAAAGCATGCTTGGGCAGGTCTTGGAGAGTTTAATCAGTGCAATGTAAGAAATTATGCAGTGCAGACAGAATAATGTAATACTTTTGATAAAGTACCCACGGTTGTATATCTGAATTTTGATTTAAAGAGCTCTGAATAACCTAGGATGTACATAATGCAGGAGGCTTAAAGAATTTCACTTTATTCTTTAGTAGCAAAATTGCTTCCTTCTTCATCTGGATATGAAGGAGGCACCAATAAATTATCTGTGTTTCTTCAGGTTCATCATCATATATAGAAGATTAGAAACAATTGCTGATATTATTTTGCCTACTATATGGAAGTCTGAATAATTTTATTGAAAGAAAACATTGCATAGCAGTCATACATCCAGCTCCTAAAACAAGACGACTGAATAAATAAGAAAAGCAGCTACAGGTCTTAACTTCTTGTCTAAACAACAGATAAGGAAATACCACTGATTCTTTGTGATATTTCCTAATCACTTAACTTTCCTTTCATAGAAAGAGTTAAAGAAAACAACAATGTATTTTAGGGGTTAACGCTTACTGGGGCTGATTTAGCCATTTGTCATATCATGCCGCGTATGTCTGTGAATTTAGACCATGAAAAGATACTTACAGTGATGATTGACTAAGAAATAGGGTGCAACCAGTCAACCAGATGCTCATAGAAAGGTTGACTATTCAGGCAATGTCACCCTGAGATGTTGTATCCAGGTGAGCCATGCAGCAAAGGTTTGTGTATATGCAGGTTCCTACAATGGCTTGTTGGGAAATCGAAGATCCTGTTAGGTGTTATTTTTACTGGTTGGGCTGTAGGAGTGTTCCTGGCACAGTAGCATTAAGAAGACATTCCCCTTGCCCTCCTAAATTCTACCATCTGAATCTATTTAAACTTGGTGCAAAGTTCCTAGGAAATCACCCAGTATGTCTGAGGGTTGAATGCACCCTCCCAAAGAAGCCAGTGGAGGCAGAAAGAAGTGATAAGGTTTCACTGTTTCTATTTCTTATTTCTGCAACTGATATATTAAAATGTTTTGAGTGAAGTTTTGGGTAGAATTAACATCTATATTAAATTTGACTCTGCATCCTAGATTGAAGTGTCATCTTTCCTTCTGACCACCTCAATAAAAACTCACCTCAGCTGGGCCCTGAAAACTACTCACCCCCAGATCAGGACAGACCTATCTCAGGCTTGGTTTGATCTCAGGGATTCTCAGTTTCCAGCTGGGGCATTTTTTCCCCATCGAGCATACCTGTAGCAGTGTATCTAGTTCTCCTCCTCAACAATACTTAACTTCACACTTTATTAAAACTATTAAGGAGTTCTCCAAAACATTTAATAGTGTCTCTTCTGTTTTTCTAGCCATGGCTGGCTCAACCTATGAGTTCAGGGCACAGTCTACTAACATGACAACTACATGAGTCCCAAGGACATGTGTTAGAAGGATACTAGTATCATTTCTAATGTACTTTTAGGTATTTCCATTAATTTACAAAGATTTTACTTCAGATGTTGACTTTTGCTGTTTCAATATAGACATGTAGCAAGTGCAGCTTGGGGAATGAAACACCTTTCTCCACACACCTCTAGGTGACTTAGAGCTAGACTATAGTCCTGGCTCATTCAGGTAGCCTGGCTATCACCTAGATTTGAAATGTTCCATGGCTGTTCCCTCTGGAGACAAGTGTCTACAACTGAAGGAGACCTATTCAAGGTTCCACTTTGTAATTCCACAGAGTGACTCTTCCCTTGCCTTTGGTCCAGTTTTCATGCAGGCAAATTGTATTATTTGCAAACGACAATAAAAATTTCTTACTGTTCTGTGACATTGTGAAATAGAGGGGGGGGAAGTGATGCAGATAAAAGCACAGTTTAGACACGAAGAATAAAGTGCAATCTTTATATGCTTAAATTATGCATGTGAGTACAATTGCCCTTGTGTGTGAAGGTGCAGGAAAGATAGCATAAAATCCAGAATGGTAAAAGAAAGAATGAATTATTGTATGTGTGAATATGCTTCAAATTTTAAACATCTCATGGGAGAACTAAAGGATACAAATAGGCTCAACCATTTCTCATTTTTCCCCCTCATCTACATCCCCAAATTTTATTTATTTTGCATGCTGCAGGGAAAGATATCTGTTTTCTCTTCCTTACTTCACTCAGTGCTCACTTCCATTAGAGTGCCTGGGGAGCTGTGGTGCATCTCTGTCACTTCTGCTGGCTGTCTCTGCAGGACAAGCTGTGAGCTCCTTCATTCCCCACTGCCCCTGGCTCAGGAAATTTCTGCGCCACAAATTGCTGGAGACGTGGGATCCTGAGGAAGTGTCACTGCTTTGTGCTATTAAACTCTTCCTTTAGCATCCAGTTTGACTGCTGGTTGAGACAAGATACTGGGCCAGTTGGCTGAGCTACTGTGGCTGTTCTTTTGTTCATCAAACTTCAGCAGAAACCCTTGGTTTATTTGATATTGCATGGAGCAATGAGCAAAGGAGTGGACCACCCTGGCCATCAAGATATCCAGTGGTATATATTCATGAAATAAGACAGACAAGCTTTCAGCTTGTCCTCGGAGACCATCACTGTAGAAGGACTACAAAAGGGACAGGAGCAGCCATAGGAGTGCAGCTGCCCAGCTGAAAAAGGCCTGTGACACAGATAGATGGATTACAAAACCCTGGGGCAAGCAGAAGAGCAACTCTGCAGGGCACTTACTCTACATCTCATGCATGTTTGAAAACATTTAGACCACAGAGCCTTTTTTGTGCGAGGTAAGAGATGGACACCAGCCAGTGTTTTTCCATAGATGGATTGACAGGCAAATATGCCATGTGTAAAGGCTGGATGATGAAGCAAGGCTGGATGATGAAGCAAAGCTGGATGATGTAGCAATTGCACAACTGCAGGACAGTAGTTTGACTGTGAGAAAGAAAGAAGCCTTGAATCTCTCCTTTTCAACGTGGGTCTCCATAATTATAATAAAGGCTGTATAAGAAAATCATGCAATCTATTTAAACTGGCTTCACACTGTACATTTAGTAACACTTTTGTCCAGAGCAGTTTGTAAATGTCACTTTAGTGACAGGAATACTTTCCTTATTTCTCATCAGTTTTCCTAGCTGAATTTAATCCTATTACTCCACAGTGTAAACCCTCTAAGTAATTTCTTTCCCTTCTAGTGTTTATATTTTTTAAGCTTGTGTAGGGTCTTACTTTTTCCCTCCTGGTCCCCCTCCTTCCCATGACTTAGTTATTACTAAGCCAGGTTGCAGACAAATGGTTGGTTGAATCCCTAAAGCAAGTTATGACAGACATGCACAAAACAAACACACGTATACACACCCTGAACTGCCCAGAGCGTAGACAGGATGCAGTCAAAGCTCAGCAATTACTGCTCCTCACTGCTTCAAACTTTGACATATAATAACATGCTCTGACCTAGCTGGGAGTGTCCTGCTAATCCTAGAAATTTTTTTAGTCTTTAAATTGCACAAATGCAAGAAGCTGACACATCTCCAGGGTGTATTAAAATCTGGAGGAAACAAACAAATAATCTAAAAAAAATCCCACCCTTTTAAACCATTTTAAAGTATATTTTTTGAACTTCATTGTGTCTCATTGTGCAACCTGTGTCAGACCTATAAAGTATGGCAAAGATGTATTTGATTCATACTTTCTAAAAAGGATTTTATAATCTATGTTTTTTGAGATAGACAAATACAGGCAGATAGAAACACATACACAGAAGTTTTTAAATGTTCTGCTTCTTTGACAGATACAATGCCAGGAAAGAAGAAGGTTTTGGACTTGGGAGACTCCCTGTTTTCTTTGCCTTGTCCTGTTAAAGATTTTCTGCACAATGGTAGTCAATTCATTTCAGGTCAAGTCTTTTTTTGTGATATACAGTCACATAAATATGCACAGATTGCCCAGAAACATTTTCAAAGGTGTTCATCTATCTAACTTTCAAAGCTGAGCACTTCTTAAAGATCCTGTCCAAAATCTGGTCTGAATCTCCTTTGGGGGCATTCTCCTTTCTCCCAGCTAGAGAAAAGGAATCATAAATTCTTTCTTCAGAGTGTGGGGAGGAGGATGCAGAAATTAAATGAGAAGGATCACTGAGACTTGAAATGGTTCAGAGCTGCTTCTAGTTATTGACTGGCATGGAGAGATCTGTATCAAAAGTGTTCTCTGTCCCACTGGGACATCATAGAGTGCTTTTAATCTACCTTTGCTTTTAGTTAATCTCCACACAACTATGCCAATGTGTTTGTGGTTTTAACTAAAACATCTCTCACTTCTTCAGCTGCAAGAATAATTCCTGTGACAGCGAAGGCCACTGGTGAAAGTTAACAGTGATGTACATGATCTGGTGCTTTACTAAGAGGAAGAACAGCACAGGGAATTGGTTCTGGGGATGTGTTTATGGAACAACAAAGCATTTCCCCCTATGGTTTTCTTTCTTGTTTGAACTGGAAATCATAGAATCATAGAATGGTTTGTGTTGGAAGGGACCTTAAAGATCAGCTTGTTCCAACCATCCTGTCATGGGCAGGGACACCTTCCACTAGCCCAGGTTGCTCAGAGCCCCATCCAACCTGGTCTTGAACACTTCCAGGGATGGGGCAGCCACAGCTTCTCTGGGCAACCTGTGCCAGGGCCTCCCCACCTCACAGGGAAGAATTTCTTCCTGATATCCAGTCTAAACCTGCTCTGTCAATTTTAAGCCATTCCCTCTTGTCCTGTCTCTGTATTGAGCCATCCCCAGCCTGGTTATTTTTCTATTCCTGACACCATTCCCCTTCCTCTTTTCTGAGTCCCCTCTGCTTAGAGATGTAAAATTAGCTGTCTCTCTTTAAATACAATACCAGGTTCACCTCAGATCTTTTATCCCCTGTGACAAATGGGCCCCGTACAAACTAAAGCATCTTAAAATTCCTAAAAAAACCCCTAGAAGAGTCTTTGCAGAAGAGCTGCCTATTAAGTCAAAGAAGTCTTAGTATAGATTTCATTTGCTTGCAAATACATAGAGAGGCCTATTCTGTTGTGTGCTACCTGTTGGGCTTTCCCTTCACTCCACACCTGTTCCACAGCATCTGGGCAGACTCTTTTCAGCAGAGCAAGTAGGACCCACACCAAAAAGAAGAAAGAAAAGAATCAGAATCAGTGCACTCCAAGGACCAATAAAAGTCCAGGTGAGAAACTGATTTCTATCCACTGTAACTACAGGCTTGTAGTTATCCTGCAGAAAGTTTCTAAGGTAAACATGGCGCTGATAAGGTTTATCAGCCAAAGTGCCATCAAACACCACTTTGTGTGAATTTACCCACAGAGACTGTGGGAACTGTAATTCTTGCTCTGCAGCACTACCCAAATGCTCTGTGCATTCTTGGGCCCCTCTGCTGTGGATGTGTGTCTTGCCCAAAGCTAAATCTGCCCAAATATACGTATTGGGGATGTACATCACTGTAGCTGCACATATGCCCAAAGAGCTTCTATCTGGAGATGACTTTTCTGCTGTGAAAAGTGCAGATAGAAGAGAAATTTTTTTGTTTTCTTTGATTTTTTAAGAGATTTTCAGCAAATATTCCAGATTTCCTTTCACAGAGTTGTATTTAAAAAAAAAAAAAAGTATTAAAAAATACTGTTATGACTTTATTACGAACACTTTCATTTACTTGACGTAAACTTTTCCTTCAAAGACTTAACTGAATTTCTTGAGTGGAAAACATGTGAATTGTTCCACTCTCTGGAGGTAAAGTCCTGTGAAAATACTGACTGATCATCAGTAAAAAAAAAATCCTATGATCAAAATTCTCCATTTTTTCTCTCTCTTTGCATTCTTTCTGATATTGTAGCAAGACCTTTATTTAGACCTTGTAGCAAGCAGGTTTTTGTTTAAGAAAAGATAGGAAAAAAAACACTCTTTGTTCCTCTGTAACTAGAAAACTATGACTTATAGGTATGATTGCGGCTTGCACAATCTTTCAAATTACTGGGGCAAAATTGATGTTGAAAATTTGAGTATAACTGTTGACCAGAAAAAGTGAAGTCAGAACAGCATCAAAGTTAATGGGAATTCTGCCACTGATGTCTCACAGATCAAACTCAAGTTTTCTGCCCAACAGCACTACATGTGTTTATGAACTATGTGGTCCCTTTTTTACTGACACTCACAATGCTGCTCCTCTGTACTTCCATTTTTTCTCCTACATTCCAAATCTGCAATCATTTAGGATAATCTCTAAAGAGAAGCAGCAAGTAAACAGAGTACTTTAAAGTGAATCTTGTTTTGTTAAATATAATAGGTGAAGGGAACATCTCCTCTAGTCAAGTTCCAAAGCCCATTCTCTTATTATTTTTCAGGTGCTCACACATTTATTTTCTGATACTGAAATTTTCAAAACTTACACTCATGCCATAAAGAAATGGGTTTTGATCCCCTTGTTCTTGAATTCTTACATACACACACAAAAGGATAAAAGAGATTATTCTGTTTTTTCTTTCTCAGTCATTTTCTTTCTTCGCTCATTCTCTTAAGAATGACTGAAGCAAAAATCTTTAAAGCATGTTATTTCCTAAAGTCAAATTTTGTAAATAATGCCAAGTCTGAGATAATGGGTCAGTAATTATCAAATTAAGAGAGTTAACTACCTGCATGCATACAGTAAGCATTCCTGTTCTTTATCCTTGACGCACTTTCTGAGGATGCCAATTAAGGGATATAGGCTTTGAAGATTTGTTGACTTTCTTTCCTCACATAACTGTGTAGTAATTGAGACTCCTCTTTCCAGACAATCTGATTTTTAAATCTCACTAACACTGATGAGCCAGACAGGTCTTTAAGTTGTTCAGTTCAGGGGTTTTTTTGAGTTTTACCTTTCTAAGGCCATAACAACTACAACAAAGAAACCCACCATAGGGATACACGGATACCTGCAAAGTGAACACAGACTGGGAGTCTCACTCAGGGTCAGAGCTGGAGCTGTTCTGGTGTGCTGGAGCCTCCCACAGCTGCTTCCAAAAGTTTCACACTGATGCTTTGTGATGGTGAAGTGTCCTCACATGCTCCTTTCCAGGGCAAATGTCACAAAAGCAGGAATTAACAATCAGATTGAACCTTATATAATTTTCCAGACATTATTTTTTTCCAGTCAAGTCAGTAGCCGATGAGCATTGTTTAGTAAAGCTCCTGCATTATCTTGCACTGTTGTTGTGCCTTCAAGTCTCCCTAAAGCATCAGGATCATTTTTGTCCAACAGAAATAATTATTAAATCTACTAATTCCATTTGTGCTGTTCAACTTTGGAAATACTCCCAGGCTGTTCATCTTTTGTGCTTTACTGCCACAGTGCCTCAAATAGTGCTGTCCAAAAGTGGAACTTCCTGTGCATGCAGGTGGATGCTCTGTTCTCCAAAGAACAGTCCCAGGCATATAAAGGCACAGAAGAGAAAAATACTTGGCACCAGGCTCTTCTCCCAACACACATCACCGTATAGAGGGCTGCATTCTTAATTTTAGTTGATATTATGCTTCAGTGTGGGTTACTCTATACTTTCAGGTATTTAACTCCTCTTACCTTGTAGCTTTATTACCTTTCTATCTGAACCATTAAAAAGAAATTAATTTCATTTGCAGGCTCGTGGTCAATTCTGGCTATGAACAATTTGTCTGAATGTGAATTTTTGGGAGTCAAATCTCTCAGAGTTCTCCTGACTTTCTCCAAATGCTGATCATTGTCTTGGAGTATTATGTGTGTCACAGATTTGTTTACTGATTTTTGTGACTTTTGACAAACTCTGCAAGGCAGTCTGCCATAAATCTCTGTCTCAACACTCCCCTGGGCCAATTTTTTACAGCTTTGGAGCTTTCCCTAGAGGAGTCAAACAACAAGTTTTATAGCTTTGTTTTTAAACCTTTTTGATTGTCCTTCCCTTTCTCATGTTTTTAATACTGTTCTGTAATGAAATAGCCAGAAACCACTGAAAGCAGCGAGTACATGAAAGCAATCACTGTAAAACATCAGATTATCATCTGAGGGTCTCTCTGTGGTTGGTTCTTTTGTCTACACATATTGACTAAGGTGCTGTTCAAAATATTATCAGTTGTTCTGCATACAATTAGGAGAGCCTGACTTGACCAGAGTTGCTCTGTTTTTTTAATTAATCACTTAATTTTACTGCTGATATTTTACATATTACCCAACACTGAAATCTGTTTTAAATGCCAGCAGCACAAAACACAACCAAAAAAAAAAAAATCACTAACACTAAAATCCACTAAGACTAAAAAGTAGAACTCTCTGTAAAGTGTGGATCCCTGTGGCTGTTTGGTTGGACGGTGAGTGTTGAAGGTTATAGCAGCAATGTTGATATGTAGTAAGAAATTAAAAGTCTTCAAAATAGTAGAATTGCATCGTGTCTGAAGTGCCTGCAGCATAGTTAAAACTGGGTTGGTTTCCAAAAGGTTTGGGTAGATATTTCAAAAGACATGGATCCCACACAACTGAAGTAGGGGAGCAGAAGATTTTAGTGTTTGCATCCTCCATTCCATGTCATCCTCCATTAC
Organism: Pachyramphus minor; assembly: GCA_013397135.1. Lineage (NCBI taxonomy): Eukaryota > Metazoa > Chordata > Aves > Passeriformes > Tyrannidae > Pachyramphus > Pachyramphus minor. The sequence goes on from VYXB01009652.1 coordinate 970,168, forward strand.
TCCAGCTCTCAGGAAAAGGCACAGATAGGGATGAGTCACTGTCCCTCTCCAGGAGAACACTTGCCATACCAAGCCTGACCTCCCAGAGCTTCACTCGCAGGCCAAAGGAACTGGCAGATTTCAGCCTGTGCCCTCCTCTCGCTTCAGACAAACCACTGTGAAATCCCGGGCTGACAATAGCTCAGAGCATGCTAAAATGGCTTTGGAGAAGAAAGAGTTCTGTTATGCCTCCACAGCAGCTTGAAGTGGTGTATTAAAGAGGTTGCTCTTGGGTGATATCACCCCCTTGGGTGTATGTACCATAGCATGAGGGGCTCACACATTCTATAAAGAAAACAACAAAGCAAGCCTTAATCTCACTGACTTGCTCTGTGCAAGACAGAAGTTTAGGCTTCATGCAAGCTTTAAAAATGCTGTAGGAATAACTTCTTTCGCAGTTTGGGGGGAGCGGGAGGTGAGGAAAGATGAGTTTAAATATATAATTTAAACAGCTTCCAAGAAGAAATGGAGCCTTTCAGTGATGTTTGAGATGGCAACTGCTTTTTTAATGCCATATTGGCATAGCAGTAATGGAAAATATGCCTCAGTGGAAAAAAAAAGAAGGAGGTTTCATCATTAAAGGTGTGGCAAAAGGTTTTGTAAATTAAATCATAAATCAGTCAACTTTTACTTCAATTAGCCCAGCCAAAAATACTCCTATTAAAAAAAGTCACTTCAGAGTTTAAGGAAAGCCATAAATCATTGCCTAATCACAGTTTTTAGTACCTTAGAATAAAGTGCCCTCCCAGTACTGCCCACCATGCTGGCATGTGAGTGGAGTCAATAGGGAGCTTGCCAAAAATTTTGAAGTGAAAACCATAGGGGTTTTACTCTTTCATTCAAAAAACACATTAGAGACCTTGGCTATAAATCTTAGTACGACCTGTGGCACTGTTTAATCAATTTACTTCATGCCCTCAGGGGAGACAGTTTATATGTTAGCCTGTGGTCCCTTTCTGAACATACATAGCAGACCCTACCACCTTCTTGACAAATCCAACTGCTAATTATTGAACAAATTCACTCTAGTGTTTTAATTAAAGCATTATTTCTTACTTTAATTTGTGACGCTGCTTCAGGTTACTCAGGGCTCTGTTTATAGTGTAGGTAACATGTGGAACAAGTCAAGATGTTATGGCAGGCAGCAAGCTCTAAGAAATAAAAGTTGGTTTTCTTTCCAATTTGCAGCAATGTTGTGTATTATGGACACCAGCCTTGTGCATCTGCTTTGGGATAAAACTTACATCCCACTTTTCAGAGAAAACCATCCACATTTGAGATGGGCTCTTGGAAGTGGACAATGAATGCATGCCAGATAACATAAAACATTCTTTTTCTGCATCCAGCTGATCCAGAGAGCAGAAAGTCATAGAAACACTGCAGAGAAAGTAACTCTGCTGGGTACTGTACCTTTGATTGGAGACAGAGATGAGAGCATTGAGCCTCTTACTAGTGGTGAGCATCAGCTGCACCTTCAAGGGAGGTATCCTGCCACAGTTACAGCTTCTGCTCATCCTCCACAGCACCCAACAATTAACTGCTGTCTGTTATCACCCAGCATGTGAAACCTGCTGCTCTGCAAATCACTGCACAGCTTAACCATGGCCATGGCCATCCACAGCTCAGTGCAGACAGCCCTCTTAAGCCCACACCTCTCTCAGGACGAAGACGGAGCAAGAATGGGAGAATATTTGGCTCAGGGTGTCTATGCTGCTGAGATTTTCCTCAGCATTCCATATAGGACTTATGCCGGCCTTCCTCAGTAAAATAGGTTTTGATTAAGCTGAGAAAGCTGATTTTTGTGGGTTGTTTCTGTCCTTTCTCAGATTTATGATGAGCAAACTCTCTTTCTCTCCCAAGCCCTTGGGAGCTGAAAGCATGGATGTAATTCTATCACCTTGTTCTAAAATTAGAGGGTAACATAAAACAGTAATGCAAAGATCTACTATTCCTTATTACTTTCACAGCAGACATGAATAATTAGCTACCTCTAAGCTATCAAGACATTTAGCTGATCTTCCTCTGAGCTCAGCAATTAGTGAGGTGAATCTGTTTAGGGGAAAAGAAGTTCTTCAAAATACTGTCTCAAGTCTGGCCTCAAAATTTTATGACTGTCTGCAACTTTGATTTTCTTCTGAGAGCCAAATATTTCTGACCCCAAATAAAACCCAAACCAAAACAAAAAAACATCTTTTCCATTTGCAGTTGGGAAAAAAAAGACTAAGCCTAATGGATTCAGGATTAGTCATTATGATTCACTTCATAAATAGCAGTTCTGGCTATTGTAAATTTCCTATATCTAGCTATCTAGTTTCCTTCAGGAAACCTATAGTTAGTTGAAAACAGAACGAATCGAAGGCCTCAGTCTTTATATTTTAGGCTTGATATTGAGTGGCATTTTGTGGCCTCTTGCTGGCTGAGGATTCATGGCTTATTTTCTGTGGAAAGTCCAACAGGTCCCTTTTGATTTTAACAACCATTAATCTTCAAAGCCCTCCATTGTTCTGCATTCCCACCAGGCACAGAGCATTGTTGTCAGGACAAGCTCTGTGCTAGAAGAGAAGACTGCAAAGTTATTGTTTGGTTTTGTTTTAATTCCTCTTCTAACTTGTACAGTTTTCAGCATGCAGCCTCCTTTTGTTTCAGCTCTGGGGTTGGGTTTTCTTTTAGTCATTAATAATTTAATTTAGTTTTCTCCATTTTTCTTATACTTTTTCCTCTTTATGATACTATTGCCCACTTCCAAGGGAATTGGATTTCTAGCATGGCATGTTTCTAATGCTGGCTTTCTTTCATGGTATATTTTTATAAGTTTATCAGATTTGACTTTTTTTCTTTATAGTGGATTGAAAAATGTATTTGCTGCTCATGAAAGGTACCAGACCATGACAGCACCAGAGCCAGATATCTTCTCTTTCTGCTATCCTTGAATTCTACAGCATGAAGCACTTCTAAAGTTTACCATCCTCACAACTATCTCAAATACCACAGAATCCTCCACCTGCTAAGAGAAGGACAGTATATTTTACCTTTATGAACAGCACATGTGGAGGTCTTGATATTAATTACAAAGAAACATCCAAAGCCTGTGTATGATCTTTAAAGTTTTGCTAATACCCTCTCAGGGGAGGCAATGAAGCAGAAAGGAAGGAACTTACACAGGGAACCAGGCCATACCCAAGTAATTTGCTGGCAGCGAAGGGGGAACCAGCGCTGTAGCCACAAGATGCAGTCAAAAGGATCTGTCTTGTCTTCCCTGGTAGGCACAGAGGACAGGATTAGATGTTCTTTGCCTGCTAAACAGCTCTTCCCATTATTCCATGTGTAACTTGGAAGATCTTGCTCCAGTAAGTCCTTACAGCCTTAATTACAGATCTCTGAGAACAAGCTGAGAGAATTCAAGGAGAAAACAGAACAAAGGGCCATGATCAGCGGAACACAACATGTGTTTGGAGACTTTGTATCACCACACCAGCCAGGTGTGCTCCAGGTACCTCCTGTGTCATTTTTCACTAGAGTCTTCCTTTCAGGGAGACTGAGACCACCCAGGTGTGTGGGAAAGTACCTTGGGATGTATGGTCACCTCAAACAGGCCAGATGAACAGGAGTTCCCCCTCTCCTGCTGAGAATTGAGTTCATACTCATAAAAGGGTCTCCAGACAGCAGACCTGGACACCCAAGCTGGAGAGATGGCCTTTCCAGGAGTTTCTCAGGACTCTCCTCTATAATTCAAATCTCTGTTTCCATACCTGAGAGTAAAGAGCAGCTGTTACATTTTTTTCACCCCCTGTTTGTGTGAGCAATAAAAACTCCTGGTTTGCCTTGAAGCGCCTCTAAATGACTCCCTAATACTCTAAGGGAATCCCAGACAAACCTGTACTCTGCCTGCTTGAAAGCCAGCAGCAGCTTCGAGCGTTGCAGAGCTTTCCAAGTCTATGTGGTCACCCCATTCATTACTCATGAAAGAGACAGCGAGAGACCTAAATCTCAGGGGACCCTCTCATCTTTACTTTGCTCTGTTTGTTTGTTTGTTTGCTGTGCCACAACATAAGCAGCAGCCCAGGCACTCTCAGAGGAGACCACTGCTCTTAAGATCACATTTTCTAGAAAGAGCATTTTGGGTTGCCATGAGCCTTGTTTTTGAACTAGTTAAGCCAAGATTTTTCTCCCCACCACCACACCTTCTTTCTTAGTGTGAAATCTAGTAGAAACAAAGTAAAAATGTCTCTGTTTATTTTTTAATACATAAAAATAACAATAAATCTGTACATAAATGAAAAGGAAAGGTACTTCCTGTGAGTTTCTGAAGGCTCCCAAAAATAGTCTTGGGACTCAGAGAAAATTAATTCTGTTATGTAGCCAGAGTTTCCATGAAAGCATCTGTACCTGGGTGTCTGTACAAGTAAAATTGTGCAAATAACTACAGCCTCATTTCTGGCCAAAATCCTGTTGCATCTCAGCAAATGTGAACTCCTTTTTTTTTTCTTACTGGAAATACAGCAATAACCTTTTCTATTTTTCCCCAAGAGCTCTTCAAAACGGTGCTGATATAAAGAAAAGCGTGTTTTTTCATTAAAATTTTATGACTGTGGTGGTGTGTTCAGCGCAGCAACCAGCTGCCACTGCTTGGTTATCCAAGGCACAGACTCACATGCGCTGTGGTTTCGTTCCTGCCATGGCCATCTGGCAGGTTTCCTGCCAAGCAGAGGGAGTGGTGGGATAGGACATATGTCTATGGCTCAGACTACTCATTTCAGCATATTAATGGAAGTTTTCCTTCTTCTGAGTACAACAGATTATCAGTGAAGACGATGCAAGGCAACTTGTAAGCTCATTCTTTTACCTCTGCCTTAGAGCAGCAATTCCCTGTGTTGGGATGTCATCCCTGTGTTGGGATGGGTCATCCATGGGATAATTAGCATCTCAAATTGCCAGCGCTTGTGCCCAGAGGAATTTTCTGTCAGTGTCCGGAGACAGATGGGATATTAACACATTACAGCATGACATGAACAGCTCAAAGTCACACACAGAGCCTGGGGCTCCCAGAATATTGAAAAAGGGGGAGTACAAAACTGTAGCTGGTGATGTGCTGCCCTAAAATGCACTTTGTATAGAAAAGCACTGCCAGAAATTTGCTCTTCAGAACTCCACTGAAATTCCCCTCCATCTCCTGAACTGTCATGGTCCCCCCATGTCGAATGACCTGACATCAAATACAGCCTGTGAAAGCTCATCAGCTGTCCTGTGCTTTTCTCTCCTTGGAGAGGTATTGTGTTTTTCTGCCTCCAGTCTTCCCCATTATCTGTTTATGACCATCCTGGAAGCTTGGCAAAGCTTAGCTTATGTCTTGGGAAAAGATGGCCTCAGGGAAGGAAGAGGGCAGAAGAAGGAGAAAGGGCAGTTTGTAAAAGTCACTCACTAGAAACAAAGAGTGCTGGGTTATGCTTCACTGTGGGTTATGTGAGTTCTTGGTGGTTTTGCTACTGTAGCTACACACTGGTCTTTGAAAGACTATTTTGATGACTTCTGTTACCAGAAGAGCGATTTTTTCCACATCATTTGTGCTTATTTTCTATAGATATGAGCAAATACATAAATAAATAAAACTACAGTCAAATCAAAGCTCTTCCTCCCAACTGCTTTACATAAAAAGTTAAGTAAACAGATGGGCTTCCTGGAATGTCTGAAGTGGATCTGTGTATCATATTGCAGGCAATGGCTCTCCCTATCATCCAGTTGGGATTCACATCTTTGATGTACGGAAGACAACACTTAAGCTAAGTCTCTGGGTAGCCCTGAAATCACACACAGTTGGCTCAAAAATAGGGGCTAACTACTTCCTCTCACACTGTACTGACTGCCCCTCCTCAGTTTCCCTATGCATGGTCCAGGTCAAGCACATCTGGCAACATTCACTCTCCAGGAATTTGGAGCCCCAGCCGTGGTGTTCAAAGACAGTTACTGCTCCTTTCCAGCTGAGAGATCAACAGCTCCTTGTGCAATGCTACCTTTCCCCTTTGCCACACAAGAAGAAAAAAATCTCGAATATCATAACAGTATCTTTAAAAATCTTTATTGAAGACCGAAGCTCTTGCAATTCACCCTTGAAGGTGTATCAGGCGGGTTTCAGGGCCAAGGTGCAGGAGCCAGAGCTTGTCATGGCAATTCTTCATCTGACACTGGGCAGGAGGACACAGGCACTGGTGCCATTTTCTCACTTGAGGAACTTTCCAATATATAAAAGTTACCAGGCAGTTATCTTGCAAAGATCTGAATATTTTGAGCTGGATACATTGGTTAGAAGCTGAAGGAAGTGGGGGAGACATCAGGCTGGGTTCTAAATAGAGCATAGTGTTTTAAAAGAGCAAAAAATGAGCATTCTTTTCTATCTTGTGATGGGAGGTTCTGTTTTTGTTTGTTGGCAACTTATTATTTCCAAACAGAAGACAGCCCTCCTTGGTGTACATCTTTTAGATGGACTGGTTGGGCAAGAGAAAGGAGAACTGCCTCTTTTCCCTGCCGTGGCTGCTGGACAAGAGGGAAAATGGGAAGATTGTTCCTTCCCTGGGAGAGCCTGAACAGACACATCCTGGCTTGGAGGACTGCAAACATCAACTCCAGGTCACTGAGAAAATCATGGACTGCTGAGAATCAGGGAACAGGCACAGAGCCAGGACTCCCAGGTGATGGAAAGAAAGGTGCTCTTCTGGGACCCAGAGAAGTCTGTCCAGAGCTGCTGTATCCCAGGAAGGAGAGGCTGCACATCAAAATGATGTTGTGCCATAAGCAAAACTGAGAGAAACCTTGTACAATGGGCAGGGAGAATTATTGCCAAATTCCTTTCTTTTCTTTCAAGTTACCCTGAAGATCTTAATGCTCTATATTGTAAAAAAAATGTCTGCTTTAGTTTAGGTTCTCATAAATCCCAGCTCTGGAGTTTTGGAATTCCTTCTCATGTTCTGGGGGAATTCTTGCTTTAAGAAAAATATACAAGCAAGTCTCCCTCAAACTTCTAGCTGATTCAAGGTCCTGTAATAATAATTTCAATCCTAACTTTGGTTGGGCCTAAGTCTAAAGTAAAAGACCGGGGTATTTTTTTACTAAAAGAGTGGTAAGAAACTGCTATCCTCCAAAAACATGACAGGGAAAATATATAACACTGTATATAAGTCTATCTTAGTTCCAATTCCTTCCTCTTTTATGAAAACTGTCCTGAAAATACACTTCTCTACTTTAAGTGTTCAAATAGAAACCTCCAGTGTAGACCATTCCTGAAGGTGGTAAAAAGTGCTCCACAAAGATATGACAGAAGCTGTAAAGGAGTTGTCATTTCTATTTTTAATGCAAATTAGCAAAATTTGAAAATGGTGTGAATGAAATTTACATTCAACTGGGGGAAAAAAATTGCAGCTGACAGAAAAGTATTTTGCTGCTGACTGAAAAAAAAAACCCTGGTCTACAGCCCAACCCAAAAAAACCCCAAACAAATAAAACCAAAACAAATAAGGGATGAAACAAGACAGACACACACCCACTCCCCAGTGATTTTGTAGCTTTGATAATAAGAAAATGAGACTGGACAAAGTATCAGGCCCAGTAACTTGTCTTTGGCAGTTTACAGTATAATCTACTCATTAAAAAAAAATAAAATATAAGAAGCAGGTGCATATTTCTTCCAGGTATAATCTTTCCCTTTGTGTGCTATCTCATCCTCTGGAAGCCAGTTTGGAGATTACCTGATCAGAGGATGAAAAGTTACTAAAAATCAGATTCATATCAGGGCTTTCTTCCACAGGCTGTTCCATCCCCCCATTTGTTCACCACAATGCCACAAGTTCTAAATGAATGCTCCCAAGCACTGCTGCCTGTTCAGCCATTCAGATACTGAATCAATTTAGAGGGAAATGACTGTTTCACAAAAAAAAAAAAAAAAAAAAAAAAAAAAGGAGNAAAAAAAAAAAAAAAAATGTGAAAAAGCTGTCATGCAAATTGAACCTTCAGAAATGATGTTACCTCCCAGGTGTGACTGCAACCACACTTCCTATTGGTTTGGTTACAGTTCTTATCTCTTATCTTTGCAAATAGGATCCTGAAATGCATCAACTTGGAGAGCCAGTGAAAGATTCCTATCTGCTGGGAGGAAATACTTTTCTGGCAGGTAAGGCTGTGACAACTGGAAAATATTTCTGGAGTATAATAGATTTGTTCCCCAAATTCCTTGGGAGCTTATAAATATGCTTTGAACACAGGAACTGCAGCTATTGGGCAAGAGTATTTCACAGCAATCAGTGGTTGTGCTTCAGAGAATACAGAATATTCCCATAATGAATCTGTGGAGTGGGAAAGAAGAGAAAAAGGCCAAGTTCTTATTTAGTTTCCTTCTTTTACCACACATGGCCTGAGTTTGCTCTGGGAGGAAAAATGGAAACTTCTGGGTACTTAGCTTAAAAAATAACTAAAGCCAGTTCCTCTAGCATTTGTCTTTTGAGTTATTAAACACATAATTAAACTACTTTTTCCTTTACTACAACTTATTAAACCAGACTACCCCAAATTTTGCAGGAATAGCAGAAAAAAAGATACCAAATCAGATTGCATCTTTTAACCCCCTTCTGTGTCTCATGCTAAAAAGAGGGATATTGGTTTTGTTAAGCACATATTTCTTAATTATCTACTTGATGCTATACTTTAGACAAGGAGGCAGAGGAGGAACAGGGATATGTGCCAGATGGACTCAAGCAAGGAAATGCCAAGAGGTGGACACACAGAGTTACAAGCCAAAAAGAGATCCATTTTTTTTCTGTTTCTCTGAATTTCAGTACTAGTGTGAGGTCCTGGATTGACAAGCCCAGAGATTTGGGTCTTCTGTTTAGCCACAGAAACATTAGACTGTGGGTTAACTTTCTGTTTCCAAAAAAAAAAAAACCTAAACCCAGCCACAACACTAGAAATAGATCAAAAGAGCAGGGGGAGAGAAGAGGGGAAGGAGAAGTTGTACCAAAAGATTAACCAGACAGTACAAAGCAATGGGAACTGAGGGAGGCAAGAACAATCCCATGCAATATTCCCAGCGTGGGCTGGGAAACAGGAGCAGCTGAAGCACGTTCTCCAGGGCAACCTGCAGCCAGGAGGGCAACCTGGGCTGCAAGGAAGGAGGGTGGGCTATGGGATAGGGGTCGTGCCAGCCCTCCATGGGGGAAACAGGTAGGAATGAGGCAGAGGGGCTTTGCAGGAGAGTGATTTCACCTGGGGCTGTGTGGGAAAGGGAGGGAAAGCTGAGTTTCTCCCTGCCCTCCCACGGTACTGCACTTTCTCAGCCTTCTTGACAGAAGGGAGCAGTTACACGGGAGACAGGCTGGTCTTTGGAGCAGAGCTACAAATGATTAATTGTATCAAGAAAAAGAAACAGTGTCTCCTTGCTGAGCTTTGTAACGGGCTTCATATAAATTTGCGTGAAATATTATGTGGGATTACTGCAGCCAGCCAGGAGTTTGGCTGTAGGAGCCAAGAGGAGGATGGGAGCCTGGCCAACAGGAGAAGCAGGAGAAGTGGATCATGTTTGCCAAGGCCAGGAGGAGAGCCAAACCATAGCTACAGTAGCATAGTAATGAGAAATGGGAATTGCATTCAACATCGGTTCTTCATCTTATCATGATCATTACTGCCCTGACTCTAATTGTCCTGCCCCCTTCCCCACCCTTGTCACAAGACCCATCAGAATGTAGGATGACAGAAGGTAGCGAAAATGACATCGAGGAGTTTAAACATAATCCTATCGGAGCCCACAGCTGGTGTTGTAGGAAACCATTTACCCACCCACTGGTGCAGACCAGACTGCTGTAACAGATGTTCTCTTCTTACCCAGGAGGGATGTAGGGATGGGGGGGGGGCAGGAGGAGAAGGGAGAGAGGTGACACAAAATGCCATTTTCCAGGTATCTTACTCACAGGAGCATGTTAAAGATAACTGAAGAGAACTGGACAGGACAACATTTGTTGGATCCTCCTGCTTTCTCCCACTCCTCCACAGTTTGTTCTCACTTTGGTTCCCATCTTTTTCCCCTATGGGTTCCCATTCATCTTCAAAGCAGATCCTGCCCTTCAAAGTTGGAGAGGGCTTCAAGGCCAGCTGGACCACTGTCTCTTGTCCTGTGTCTCCACCTGGGTAGTTTCTGGTTGATTTGAACAGAATTTGTGAAGCTCACCTGGAGCTTCACATTTGCGAACACATAAGCTGTGTCAAAATTTGAACTGTGTATCTCATCCTTATTTCAACAAGGGGAAGAGATTGCAGTCTCAGACCTGAGTTTTTCCCAAGAAAGCTGTGTCTGGATCCAGACTTGGCATCCACTGTCTGTAATGGCCTGAACTCAGCCTCTTCCCCCAGAAATAGTTCAGACCTTGAACAACTTCGTGCTTTGGGACTCTTTCTAGGATTTTTGATTCTGCTCAAAAATGCCTTGGCCTTCATGAAGCTAATAACTGGTGATGATAGGCCTGAGCAGACTTTGCAGACAGCCCAGCTACACGCTCTAGGTGCTAGGCAGGCAACAGCCCCTCCTGGCCAGCCAAAGGGGAACCTTATCCTTAGCTGTGCCAAACGGAGCAGCACTAAGCCTGTCTCAGCCAGACCTCACGCTTTGCCCACCTCCAAGGCCTTCACACCCCGGGATGTGTTGCTTTCCCCTGGGACTGAGGCTTTCTCGGCAGGGCCGGGAAGTGGGGCACACTCAAACCATTGTGGGATAACCTATAGTCCCAGCCTGTGTGTGCAGACAACCTCCAGCCTGGCTAAGGAAAGGGTGTGTTTTTTCTCTCTCTTTCTCCCTCCAGCTGGAATCAAATGTGAAATCTTCTCATAAACACAAACTGAGAGATTCTTGTTTTCTCGAAGGACACAGGGAAAAGACTTGAATTTCTTCTCCCAGCCAATGTTGAGGGAGTTCCCCTCCTGGAGGGAGGGTGCTTGCCAGCCTCGCAGGGTGTCTGAGTGCCTGGAAAAGGGCAGCGCTGACCGAGAGCGCCGTGTGCCGCCGCCTTGGGATTCATCCCTTTGCTGTCCAGCAACAACATCTCTACAACACCACCCCCTGTCATATCACCCCGTCACTGTGGCCTCTCCCCTGTACCTTGTGAGGAAAGGTACATCTGGGGCACTTCGTCAATGCTAGCGCTAAGTCTAGGCTTTGTTTGAGACTGCCACTGTCCAGAGAAGCTTTAGAAAAGATCATACACAGGTTTCATTAAATGTTTCAGCAACTGTTATGTTTCCATGTGCATAGAAATATATAATAAAAATGTCGCCTATGTAGTCTCACTGGGAGAAATAAACTAAACATTGTATGTTTTGAAGAAAAATCCACCACTGAAGTAGCTCCTCTTCAAAGAAGAAGATTTGAAAATTAACTGTTTTGAGGTCAAGGAAAAGATTCCCTGTAGAAGTAGACATCCTGAAAATGTAGAATATACACAGATGGGATATCTCTCTTGTTTTGTTTTCATTTCCTTCCACAGTCTTTTTGCATTTTAACAAGTTCATTTGGGCACTGTAAGCCAATGTTGGCTGTGGATCTAGGTTCATTAGACTGCCTGGGGCTCTCCCCTTGCAGAAGTCAAATCACTACCAAGCACATGTAGAACCACCCACACTCCGGTAGTGGTACTTCTGCTTTGTTTTGTTCATCATGCTCTGTCCCTCTCATAGGAAAGGGTTTCTTAACTTGGTCTGAACTGAGACAGAGTGAAAAGTAAATTGTTTGCTCTTTCCCTTGAGGCTGAGCCCAGAGTTCTGTTTTCTTAAAGTTTTCCAGTCAACTCCAGGTTTTGTGATGTGGCCAAGTACCATGATCTTTTTTTTTTAACAAAAGCAAATTTTCTTTCACTCCACATAGTCCTTACTTCTGCTCAAGATAAAGAGATGTGTTTCTGTTCATCAGCTGGTAAACTTTGTTTCCATCTCCCTGAGCACCCTCTGAGCAGCCATCTAGCCTTCCTCTCTTTCATCTTCATATTTGGCAACCACGTGTGGAGGGTTTCAGGCATAAGCCAGCACCTCTAGGATACTCAGATCCTTTATTTAAGATCATGCTGGAACCCAGATAGCAAAGATCACCTCCCTCGACACATTATCCCCTCGCCCTTCTGGCATTCTCCAAGTTCCACTGCACCCACGAGGATACCTTTGCAATTGCCTATGTAAAAAACAACCCAAAAGTTTTGATTAAATGATCCTGATAAATAAACAGTCATGTACAAACTACACACACTGGTAGAGAGGAGTGTCTTTACTCCTGGCAGGCAGCAGCCTGATACAAGGCAAGATTAAGCAGCAGTAGGAACACAGGAGAGCTGTGATCTGAGCTATAGAGAATTGGAGCTGAAAGCTGAGAAATAAGCCAGTTTATCTGGGCTCCTCCATAAAAGAGCTGCTGCTGTGACAGATATGCAGCCTAATGGCACTTGAAGGGGTTAATACACCTGGAAAGTGAGTTTTCAAATGAACTTCTTTTCCTTTTGGCCCCAACATAAGGCAGTGCTCTATTAGACTTGACCTTTCTTAATGTGAATTAGCAGCTCAGTGGAACAGGATCCAGAACTCAGAGTCCCTTCCCTCTTCACATCCATGCATTAATGTAACAAAAGCAAAAAGGTGTCAGGAAGGCTAAGAATAACTGAACAGATCTTGTGCCAATTTGGAATAAAATATAGGACCCTCCAGAAGTGGAAGTAACTTGGTTACTTCTGAACTCTAGGTGAGGCAGGCATTTTAACTCACCCCCCTCCAAACCGCAAAAGAAAATGAAACATAGGCAAATTCAGGTACTGAATTTAAAATAAAAAATAAATAAAATAAAATGAAAGTAGTCAGTTCATCATTTTGGTAGGACAAACAAGAGGAAATGCCAAATTATCTCACTAGAATATAAATTACCTTTTCCCTCCTGAAACAGATTTTCTCAATGTCTTTAAATAAAAGTGCCCCCTTGCCCCATTTCCACTGATTTCCTGGGAGGGTTTCCTCACCCATTCCCCTTGCACAAAATGTTTCATCAATCTTGTCACCTTAGTTCTACCCTGTCTCATAAGGTAATGGATGAAGCCCAGCTAGACATGAAGATGTGCCATCCAGGAAACCAGACCAAAACTGGTATGTTTAAAAACGTGTTTGAAGGGAGCACAGGATGACAGGGAGGGGGGAAAGGGAGCAAGAGATGTTTTTCAGCCAATGCTTTACTTCCTCCCTTCTTCTCACAGACACTTGCCGTTGTCCAGCAGCCCAGAGAAAGAAATATATATATATATGTATATATTTCTTTTTTGGTGGGGGTGAGAAGGAGGAATGATAACCAGATCCTCATGGCACATCTGTCTTTGGGTCCTCATGGGAACCACAGCTGTGCAAAGAGGGGAGAGCGAGGGGAAAGAGGTGGAAGGGGGTGGTATCCAACTTCAACTTTCTAGAGATGGAGTTATTTTAAGCAATATCTTTGAAACAAAAACCCATGTGTTCTCCGCTCTGCAACGCGCCGGGCAAGGCTCAAACACTGGGCTGGGTTGCCCGGGGTCGCAGGCCCCGCCAAAAAAAACAGAGCTCTGAGGTGGGTCTGAGGCAAAGCTGGTCACCAGCGAGGAGCAGTGACGAGGCCAAGCTGAGGGAGCATGCCCTGGTTGGTAAACAGGGCCCGCAGTGTTGACGGCCCCGCCAGCGTTCCCCTGCCAGGCCCGGCACGCGCTGCTACGCGCAAATGTTCCGTGATGCGTGGATGAAGGATGGGGGCTCGCAGCCCGGGCACGAGCTTTGTGTGAGTGCCTTTCAGGCTGGAGTTTACTTTGATTTGTTTTTCAGGTTTTGATCCCTACCCAGGCCGTTTTGCCAGCGAGGGGAGTGGCAGCACATCGCACCCCGCTGCTGTGGCACGCCAGCATTCCGGCCCCTCCAGCCTCTGTGTGGCCAAGGCCAGGATCACGCTGCTTCCCCCATCAGCAGTTCACACCATCCCACCTTGGTGCCTCTTCTGCACCTATAAAAGTGCTCAAAGGAAGCATTTAACCACGGTTCTACACTGAGAACAGGTCTGGATGTCAACTTCCTCAAAGGCGATGTGTTTTCAGACAGGGAAGCTCTGGTTCAATCACATCCCCAAAAGCCAGGTGTTACTGTTAACTGAGTTTTAAAGGCTGTCTCAGGCCAGAAAGGAATCAAGCTCCATTTTCAAGTAGAAACAAACCATCTATTTTCCTGAGAAAGGACTACCTAATGCCCCCACTCAAAGCTGTCATATTGGTTTTGACTGACAGGAAAATAACGCTTTTCACCCTCCATCTTGTGAGGGAAAATGGGTGCAAGGGAGAGGGATTCCCATTTGCCAGTGGTTTTTGGGGTGTACTCATGTGCTGATGAAGCTCTGGGACTCCAGGATGCATATGAGAGAGAAGGGGAGGCCCAAGGCCATCCTAGAGACTGGAGAAAATAATGGCAAAATCCTCACCCTATTTTCTTTCCTGTCTGCCTTCTTGGGAGCCACAAAACCACATTGTCGTGGGTTGGGGAAACAATTAGAGAGGGAGGAAAGAGATAATCCCTACCTATTTTGGTATTTTAAGCTACAGATCTCCAAGTTTTGCACCTACAGCAGTTGAGCTTGGTGGAACTTCTTACGGTAAGCGTTTTTGCATTTGTGAAAATGTGCAGGTTGAAGAACAAATCTTCATTCAAATGCCCTTTGTTCACTAAATTATTACTTTACATCTGAATTTGCTGAGTGCCCACAACTCAGTCAGCGGGCAGCAGAGGGTACTCAGCATTCCTGAGAACTAGCCCCAGGATGTCTAAGTATTCCATTAAGTCTCCTTAACATTTCAGAGATTTGGCTAATTTTCAAGATCTTTAAAGCATGACACTGTACATTTGTCCTATTTTTTTTTCCCTTTGGTGTGGATGTGTGCCCATGGTGGGAGTGCTGGTATAGGAAATTTATCTCAAAAGCAACCTTGAAATCCAGCCTCTTGTTTTCCCAGGGGGATTTATTTACATAAAGGGCTTTGTTACAGCAGCAAGCACTAATGTGTTTGAAAACCTGTCACAGAGTAATTAATTTATCCTCATTGCACCAAGCTGTGAGATAGGTTAGCATTATCCCCATACTGCAGGAAGAGAAGCAATGAACAGAAGTTAACCCATGAGGGACCTAAAGAGGCTGTAGGAAAGCCAGAAAAGGAACACAAATCCCCAGAATTAACAGGCTAATGCCTTAACCACATGAATATCCTTCCTAAGGTTTTATTTGTCGCCATATCCTTTTTCTGCTTGATCACTTAGGACAAAATGACCTGTCCCTAGATAACATTTTATATGCTGGAACTAAAAATAGGAATTCTCTTCTCCTACTCTTAAATTGTAGCATTGTAAATGTACAGCATGGGAACTTGGGGGAAAACAAAACTTTTAGGGTTCAAGAGGAAAAACAGAAAAGACCAAGAGTGGGAGAAGAAGGTAGCTATGAAGGGAAAGAACCTTTTGTGGTGCCTGCAGGGGAACCAGCTCCAAACACTTCTCACCAAACACTTCTCACCATTCAGGGTGGGGGTTTTTTTGCTGTTTCCCTCCATGCCCTCTGGAGAAATAAACATGGGATTGAAGAGCATTTGTTTCAATCCTCACATGTGACACATGTATGTGCAAAGATGTGCCATGCTATTTCTTTAACAGGAATTCAGCCACCTCGTGGGAGAGTCACAGACCAAAAGCTGCAGGAAAACAATCAAATATTCTTCCTTCACTTCATTAGGTTTTTGCCATTACCTCAAAACACAGTTTTGCTGGAGTTCTCAATTGACTGTAGAGCTGAAGAAAGCCTGAGGCTGGTGGTTTCCTGTTATCTTTCTAAGTAGGAGGAGTACAAGATTGTTTATACACCCCCCTGTCACCTCAGGCTAGTTTTGCAACAGCTTTGAAGTGCCAGTCCCAGACCTGCCAAGTCTCACAATCTCTGGGTGAAGACCCACTCAACTGGCTCCTGTCTCACAGCCCTCATTGCAGAGCTTCTCACTTCACAACTTCTCATCATCTTTTCACATCACCACACAACATCTCTCTGGCTCCGGGACCATCTTACACCAGATGGAACCAACTGTCTGCCTACCATGTAGTCTGGGACCTGGTTTCTAGATAAGAGGTGATTCATCTGCCAAGGCAGTGTCCCCCTGACTCTGCCACCCCACGTTCTTCTGAGGAATCTACATAGAGAAAAACCCCCTCCATGCAGGATGCCTTCAGCCAAGACAAGAAATGCTTCCACTACATCTCCATTTCTGTTGTGCCTTCACCTTGTGGGAACCTGGGTAGCGTTTGGGTGTTTTATTAAGCATTGCTTGCCATCAGTGCCTGCTCTTGTGAAATCAAGACTTCAAAGAAGAATGTACTCAAACTGAAGTAATATTCCTTAGAAAAAATTGGTGTCCCAAATTATCTTTAGGTCTTGAGGGAAAAGCTGTAAAATGCCTTGGAGTGAGGGTTCCCAAAAGCACACAGCTCTGATACCAGACCAGGCAGCAGCTGTCACACACATGCTTGGGCAGGAGGAGACATTTGGCTGCTCAGGGGATGAGAAGATGCCCCTCCTTGGGAACCCCGGCTCCAGAGCAAATCCGTTGCCATGAACTGCACGCGTACTCCTCTCCCATCAGTGTGTCTCTGCTGTAAGGGCTTGGCACAGCCACCACAGAACAACTGGTGCCATTTTGTGGTGGTGTAGAAATTTCTTACTAGTCATAATACCAGAAAAAAGCCAGTTGTTAGCTGAGATAAGATTCCATCAATGCAGTCATAGAATCACAGAATCTTTTAGGTTGGAAAAGGCCTCCAAGAACGAGTCCAACCCCTGACTGATCATGACCTTGTCAACTAAACCTGAGCACTGGGTGCCACGTCCAGTCATTTCTTGAAGACATCCAGGGATGGTGACTCAACCACCTCCCTGAGCAGTCCATTCCAGTGCTTGACAACCTTTTCCATGAAGAAGTTATTCTTGATGTCCAAGTTGAACGTCCCCTGGTGCAGCTTGAGGCCATGTCCTCTCATCCTGTCATTTGTTCCCTGGAAGAACAGCCCAACCCCTACCTAGCTACAACCTCCTGTCAGGGAGTTGTAGAGAGTGAGAAGGTCCTCCCGAGCCTCCTTTTCTCCAGGCTCCCTCAGCCACTCCTCATAGCACTTACTCTTCCCCATCTCCATTGCCGTTCTCTGGACACGCTCCAGTCTCTCAGTGTCCTTCCAGCAGTGAGGGGCCCAGAACTGGACACAGGATTTGAGGTGTGGCCTCAGCAGTGCCCAGCACAGGGGGACAATCCCTGCCCTGGTCCTGCTGCCACACTATTGCTGATCCAAGCCAGGGGCCATTGGCCTCTTGCCCCCCTGGGCACACCTGGGCTCATGTCCAGCCCCTGTCACCAGCACCCCCAGGGCCTTTCCCACTGGGCACTTCCCAGCCCCTCTGCCCCAGCCTGGAGCTGCAGGGGGTTGTTGTGACCAATCCTTTGGGCTATGTGATAGTCTTGGTGTCTTTAGAAGGCAGGACCCTGGTTTCAGCCTTTAGGTAACTGGCAGGGAGCACACCTGGGGTGGCACCTGCACCCTGCTAATTCTCGATTTAACTTAGGGTCTGACCAGCAGATACAACAGTTGCCTTTGCTTAAGGAAAAGCACTGACTGTGGTGCTTAGAGGTTATTGCTGTGCTAACAGCTGTGATGTCATGGCTAAGGGTAGGTACAACACATTCCCTCTTAAGTCCAAGTGCTAATAAAAATGTATGTAGAAATTAGAAATCTAATTAGAGGGCTCAGCTAAGCCTTTTAATAGGGATGTCTACACTCATCATTAAATTCCACATAGACCTTTCTCTACCATGCAGAAGGTAAATTTGTACCAAAAAATGCCTAAATAGATTATGTCAGATATTTAGTATCCTTTGATAGACAGCACAGGATTTGTTATGCACAGAAATTGTGGGAAAATGCCTCACTTGGGCCACCAGATTCTGACTGATTGTTGTGGGTGAACGTCCCAAGAAACAGCAAAGATGAGCAGGCCTTGGGATCATGCTTGTGGCTGAACACTCTGAAGAGGAACCAGGAACGCACACATGTGGGTTCACAGTCATTTGAGAAAAGTCCAGCCAAGAATCTTCTGCGTAATTAAAAACAAACCCTCATGAGCTGCTGTGATCACAAGCAATCTGAAGGAAGCAGGTAATACTGTCCTTCAGCAGGAACAGTTCATGCATAGTTAGCAAGATTGGAAAAATAGAGCATAATGAGTTTTTTGTGTCTGGGTGAATAATGAATGCTTTTTTAATGTCTACAGGGCTTTTACAGGTGAAATTTGAGCCAGCAAATTGGCACTATGCCAAACCCAGCTCGGCTCCCCTCTTAAATTGGCTGCAAGGCACAATCATATTCTCTGTTCCTTCTCTCCCCTTTATCTCTTAAAAGGATAATTCCTGAAAATTTACATTAACAGGCAGACTTGGGTAGGGGGGCTTGCTTGCTTAGTTTCTGGAAACTGCTTAAAGTGAAATCTTCTGTCTCCTCTCAGGTGCCATTTAGACCTCATTTACTTGCACAAAGTAAGAGAGGAAACAAAAGATCATAATATTCCTTATTCTTTAACCTTCCTAAACATCCCTCCCTCTTCAGCCTCTGCTGTGAGAGGCAGAGCTCTGCTCTGCAGAGTTCCCTGGCCATCTGAGCAGGTGACACCACAGGCAGAGCCAGGGGTGGAAGTGGTGATGTGGAGAAACAGGGATCGTGCTTTCCAGCGTCAAGTTTCCAACCAGTCAGTGACATTGTTGGTGCTCCTGGGTGAGGTGACACTGTGCTGTTTGGAGCTCCTGTTGGACACACACCCCAGGAGCAGATTCCTCCTGGGATGGAGTCTCAGGAGAGGCTGCAGGGACACAGTCTTGGTGGGAGGACTGCACATCCATGCGTAGATTCGTCTTGTAAACTGGGATATTTCTGGTGTTGAAGGCAGTGCTCCGGGTGCTCCCAGGGAATGCCAGGCCCTTTAAAGAACAGAAGCTGGCAAGTGCATGTCTGGAGAAGGCACTGCTCTGTTCTTTGTCCCTCTGGTAGAGCATAGGTGTGGGTGTGAAGGAGGTATTTTCTCTTTGCCAGCGAAGAGAGAAGCCTCCTAGAAAACCACCCACTGCCAGTGTTTCACAGCGAATGTTACCACATTATACCTGGCAGAGAAACACAGCCAGCTTGGAAACGCACATTATGAAAGAAAAATAATGGCTCAGCACTTCAGGCTCGGTGGTACAATGGGTTTATTTTCACGGCGCCATGGAATGGGCAGGAGAGCTGGGGCTGCTGAGCTGTACTGCTGGACCTGATCTAGTATCACAGGAAGGCTTTGTGCCATGTGGATATGCCAGCTTGACAGGAGCTACTTGGCACCTTTTGCCCTGTGCTGCCTTGCCTGCTGCCAGCATCCACATTCAGAGTTTTACTCAGAGTCTCTTCAATACCTCTGCCCTTCCACTGCTTCATCAGAGTGGTAGCCCCTCCTGGCACAGCAGGAGATGAAAAAAGAGGTGCATTGGTCTGGTTTCTTTCTTTTTTACCAGCAATTCTGACATTTGAAAGCCCCGTCCCAAAATTTCAACCTTGATTCCTCCTTCTCTTCACCAGGGGGTTTAAGCACCTCAAAGTCACATTTTATGAGATGAGTGGATTCTTTTGGCTTTTTTTTTGTTCTTGTAATATCACTATAAATGGGATACTGAAGACAGCTGTTTTGAGGTTGTCTCAATGTCAGGAACATCAGCTGAACTTCTACCTCAGGTCAAAAAGTGAATATAACTAAGTTACTTTCTTCTTAGCTCCTAGTAGCTTTGTGTTTGTCAAAGAAATTAAACCACTTGGTGACCTCTGTGTAGGAAAGCTTCAGGCTTCAAAAACTAGAAGAAATCTTGTCATGCATTGGCAGTATTTGTATCTCTGCACACAAACTATCCCAGGACTTTGACTAACTGTTACTCCAACTGCTAATCCCTCACTTTCCTGTCCTAACTAATAAAAATCAGGCAATCCTCATGCACGTCCAGCTACGGGCAGGAGGTTTTGTGGTCTGAAAGACGGTCAGTCTGCTCTCTTGATATGGCAGGCATTTGACATAGATGAAAACTGTGCTTCTGAATCATGTGTCTGGTTCAGGAAGAAGATTTTTGAACCAGATCCCCCAGACAACCTGAAGAGCAGCTCAGAAGTAATTACCTTCTGAAGTGTGTTGTAAGGAAGTTTTTTTTAAGCTCATTTGGCTTTGACCTCTGTGTCTTCCTACTTGCATCATATGTTTTGGGGGTTTCTTTAATTCCCAGGGTAACCAAGACTTACAGAGTAAATAAAGAAGCCAGCAAAATAGACAAACTGAAGTATCTGCTCTTCAGTATTTCCTGAAACCAGAGATAGAAAAGCCCTATTAATTAATCTTATCTATCCCACTGCAGAAGCAGGTTCAAGTGTGGGACATTATTAGCTGAGCTACTTTTCAGTTTCCGCTTCAGTCTTTTAAGTGATTGGACTGTATCTTCATCAGATAGTGCTGGAGCAGAACAGTCTAATGATCTAAAAGCTAAAGCATTTGCTTGGTTCTTCAGACCCTTGTTTCCTAAGGTCAGCTGAGGAGGTGGCTGTGAATGATGAGCACTGCTCTTTTAAATAAGCGATCATAGAACCATAGAACAGTTTGAGTTGGAAGGAACATTTAAAGGTCACCTAGACCTCCTTCCCCTGCAATGAGCAGGAACATCAACTACATCAGGCTGCTCAGACCTTGAATTTTATCAGGGACGAGGAAGCATCTACCATCTCTCTGCACAACATGTTCCAAAGTTTTACCACACTCATTGTAAAAAACTTCTTCAAATCTAATCTCAGTTTATGCTCCTTCAGTTTAAAACTGCCACCCCTTGTCCTGCCTCAGCAGGCCCTGACAAAAAGTTTATTTCTGTCTTTGTTATAGGACCCCTTTAGTACTGAAAAGTCCCCAAAGCTTCTCTTCTCCAGGCTGAACAATCCCAACTCTCTCAGCCTTTCCTCCCAGTAGAACTGCTCCATCCCTCTGATCACCTTGGTGTCCCTCCTCTGGACTCTCTCCCACAGCTCCATGTCCTTGCTGTGCTGGGCCCCCAGAGCTGGAGGCAGCTCTGCAGGGGGGTCTCCCCAGAGCAAAGGGGCAGAGGGGCAGAATCCCCCCTGCCCTGCTGCCCACACTGCTTTGGGTGCATCTGTTCATCCCCAGCCTGAATTGATACCACGGGTCACCCCGACTGCTGTGCAGCACCTTGAACTTGGCCTTGTTAAACCTCATGAGAACCCCATGGACCACTTCTTGACCTTGTCCAGGTTCCTCTGGATGGCCTCATCCTTCAGGTGTGTCAACAGCACCACTCAGCTTGGTGTCATCTGCAAATCTGCTGGGGGTGCATTGAGTACCTTTGTCTATGGCTCTGATGAAGACACCAAACAGTGCTTGTCCCAGTGTGACAGTTGCTACTGGTGAGTTTTACAGATAACCGGTTGAGTATGAAAGGTAAAACCACCAAAAAAAACCAACAAAAAGACAATGAAGCTGGAAATATTTTGAGAGGGCAGGTGAATAAAACACAAACACAATTTGATGCCTGAGCAGAAGCCAAATATGATTCTACGAGGATGTGTTTATTTCACACCAGTTAACCTTTGGGTTAAACCTGTCAGCAGTAGCATTCCTAGAAGCTTCACAGCAAGGAAGATCACACTAGAAAAACAATTCTGGCTCCAAGGTCTAGGGATGTTCAATTTAGTAGCTTTACCCACATCGTTCTCACTGGTTTTGTTCTATTCTTGGTGTTTGCCAACAGGATCCAGGCTTTTCTACTTGACATCCTTTTATTTCAAATTACTTTAGAGCTGTTAAATAGCTCTGGCTTTCCTGTCTTAGATGCTGGCTTCCCTGTATACCTATGAGCTAGGCAGCAGCTAAGCAAGCTTTCCCTGGCTGTCCTTGCAGGACATCCTAGTCCTGAGAACAGAACTCATTGCACACCTCATTCATACACAAGCCTCTAAGTCATAGCCACCGTTTCACAGATCGTTAGATCTAAGGCCCTAAAATGATCTTTCTGAACACGTGTTCTTCTCACCCACAATGTAATATGTGTAATTATAAATGGGATATGGCAAGTATCAATTTCTACAGAGGTAGATGGGCAGGATTTTTCTTCCCCCTTCTCCACTCTCCATCCCAGGCAGCATCAACAACAATTACAATATAGTGTAGTAGTGCAATATAAATACTAATGAGAAACAGAACATAAACTTCATTGGTCATTAAAGTACACCACCAGCTGTAGCTGACTTTCATTTTATTAGCCATAATAAGGTGATCATCAGGCACACCAGAGAAGGAGACCTGACCAGATTTTAGTCTACATAACATCTCCAGGAAGAGGAGAGCCTGTTGCACTTTCCCCAATACCAAGTACACAGAAGATGCAAGAAAAGCCTTTGCAATCTGGAGGCATCCCAGGGACACGTGTTTCCTCTGTGTTGGCAGGTCAGGGGAGGATAGACAGTCCCCAAAAGAAACCTTAAAGGGTAAACTGCTTCCAGCAGGTCATGGTAACGTAAAGCAAATGAGAAATAGGTGCCCTTTGAATGTCGGAGATCACTCACAGACATCTTAAGCTTGCTTCTAAGCACCTATGGGACAGAATGTAGAAAGCTCTGGGTGGCCTTTTAAGCTCACATGGAGAAGGCAATTAGTGATCCTTTGGCACAAGTAAAATCTTCACACACATGGGAACACCAGAAGGGTTGCTGTATAATTAGGTGCTCACCTGCTTGCATAAAGATGCTTGAAATATGCTGCGTTTCTTTCAAGACCTGTGGGATTTGCCAGTCTAGCAGTTCTTACAAAAAAAAGTATTCCAAAACCTTTCAGTGCAAAGGTTAGTGCAGCCTACGTTAGAATTAGGCCTGGTTCTGATGGACACCCAGATTAGGCTGTAGGACATGTAGCTTAGACCTCTCCGAAATGAAAAAAAGTGGTCTTAGTTCTAAGGGAAAAGGAGAAAACCAGAACATTATGAATTGTGTCTGTAATTCTCAAAGATCTGTTTTCTTGTTTATGGCAAGCAAAAATCGTATCATTCATATTATTCCTTTGCCATTCATTTCAGTTTTCTTTTCTCCCTTAGCCAGATACTACTTAAATTATTTTTTTCCTCCTTCTCTTATTTAATTTTGTTTACAAGCTAGAAAAGTTGCCTCCTGAAAATACAGCAATGCTTACAATATACATGCACTTAAATACACAAAACACTTAATTGAATCCAAATATGTCATATTCACTAACTTTTGTCATAATCCAGGAATGAGAAGGTATCTGGGGTGTAACTGGCTGTCATGCACCATTTCCAATTTTGCCCCAAAGTGAGAAGCTATTTGCACTTACTTGCTTCTGAGCCTGGTCCTGGGGAACAAACTCTGTATGGTCTAGAATTTTGTGTGATATACTGCACACTTTGCTGATGGCAAATTGCAGAGAACATCATCACACCTCCAATATAATCAGGGATATTAAGCCCCGATAAAGGGTCTCCTAGGGAGCAAAGCATCTCCAGCATAGAATTACAGACTGATACGCTGCTGAGTGGATTTTATTATTAAAAATACATGGTAAATTATAGGCCACATATGCTCCTGATTTCACTGAATTTAAAAATAGAAAGTGAAAGCTCCCAGCTGGGGGCACAGCTGCTGCTGAACACTGGTAGAAGTCATAGCCAGGAGTGTCAGTTGTAAAGGCAGCAGCAACTGAAGCGGTGGGAGAGTTTTGTTTCTCCTTAGTCTGCAGCTGGATCTTGGGGGGAACTTCCACAACGCCTGAAGGGTCAGCTGTCTCTTCTCTAAGGCAGATACAGGCATGTTCAGCTGCCAGATTGTCAAATATTGACAGTGCTAACACTGTGCTTCCAGGAACTCCATGTTATTGTTGCTACCTTCTTTTAAAATCATTCCAGCTTGAGCATATGAAAAAATGCTTCCATATGGATTGTCAGGACAGAGGTGGACTATGGGTTTCATGACACCAGGGACTGGGTTGAAGAGGAAGGGCAGCTGTAGAGGACAGTTCATGGAAATTTTCATCCTCTACAGAAACTGTGAAGGGAAGAATGGAAATGAAGAGAGGAATAGAAAGTGACTGTGTTGTGCCCCTTGCCCAAGTGTCAGCATCTCCCTCAAGTGTTGTGGTGCCCTTTAGATGGAAGGTTCTGTGGGAAGAAGGATATCATCATTCCCAATGTGACAGTAGAAAAGCCTGTCCTATGCTTGATTGCGCTTTGTATTGGTTGTTTAAAATGCACCTAGTTGTAAAGTCTCGTAAGTATTAGATTCAGCTTCTTTCCAATGTTCTGTACAAAGTGGAAAGCTTTTTATAAATGGACTCTAAAACGCAAATGTAAACAGTTCTTTCATTTTTTTCCTTTTAAAAGAGAAAAAGAACGAAACTGTGAAAAGTGGGTTTAGCCTGTTTGGTGAGGTTCTGTGCAGGGTCTGTGTAATGAGAGACTCCAAGAACAGTTTCTACACAGCTGCTGCCTCTTGATCTTTAATGTCTGCAGTGCTGCTGACTTGTACAGCAGAGAAAATAAGAAATGCTATCTTGTTTAATCATGCTGTCTTCTACCTTGCTTAGCATTTAGTAACTGGAGTGGACCACCTAACTTGAAGACCTACTTTAAAGGCAACTCCCTGATGGTAGAAACCTCAGGTTGGGGAATTTTTGAAACAAGGACACCCTCTAATGGAAACGAGAACAACAGAGCAACCACAAGCAGTTGCGGTAGGGAACATGCGTTTTCTCTTCTCTGGGTGTTTATGCTAAGCTTATGAAAGAATCAATTCCTCCCTCCTCTCAAAGGAATGGTTAGATATTCTGCCTTTTAAATCTAAAATGAAGATTTTTTTTTTTTCATTGCAGACTAAAGCTTACAAAAACAACCACCTTCTGCACAGCACGAAAAGACACAGTAATTGCTGTTCTGTGGGCACTTGTTCTTGCATAATGAGGCTAAGGAGTTCTGTCATACAAAGCAGAGTAGGTGCTCAGTGTGAGCTGCAATCCAATTGCTCAGGCAATGACAGCAAGGTTGTCTTACCTACCAACAGACGTTTTTCACAGATGGCAAAAAGCAAAATGGAAAGGCTACATCACACACCTAGGATGACTCCCAGTGATTTTGCTGCCTGCCCTGACAATCAAGACCTCTCCTGATTCTCATACTGCAAGGAATGATGGTGTCCCTGCAGAGAAATAAATTCCGTGAGTGTTAATGAAGTTTGTCACCTTGGACTTGCTCCTTCTCATCCCCTGTGCCATCATGTGGTTACAGGGGGTTAACTGCGCGAAATGAGTTTGTCATCCAGGCCCTGGCTTTGTATGTTCTTACAGTACCAGGGGACTTTTGGAGGGTGCCACTGCACATGCTTTGCCATTTAATCACCAGCCAATTTCATTTTGCCCTGAGCACCCAGGGACTGATGTGATACAAAGGATGTGCAAGCCCCATGAAACCACATCAAACAGAGGAGGTGTGCTGTGTCCAGGCACGCCGGCTGCACCTACGGAATGGAACACGCTCAAGCATTTCCTGAGAAAGTCTGGTGAGTCAAATCAGGCCAGCAGCACAACCCAGCTGTGTGCATCTTCTGTTTTCCTTGTGCTACTGGTTCATAAAGTAACTAACACTGCCTCAGCTTCAAAAACTGTGTGTGTAAATCAATGCTATGTCTGTACCATGGCATCCACATGGATGCTGACGTAGTATTGTAGTTAAGGCTGCAAAACAGTTTTTGTTCCAAGTCCAGCATTTTCCCCTGCTCCTGAGTTTCTGAAAGGTTCTACTTTCTAGGCTGAAATTTTCCATCACTGAGCTCAGCCAATGGCTTCTGGGAGAAAGTCTGAGGAAAATCCATTCAACCATTCTGTGAAACTGGAAAACAACACAAAACTTCTATGGAAAATTATTTAGGAATATATTAAACTGCACATCCAGTGAGGGAAACAGGAGCAGAAAACACAGGTGGGCTTTGATGAGGAAGCTGATTAGAATTTTTTGAGGATGTTCATGCATAATATATTTACTCTGATGTCTCTCACCTGACTTTCTCTTGGCTTGTAGAGTCAGGTGATATCACAGTTAGATACTATTTTACCACAGCATTGGAGTAATCATTTGGCATGTGCTTGGAATGAAATTGTGTTGTAACTTAGAGGACTGTGAGTATTATCCCTGAGTATCATCCCAAGTATCATGTGAGTATCATCCCAGCCCTTTGGGCTGTGCCATGAGGTGCAGGAGCAGCCCCACATCGAGACACCACAGATCTGCTGTAAAAAGTGTCCTGGTGCAACTGTCATTTAAAACCTGGAAATCCAGACAAGGCATGAGGAAAGAAAAAATTAATTCATTTAGGGTGAGGAAAGAAAAATTAATGCATCTTTGGTGATGAAAAAAATATTAATTCATCTTGGGTGAATTATATCTAATGCAGAGCTCTCACATCTGATTATGATAAAGTAAATATTATTTGGTATTTACTCCCTATGTTGATGTTTTTTGTACATGCCTTTGTTATTGCTATGCAATGAGGGACACAGAAGGCAAAGAGATATTCCTAAATGATAACACTATTTTGATCATGTTTCTACAAACCTCAATACCAGCCATACACATCCCCTTCTTTTTATCTGTATTTGGCTCTAAGCAAAAATGTAATATTCAGTGGACCCTAAATATAAGGGATGCGTTTCCCACACTTTTGTTTTGTACATGGTGCTTCTCAAGTTACCCACAAAACAAGGCCAGCAAGTGTCCATGGATCAGGTCCTCAGCAAAACTTGACAGTGTAATGCTGATGAATTGCATCAGCTGGAAGTCTGGCCTGCTGGTGTATTTGGGAGCTGTGGTGAGGGAGGTGACTAATGTGTTGCAGTGTTTCTCAAACTTTGAGGCTGAACATCCTGAGGAAACTCTGATCTCAGAGCAAACCTTAAGGAAGTGCCTTGTGTATGTTGTGGGAGAGGAAAGCTAGGAGGATGGATGAGAAGGAAAGGATTTTTAGGGGATTTCTAACGCTCAGGACTTGGCAAAAGCAGATCTTGGGACAAGCTCAGATTAATAAACAGAGCTTATCCTGCTGAGTCTAGAGAAAAACTGACTTAGTGAGAAAGAAATTAAAAAGCTCTTGTGTTAGAAATTTTAAAAGGTGCTAGAAACTTTCATACAGAAAGAGAGAAAAAAACAGGCAAAAGTTCACATTTCCACATCTCCTTTTTCTGCTTTGTCTTCTAATCTTTTCCAAAGGAGGTATTTAGTGTTTACATCTTTAGAGCAGGAAACTGTTTTATGAAATCACTCTGTGGAGCTAAACCTTACCATGAGCTAAACCTTACTTGAGAGCCCCAGTAATGGCTGAGCTCTCTAATCCTATGGACAAACTGAACAGACTGGTGGTTTGTGGCATTTCTGAAATTCCTTCCTGATTCATTCAGCTGCTTCAGAGTGATGAGCATGGTTAGTCCTTGTGATGAGGAGACCAGGAGGATAAAGCAATAGCATTTGATTTGTCTGGGGCAAAGAAATTGCTTGGGCCAGTGAAAGTTAATTAGGCAAACTCACTTCACAGGCCTCCATCATGCCCTTCTTTAAAAACATCATCCAGCTTACCACCCAAGGAGTTCAAAATTGGAAATATCAGGGCATGTAGGTGAGGAGAACAGTGATACAACAGGAAAGATGTGGAGGGTGAGCTTCAGTGTGACCCAGTATATTGTGACCCTGCTTGTCATAGCCACTGTGAGTGGCTCAAAGTATAAATGTTTGTCCCCTGAGACATGTGAGCCAGACCTGCCCAGTGCTAAAGAGAAGAGTGGGGGAAATAAAGCTCTTTGCATGTATTACCGATGTGTTTGTACGTGGAAAACTTAAACATGGGAGCCCTCCTGTGGCAGTTCCTCAGAAGTATGTTTTTCACCAGGATAAAACAGTCACCAGAGATGTGTTGAAGTCCAAGCAGGGAGCAAACAGTCATAAAAGAAACTTGTATCTGTGCGTGGTGGGTGTGACTGTGGGTGCAGACACAGCTACTGAACATTAGTGGGCGAGCCAACCACATGTTGCTTGTGTTGGGCAGATCACAAAATTTAACCTGACCAGCCCAATGACAACTCAGCAAATGAAGCTTAACATTGAACACTGAAGCCCTTTGCACCTGTGCATGCTGACTGCAAGCACAGAGCCACTGCTTCTGTTTATTTGGAAGGTTTGAGGGCAAGGCATATTCTCTGTGTCGAGGTGAACCAGGCAGCAGAGGAAGGCTGAATCCTGTACATGAAATCACGTCCGCACAGCAGCCTGGCCCAAAGGTGATACACGACTTACAGGACTTATCTGAAGCCTCTAACAGATCCACATGGCCTGGCTGGGCCTGAAGTCCCACAGTGCTGGTGGTGAATTTGCAGACAAGGTTGAGCAATTACCAGAGAGCACACAGGGTGAGAGCCAGCAGCAGTGGTCTTGCTGTCCAGCAGCTCCCTCCCACTGGGTGTCATGCAGCCTGCCCAAGGACACTCATGTGGTCACACACAGCAAAGGACAGCAGGCATAGCCAAAGCAAAACTCTCTCTGGGGCTCAGGGATTCCTGCCCACCCACCCAGTTCACTTAGCACCCGCCAGATTTACAGCTGGGATAATTATCCATCAAACTGCGCGGAGGGATCTCACGGGGGCCTGTGAGAGTTTCATTCTCTGCTGACTTCCCAGTGGCTCTTTCTGTCACAGCCCCTGGCGTTATGAGCTGCCTCTGGGGTTTGCACTGGACACTTACAGGCCACCCCAGGCGGATCATATTTGTCCTCTGAGGGTGAGGAACGAAATCCCACAATAAGTACTCTTTTCTCGGTATTTATGAGTGGAGGGAGGGCAGGACTAACCCTTTGGGGAGCAGCACACACTTAAAACCACATAAGCTTGTCATGAATCCACTCTCAAAGGGTGGTGGCTTCATGCCTGCCTTGGTATGCACTAATTACTGTAGTGGCTATATCCTGTTAACAGCCATGCTTTAAGTGAAACAGGCATTTATTAATTATTGATACTTCACTAAGAATGAGACTTCAAAAGCATTTCCCTATAAAGTCAGAAAATACAGGAATTTTGGATTATTTTGTGCAAAGGTACAAAACTGTTAAACTTTAATGCACAAATAAAAAGTCTTTTGAAGAGGAGTAACACATATTGCCATATATAGCAAATGTACTCCCTGGCTCACTGGCACACACTTTTATGCTGATTCCAGACCATGTTCTGAGCCTCACTTGGTTAAGCCAGAACTTAAATAAACTTGAGTTTGCTTATTCAAAGTAGCAGCATCCAAAGACAGAACCTCAGTGTAATTATTGCATAAGAGGTGGTGGCCAGGAATTTTAATGCAAAGGACCTGCTTTTATCTGATGTTCTTGAAATGTAACTCTGGTGTGCAGCACTAAGTGATAATTAAGTTTAACAGGATCTCTAATCTTATGTTGTATATTAAAGGATATAAATTTTAATTCAGCTATAAAGAAATGTTTTGGAATGTATTTTAATCTCTCTGGCTTTGTGAATTTGCATATTTGGTAAAGCTAATTGGGAGGGTAAGAAGGTAAGGTAAGCCTGGTTTTGTGGATAAACACATGGAAAATATATATGTACAGATACATAAATGAAAATCTCTTTAATGCTGTTTTATTTTAATTATATTTTAAATTTTCTTACTCTATGTCTTCCTTTGCTATTATGTTAACATATCTGGAAGAGAAGTTCATGCACATGCAAAAGGCATAGGGATCACTACTGCTTCCCTTTCAGAGGCTTCAGTGAAACTTAACTAACACTTAAATATCTGCTGCTAAGGAATGAATCTGATCCATAGTGAACTAATATGGTAAGTCTTGATATTTTGAGACTGGTAATAGCTGGCAAGTGAACAGTCACCTACTGTGCAAGCCCAGGACATTTTTTCCCCAAGCAAAGCTTCACAGGGCTTCCTATTCTGAATTCACACATGCTAATAATGCAATTACACATCTTGTTTGTTGCCACTGCCTAATTATAAAATATAATTTTTCCTCTCCTAACGGAGAGGAGGAAGTATAAATATTATTATAAACATAAATCTTGATCATGCAGATGGATAAAACTAAAGCTGATGCTGCTGTTGTGGGAGGACAATTTATCACAGAAAAAAAAACCCAGTAAACCAAAGTGGAAGATTGGGATATGTTGCAACATTATGAAAATTAAGGAAATCCTTTGAGGAGGCCAGTGATTCTGAAGGGATTTGGCACAAATCTGACCAGGATTGGTCCTGATTCCCTGGTCCAGCCAAAATTGTCTCTGAAAAGGATTTTTGCCATGTATGCTGCTTTAAAAAGTCTTCTAAAACAGGTTTGTTTTTTGGGGGGCAGAGTTTTTTCTTTGTTTGTTTGCTTTTGGCAGGTTTTTTGGTCAAGCTTTTATGATTTAAAAATGAAAATGAAATTAAATTTAAAAATTAAAACGCCAAGGTCAAGTCTTAAAAAAGTGTAAGCCAGTTTTCCCTTCCACACAGTTTGTTGTAGTGAATGACATTTGACAAATGCTCTTTCTGATTTCTACACCTCCTTCATTCTGTTCATGGGTAATTGTAAAACAAGACCTCATAATTTTATCAGGGAATAATTTATAACTGTGATTAGACATCATCTTGTTAACTACAGAATAAAACCAGGAAAAGTCATCTGGCTTCCAAGAGAAGAAGCTGTGTTGCTCATACAAGTATCCTTAATAACATTTACTCAGAAATGTACATACTGGCAAAGAAAAATGCAAAATGTTTTCATTTCTGCATGTTTGCCCCAGCATGAAAGTCCCTCTTCAATTACTTGCTCCGGCCAAATCCCTGCCAAAAAACAGTGGGGAGGGCGGGGGAGTGGGCACACAGGGGAGAGCTATTTTAAGAAGTAAGAAAATGTTTTCAAGGCTCTTTTCCTATTGTTGTTTTGCCATGATTTTGTTCCTTGAGAGATTCCAAGGTAGGATGGGCTCTTTGCCATCCTTTGGGAGCTGGGTGTCGAGCGTGTGTGTACTGCAAGGAGGAGTCTCACTCCAGCTCCAGCCTTGTGGTTCCTTCTCTTTTCTTGCTCCTGGAGACTCCAGAAACCTTTCCAGGTCTTGCCAGGTCTTCCTCCTACAGCCTGTGCTAAATTACCAAGGCTGGGCAGATGCTGCAAAGCCCCTCAGTGCCACCAAAATTCCAAGATCGTGGATCTCCTTGGATCCTTCGGGTTTCCAGTAATGGTCTGTTCCCTTTAACGTGGTTTTGACAGGCTGCAAATTGCTCCTTTTTGTACAACCTGTACTTTTAGGAGGAGTAAGGTATTTGTTGGTAATCCCTGGCAAAGGGATCTCCAAATCCCAGCCAGGATGTAAACAAAAGACAGCTCTTCAATAAAATTCAATAAATATTGGCCAATATAAACCTGCAAAAAATATCAGGCTGTGCCATGCAACATTAAACCTTATGAACTGCTCAAATCCCTCGCCTCGAGCCTTTTTCAAAGGCACCAGAAAAAGTACAGTCTAATGTACACAAATACACAGGGACTGTGTTAGGATGGTATGTAGAGGCCAATTTGTGTATTTGCTCCATATTTTAGGGAGCAACTTTTGAATCTCTCTGTGCTTTTAGAGGATCCAGTCTCTAAACTCCAATTCTATTGTCAACAGTATTTTCTTTGGAAAATAAACTGCCTTGGCTGAATTTGGAACTGCTCCCAAATTCAGCTCACTTCCTGATAAATGGCAGAAGAAAATTTAGACCAGCTAACATAAACATTAGCATCTGTGTCCATGGAGAGAAGGTAGGTATAGTAATACTAGATGTGTGGATATCACTCAAATAATTCTGTAGACCACTTAAATACTAGAATCCATTGGTTTTTATTTATACAGCTTTGAAAGATGGTTCATCTGAAAAATCCAGCTAGGCTGTAGGGCAGCACTGCTCCAGTGGCACTTGCCTAATTCTGGACGACAAGTATATTTTTCCCAGACCCCATGGAGGCCTTATAAATGGGATATATCCAAAATTCCTGTGGGAAGGCTCGCGTTTCTTGCGATATTCTTATTTTTTCAAGGAGCAGCTTGTGGTGCACAGATAGGGTCCCCAGTTAGGGGGGTGGGATATGAAGAGCCAGGCAGAGCCAGAGAGGACACTGCCTTCCCTTCTGGATACTGACAGGATTATCCATCAGATAGTGCTAAGATCTCACTGCTCTGGTGCTGAGGAGTCTGCTAGAGTAAAAGGTAGGCAGTGGTATGGCAGGAACATCAGAGCTGGAGTTCATGTCCCCAAACATAATATAGACAGTTAATTCACACTGACTTCAAAATGGAATAATTAGGTGACTAAGTACTATAGAGCCATGGGCTTTCATGTTTATTATTTGCATTTCTTAACCATCTTTATCTTTTTATACTATTGAAGAGTAAGAGAAAGACAAATAAAAGCAATTTCTTCTCTCTCTTCTTTTTTTTTTATTTTTTTTATTTTCCATTTATAACCAAGCACGCATTTTGTCTGTCTTTTAGGGAAGGATCCCCACATAAAAATTGTTTGGGCAGATGTTCTTCTGTATTTCTCTGGAGCCAGATTTTTTTTCCCCTTACCCACAACTTTTTCATTCAGTTAATGCAGCAGGGATGATACAATGCAAGGCTCTGGTAAGCAAAGGTGAAAATAAACTACACGGGTGTCTCTGCTCACTATTCTGACTCATCTAATTCTGTTTTGGTATGCAAATCAACGATGGGTTCAAGCAAGTGTCCTGGAAATGTTTTAGTTCCCTTGAAGTTTTATCATGGCTGACAGGAATTTGAGAAGTTCTGACATATCAACACAGCCTGGACGTCAGCCAAAATTTTTCTAGGTAGACTAATGGACATTTAGCATGTCCCATGTTTCAGGCACACCATATGCACATGGAGCAGAGACCACCCTCACCAACACTTGCTGGGATGCACCTCATCATTTTCAAGGCAGAAATTCCTTGAAGGCCTTTCAATGCCTTCAGAATGGAATAAAGGGGAAGGGTCCAGAGGAGTGGTCCTGTGGGGATCCACAGGTGGGACTAGTTGGCTCCAGTCTGAAGCAGTAAGTGAAAGCAAGAGTCACACACATTGTCCCCAGCCTGACAAATTTCTCCACACTGCTGTGAGTCCCTGAGCCTGCTGGCTATTGTTGCCAGGGTTTCAGTTTCTGTGGGAGAGAGCTCTCTATTCATACTCTGGTTTATGTCCTTCATTAGGACATAAACCCAGTCCAAACCAATCTTCCACCCAGTGCACAAACCACTACTTCAAATGCCTTTCAAGAGATAAGAAGCAATTGTCAGATGCCAACACTCAGCTCTTCCTTCTTTACAGTCCAAAGACTCCAAAGATTTTACAAATGAACAATAATAAGTGCAATCTGGGGAAGGATGTAATGAGCTACAGAATATTTCGGAGAGGAAGGAAACTATTACTAGAATGAAGATACTTCCCTCACCGTCAAACACCAGATTTCAGAAATTATGACTGTGGGTCCAAAGCTATGGACTGGATCCCCAGCTATGAATTGAATTGAATCAATGGAGGTACATCCACAGAAACCAGCTGAATATCTGGCCCACCATTTAATGCATCAGGGAAATCAACTGAAGTGACAAATTAAGTTATAGAGACACCTCACTAAACAATATCTCAATGATGAGAATTTTCAATAACAGAGCTCATCCCTCATCATTGCAAATTACTGTTCTGTATTTTCCTTTTAAGCTGCTCTGCTCTGAACATGAGATGGTTTCAGCTTTTTCTTTCACACAGAATCAATCAATCAATCCTTGAACCAACACTGCTCATGAAACAATCAAGGATCTTTGTTTTATGATACATCATAAGTATTTCCAAAATTAATCAGGCCATAAGGTTTGAGATAGTTACATAGTTACAAAAGTTTGAGCAAACCTGCCAGGCCTAAATGTATTATTTTTGAGTCATCATCCTTATCCATCACAACAGCAGCAGCAGGAGCAGTGAATGAAAAAGGAGGAAAACTATTTAACCTTTCTCTGAGTTGTAAGAACTGTGAGCAATGTAATTTGTGGTGGTTTCCTACCGAGGAACAGAAAGTCACTAAAAAATATTTTGTAAGGAAGAAGGGAAGCTAACTCCTTCTTTCAGGAGAAAACTGCAGTTTGGAGGAGGTTTGCAATTCAGGAGGATTTGCAGTTTGCAAAGACCTTGGGGTAGATAACTGAGCCACAGAAATTTATGCCGACAGTTTTAGAGAAAGATTGAGGTTTGGGGTAGACAGCCTTTAAAGGACCCTTCCAACTCAAACCATTCTATGATTCTATGAATCTAAGATTACTGCTATCACAGAAGGGAGTTGACAGAGAGCTGCCCACATAGTTTTTCCACCAAGAAATCAGAGAAACATTTTAAAAGGTATGCACTGCTCAGAAAGGTATACTTATTTACTATTTTTGGCACGTAGTTCTGGTTTTGCCTGCTTTGCCTCCAAGTATTGTTTTTCTAAATTCTTTGTTTCAAAGTGAAAACAGATGAGTCACTAAGTTTCATCTAATTTTCTGAGATTTTAAGTGGAGCTGAGAAGCTGTTTGCTAGTGATTGCTATAGTGAGCTCTTGATGGTACCACAGAAGCTTGGTACAATGGCTATAAATGAGCTCCATATCCCTTTATCCCTTGCATAAACTTTGCCTACCAGCAAGTATACCTAAATAAAAGACTCACAGACCTTCCTGTTGCCCAGGAACACATTGAATCATATTTCAAATATCCTCGAGGACAGAGACTGCATTGACCTCTCTGGGAAATCTGTGCCTGTGCTCAATCACTTTTACAGTAAAACCATTTCTCTCCTGCGTTTAAATGCATTTATTTTTTAATTTATATTGCAGTTTGTGCTCACTGCCTCTTGCCCACCACTGGACAGCCCTGAAGAGAGTCTGTTTCTCACCTCCCTGGACCTGCTGGCAACATTCCTCCTCCTGCAGCCCAGGATATCTGTGTCATCCCTTGCCGCAAGTGCATGTT
Organism: Pachyramphus minor; assembly: GCA_013397135.1. Lineage (NCBI taxonomy): Eukaryota > Metazoa > Chordata > Aves > Passeriformes > Tyrannidae > Pachyramphus > Pachyramphus minor. Next base: position 1,005,441 of record VYXB01009652.1, read on the forward strand.
GCTGACTCATGCTTATCTTGTCAAAGCATGACCCCCAAGTCCTTTCCTGCAAAGCTGCTGTTCATTTGACCAGCCCACAGCCTGAACTGCTGCATGGGATCATTCTCCCTCAGGTGCAGGATTTTGCAATTCCCTTTGTTAAACTTCATCAGAGTCTTGTCAGCCCATTTCTCCAGCCTGAAAAGGTCCCTCTGGACATGAGTACAATCACTTAGTGTATCAGTCACTCCTCCCAGATTTGTAACATCTGCAAACTTGGTGAGGATCATCCTGCCCCATTATCCAGCTGTTGAAGAGTACAGATCCAGTATCAGCCCCCTGGGGGTACACTACTCATGCCTGCCTCTAGATGGGCTTTGTGCCCCTGACCAAAACACTTGGAGCTCAGTAGTCAGTTTTCAATTCACTGCACTGTCCACTCCCTGGTCTGTTTGCTGATGAAATTCCATCACTTTCCATAGATTATGCCTCCATCAACAGGACTCAACCCTAGGCTCCTGTTGAAGAATGTGAGTCGCCAACCTGCTGAGTAAATCAGGGGCTTATTTATCCAACATAGAGAGCAGCTTGAGCTGTGAGCCTCTGAAGAGACATCCCAAACAAAAATATCCCTGGGCAATTATACCCTTACAATTTAAATTACCTGCCCCTCCCGCAGTTCTGACCAGAAGTTATATTCGGGTCTGGGGTCTTCCTTTTCTTCACTGGGTCCCTTCACTGTCTCTAGTCAAGCTGTTCCTTCTCTTACCCCCAAAGTTGCAGCATCAGCTGATGATTGCACCAACCTTTCTTGATTCCTTATCTTCCAACTCAAACTGGCTCTGGGGCTTTTCTTTGACTTATCTAGGTAAAAGTTCAGCAACTCTGGGTGGAAGTTAACAGCTTTAGTTAAGCTTTAATTAAGAGCCTAAGACTTCAGCAAATTTAGCTACTGAAGCTAAGCATGTTATGCTAAGCAAGTTCTACATAAGTAGCACACCAAATTGCACGACACTCTTCCTGAAGATATTATGGGAGGTAGTGTGGACATCACCTGGATGAACATCTCCCTGTAGGAAAATTTTATGGTATTAAAAGGACTGAGGGCCATTGCAGCACCCAAGATGTCTCTTGCTCTTTTTTCCATGAAACATTATTTTTGTGGATTTGAGTCTTTTGTGGTGAATTGTTTGGCTTGGTTAGGTGTGTTCAAATGTTTTATGACCTGTGGAATGTGGGTATTTGTGATACAACCATTCTGTGAGTGCAGCCTTCACAAAATGTATCTGCATCCAGTTCAGGGAGCTGGCACTACCAGCTGTATGTGAACCTCTTCCAGGGGCAGTACTACTTGGATGACAATTCTGGGAAATTTAGAGGGTATGTTGATATGCCAAGCTGGGGAGTACTCTGTTTCTACAATAAGATGTGCAAATGTCTTCCACAGAATAGGTTTACAATATTTTTCCAGCAAAATCCAACATAAATATTTGGTTAAGAAATTTTATTCCTGGAATAAAGATTTCAAAAGCTAAAATGAAAATATTGTCACTGCCATAAAGATGAGAAAAGTCACATAATGCCAGCAGCCGCTGCACTCCTCTGCAATCCAGTCTGCCATTCTCATCTTATAATTACTCCTTAGTGTTTGCAATGAGCTATTTATTTGCAATGCCACACAGGTATTACAGAGAGCAGGAAATCAAATTACACAACAACAACAACAAAAAAGACATAATTAACAAGATCCTGAAGCAACATTAGAATTAGGTACGTATTTCAGCATAAACAGCTTAGTGATTAGGTTACTGCCCTGGATTGTACCTCACTGCCTTTTGGGCAGGGGGATGAAAGGAGCCAGGCAGATATTTTCTGTTTATATGGAGCAGCTATTCAACAGAAATGAAAAATGGAACAATTGTGTCTGTAAAGCTTCATCCTGAAAATCTCATGTTTGTTCTGCTAGGCTTTCTAAAGCAATAAAAGCTAAAAGCAAAATGCCATTTGCAATAAAAATAGTATGAGCAATTCCATCTTTTTTTCCCCAGCATTGGACAGGAAAAATATATTTCTTGTCATAATCCATGTTTTTCAGATTCCTGACTTGCCTTCTTGCATTCCTGCCCCAAAGAGAATGCTGCCATGTGCTGAATTTACAGCCCCTCTGCACAAAAGCATTCTGTGACTATTATTATGCCCATAAAAAAACATGTCCCTCTAAAAAAAAAACACCAACAAAGCTGGAGATTTAAAAACAAAGAAAAATAACCAGGAAAATCAGGTGATCAGACTGTCCATGTAAACCAAATCTGGCAAATGAGCAAGAGCCTAAAATTTGTGGGAATAAGTGCCTAGAAAAAGTAAGGACAGCCTCTCAGGAACCCACTGGAAGAACACCTGTGAGTTCCTACAAGACCTTAGAGAACACACACAGTGGGGACACAGCTCTAAAAGAAGCCTCAAATTTTGCACTCTATTAACACCAGAGAACCCCACTCTGAAATAAAGGTACAGGAAATCCCATATCTTTAGTTCTTTTGTTCATAAAGGAACATGAGTTGTTTTTTGCTTATTTTTCAGAGAGATTAAGTTGCAGGTTGGCAGGAAAGAGGTGGATTTGACAGGCAAGGGAGAAGGCTCTACGAAAAGGGGTCCCAAGCAGTTCTGAAAGCATGGAGCAACTGAAACAAATCATCAAATCATGGCAGCCTGTAGGCAGAGGGAACACTCCCTGCATGACTGCTGCACAAATGGAAAAGATGTTCAGTGAGGAAAAGAATACAAGTTGGTGAATTGTACTGATTTTTCTAGATGACAGTAGTTAAAATGATGTTTGACAGAGAGCCTTGTGACAGAGAAGCTATTGCAAGCTTCCCATTAAGCATAACTCTGTTTTATACAAAAGGAATTGTTATATGCAAGGAAAACTACAGTGTCCCATTGTTTGTACTACACAGGAACCAAACATAGAAACAGTTTCTGTTTTCCATATTCTTGGGTAACCTTAACAAAGCTGGCTGCATCTTAAAAGTAAAAGGAGCTATCAGCAAAGTACTTTTCCCAGTTAGACATTCAGAAAATGAATGTGTGTGTCTGATGGAGAAAAATGTGCTTTCTTCACCATCTTCATCTTTTATCAAACTGTTGTGTCCACATTGCTTTACTTCCCAAACTCTGACAATAGTTCCAATGAAATCTCCCAGTCATAAAATCACAGAATGGTTTGGCTGAAAGGGACCTTTGAAGATCATCTAGTCCAACACCCCTGCTGTGGACAGGGGCATGTTTCACTCAATCAAGTTGCTCAAGGCCCCATGAGCAAAGCAGGTGGAGATCCCTCAGGAAAGAGGCATGACATGGAGTGAGAGAAAGCTTTGGTTTTATTGCAAGGGTAGTATTACCACTGAGGCAGCCCTAGGAACCTATGCTAGATAAAATGGTGTCCCAACTCAGCGGGGCCCTTCTTGGGGGTGAAAAAAGTTTTATTACACTCAAGGATGTGTAATAAAACTTGGAAAATAATTAACATATCATACATATGGAATGCCTTGGTTTGCTCATTAGTCTCATTAGTGATCTAATGCAGATGCTACATTCCAAGATCTGCAGCTGACTGTCACACAGGCACCCGTGCACCCTCCAGACGGGGGGAAATTACTTGTCCTGAGTTACTGTGACAAGGTAAGATGCCCTTGGGATTCCAAATTATCCATTCCAAAGTCTTCTTATTCCCTACAGCTCATCCAGCCTGGCTTTGAACATTTCCAGGGATGGGACACCACAACCTCACTAACCCTAACCCTTCTCTTCTCCAGGCTGAACAATCCCAACTCTCTCAGCCTTTCCTCCCAGCAGAGCTGCTCCATCCCTCTGATCACCTTGGTGTCCCTCCTCTGGACTCTCTCCCACAGCTCCATGTCCTTGCTGTGCTGGGCCCCCAGAGCTGGAGGCAGCTCTGCAGGGGGGTCTCCCCAGAGCAAAGGGGCAGAGGAGCAGAATCCCCCCTGCCCTGCTGCCCACACTGCTCTGGGTGCAGACCAGGGTATGGGGGGTTTCTGGGCTGGGCCATGTCCAGCCTCTCACCCACCAGCACTACCAAGTCCTTCTCCCCAGGGGTGCTTTGAGTAATTTCATCCCTCACTCTGTACTGACACTGGGAATTGCCTTGATCCAGGTCCAGGATCTTGCACTTGGGTCAAGGACCTTGCACTTGGCCTTGTTGAACTTCAATGAGGTTTCCATGGGCCAACTCCTCATGCCCATCAAAGTCCTCTAGTGAAGGAGCTGCTCCATCATGCTCCTGCCATCTACTAACTTGCTGTAGATACATTCAATCCCACTGCAGTTAAGATTAGGAAGTTAATCTTCTTAACTGCTTCCTCTGGACCATTTCCACATCTCACATCAATGACATGTTATCTAAACAGTTTTGATATCTATGCCAACTGATTTATATTGTTGACATTACTGTACATCTCCATTTTATGAATAAGCTTGTCTGCCAAAGCATCTCAATCTTTGTACTTGCTCTTATTTTCCTTTATAGTGTCCAAGTTATGGTGCATCATCCAGGTAGGCTGTATTTTAAAAAAGATGGGATATGACCCCATATGTCATTGATGAAGGTACTAAATAGGTTCCAGTACAGACCCTTAAGAGGCACCACTCATTAACTGGTTTCCACTAAGACACTGAGCCATTGACTGTAACTCTTTGGACATGGTCATACAGCCAGTTGTTTATCCACCCAACAGTCCACTCTCAAACACATCTCTCTCCAATTCAGCGATAAGAATGTTGTGGGGGACCTTACAGAGGTCCAGGTAGATGACATCCATAGCTCTTCCCTCGCCCACTGATGCAGTCCCTGCTGTAGAAGGCCACTAGGTTAGTCAGGCACAATTTGCCCTTGGTGAGGCCGTGCTATCTGTCTCTGCCTTGAGTATGTTTCGACGTATCTTCCAGGAGGATCTACCCCATGATCTTAGCAGGCACTGAGGTGAGGCTGACTGTGTTGAAACCAGTCTCCTTACCCTGTACATATATTAACTGAGATTCCCACATTATGCCTGTGTATTACCTTTGCCTGAGCTTAGGAAGCTTGCCTTAACTTCCAAGATCAGCCAAAGCCCCTGTGGCCCCTGTGGTTCCACACAAGTCACAGACTGACCTGTCAGGGCAAAGCAGCAATGTTGTGTCTGTCCCAGATGACAAAGCAAAGCAGCTGCATTGACCCACAGGTACAGCTGGGGAAATGAAGTGCTGGGCTTGAGACAGCACAGCAGGAACTTGTATCAGCTGGACAACATGAATAAAGGAGGTAAAGTAGCCCTAAAGGTAAGTAATCCCTTTCCTCCATGATGTGTAAGAAGGTGTTAACAAAGTACTTCTCCTAGTGCTGACCTGGCAGGTCGGCTTTGGACAGGAAGTGAAGACCAATGATGTTTGCAATAATTCTGTATAATACCTGGAAGCAAGCCAACATTTAACACAGCTTTTTTCCCAAAGTGTGGCAAATGAAGTCTGCATTATTCCTGATGTAAATGAGGTTTGAGCTCCAAAGCTGAGCGCTCCTTTGCTTGAAGTTGTTTGCATACTAAAGAAGATAGCAGAAGTGTGCAAGTTAGGAGTTTATCTCCCTTGTAGTATGAGCAATCATACTTCAAAATTTAAAGTGCAAACTTCAGGGACTTGATTGTCTCGAAGAATATTCACTTAGCTACCTCTGGTGCTAGTAAAAAGCCCACAGACAAGTCCTGATGAGATGTCAGCTACAAGCACATGCTAGATCCTAACTCTGAGCTGAGCGGTTTCATTAGTAGAAGACAGGATAATGTGGCTTTTTTGTAAGTACCATGAAAATTGTAATTGAAAAAAACAACTTCAAACTCATTAGGAGCCTCATCACTAGTAGTTTGCTAGTAATAATAACAAGCCATATCTTATGAAGCGCTGCCTCCTGCATTGCACATTCTCTGCCCTTGCCCCTGAGGCTGAGCCCTGAGCTGGGGCAGTTGCAGACTCAGACCCTTGGTGTGGTGCTGAAACCACATCCATGTGGAATTTTAGGTGGGAGACATAACAGTTTTTGCTCTGAAGTTAATTCCTTTTACTTCGGTCTTTAGAGGGTAGTGGAGACCCGTGGGCATGCTGAGTAGTCTTTAATTTGTGTTGCTAAAAAGCAATTCCCTGCTTTTTTGCTGTGATGCTCCATGTGCCATACTAGGTGGTTCTGGGGGAGGCCTGACCACTTCTACTTAATCTAAGACACAGAAATCAGTCAGACTCTGGGCTCTCACTTCTGGATGACTGTGATCACTTTTCGTAAAGGCTGCGGGAGAGATCTGCTGCCTGGTGTGCATTTGTGGCAATACTCCTATCTCTGTGGGGCTGACCCTGGCTGGTTGTCAGGTGCCCACCAAAGCTGCTCTATCACTCAGCTGGACAGAGAGAATGAAGGGTTGAGAGAAAGGCAGAGGAGAAATCATTCATCAGTTGCTGTCATGGGCAAAGCAGAGTCAAAGCCAGGAAATTAGTTTAATTCACTACCAATATGACAAAACAAATCTTATAAACACCTTACTACCACTCCTCCCTTTTTTCCACGCTCAGCTTCACTCCTACCTCCACAGTATAGGGGGATAAGAAAAGAGCACTCTGGTCAGGTCATCACCTCACACTCTTGTGCTCCAATGCAGGGTCCCTCCCAAGGGAGATGGTCCTCCACAGACATCTCCAACAGGACTCCTTCCCATGAGCTGAAGTTCTTCACAAGCTGCTCCAGCATGAGTCCCTTCCACAGGGTACAGTCCTTCAGGAATAGGCTGCTCCAGCATGGGCCCCTGCCATGAGACCAGAAGCTCTGCCAGAAAATCTTCTCCAGCCTGGGCTTCTGTCTCCACAGCTCCTGCCAGGAGCCTGCTCCAGTGTGAGATTCCCAGAGTCACAGCCTCCTTCCGGCATCCACCTACTTCAGTGTGGGCTCTTCCGTGGTCTGCAGGTGGATCTCTGCATCCCCATGGGCCTCCCTGGGCTGAAGGGGCACAGCTGCCTCACCACGGTCTCACCACGGGCTGCAGGGGAATATCTGCTCCAGCACCTGGAACACCTCCTGACCCTCCTTCCTCCCTGACCTGGGGATGTGCAGGGCTGTTTCTCTCACATGTTCTCTCTCCTCTCTCCAGCTGCAATTGCTGTTGCACAGCAATTTTTTTTTCCCTTCATCCTTTTTCCTCCCTGATGGGCTCATCCTTGACCAGCAGTGGGTCCCTCCTGGAGCCGGCTGGCGTTTGCTCTGTTGGACACAGCAGAAGCTTCCAGCACCTGTAGTCCTGCTGCTACCAAAACCTTGCCATGCAAACCCAATGCAATCCATCCTAAAAGCACCAGGTTTCTTGGGCAAACTGGGTGCCCCTGGTGAGTGCTAGGAGTCAGAGTGGAGTCTGCTCCTGCTGAGTTAAGACTGTCCACTGAGCTGGACACACACCTCTACCCTGATGACTCTCGAAACGAGACAACTGCAGAAAAACAAGGTGTGAGAGAGACAATTAAACATTCAAAATAAATAGAAATATAGTGGCCTGTATTTATTTATTTTTTTTTTTTGGTAGTTGACAGCACCACTGGTGTGTTGGCTCACCCAACACAATGCCTGGTTGTGATGTGAAGGGATGTACAAATCTCTAGCTGGACATATGGGTTTCATCAGGTTTTGTGGCTTTTTGTTTTGTTTTACATCTTAGACTTTTTCTCTTTTTTTTTTTTTTTCTTTCCCCCAAGTAACCATTGCTGGGCTATGAATTAATGACAGATGTACTTGTCTAAGCAGACTCTGACTATGATTTAATATTTATTATTTTTATAGCTCCTCAAGGCATCAGGGTCAGGACTCTTCTTTCACTTACAAATAAGTTTAAGAAATAGTATCTCAGCCACTGGTCAAATTTTAAGCAATTCTAAAAGGAAGCGTTTCATGCTCAAATTAGGATTTCTTTTTTTTTTTCCCCCCAGGAAATGACAGTATGTTGCTTAGTATTTTATATGTTTCAGAATGCAGTACCCTAGTTATTTACAATCTTGCAGGATTGAAATTTCCACTTCCATTTGTAAGATTAGTATTTGAATAAATTGACTCTGAATACCAGTGGTGGGGAAACTGAGATGGTTTTACAGAGACAAGGATACTTGAAGAAGAAAAGCCCTTTATCTCACATTTTGTTAATCCAGCAGTTTTTTGTTTCCTCACACCTCCTAGTTCTTTTTTTTCCCCTTGTTTGTCTGACAAGAGGGTTCATCCAACCTTCAGCATGACTCTGTCGTGCTTGCCCTGGCATTTGGGCTTCAAAGCTACTTATCCCTTGCAAGGGGCAGGTTGTTCCAGGGTACCTTTCCAAGGAAACTCACACTGAAGCTATTTTTAGGGCAGCTGGCAATTTTCAGCTTTGGTCTCTGTGTCAGGACTTGTCCTTAAGGATCCACATGGGATGTGCAAATTGTCACTGATGTAATTGCATTGGATTTACTTCCAGAGCGTTTTACAAGTGATTACTGAAAGATATGGTGCCTGTTCCTCATGTTGTTCACCCCTTGTTATGTGGTGGGGTGGGGGTGGGTGGGTGACTGCTATTTAAAAGCAGAGATATACCTGTCACTGAAATTTCATTATTTGTCCAGTTTTTGTCAATTAATACTGAGGCTTGGCCTTTTTATAATGCATGGTAAAAAAATGTCGGTCTTTGTTTAATGTATATTTTTTTGTTTTACATAAGCACAAGCCAAATGTTTATCTCTGCTGTACAAGCTTAGACTATTTTTCTAATATTCCCAAAAGTATGCAGATAAAGAATACAACCTTCTGATTATCAGAGTAATGAGTTCAAAACTCACTTTTATGCTCCAATATGTTTCTTTCCATACTGTTTATTATCGTAAGAGGGGTTTTTTTGTCTTCCATATGTCTATAAACTAAACAGGAGAAGCTAGAACAGTACCCCCAAAAATGCTGTGGATCAGGATTCCCTTGTGCTTTTCCAGCCCTTCCACAGCTCAGAGACAGTGGCCATATGAAAATACTCTCCTGGCTTTCCAGTGGTCTCAGGCCCACAGAACAATTTTTGAGTATACAGAGATATTCTTCCCTGGGCAAGGGCACAGAGGGGCATCACTGAGACACCCCTGGGATCTGGCCAGGACCTGGCTGTGTGCTCAGAATGGGAATTGCTCACCTGGCCCATTTTCTCAGCACCTGTTGAGCTGCCAGAAAGTCCTGTGCCTGGCACATGCTACATCTCTCCCGTGCCCTGGGTTCCAAAAGGCAGCTCTGGAGAAGGGCTGTGGAACCCCTGTGGCTCTGGGGAACCCCAGGGGAAAAGGAGAAGTCCTAGAGTGAGGGATGGAGGTCTAAAGAGATCTGATGACAACCCTTGTGCTTTAGGCAGCTACCTCTGATGTGACCTAATGCAGGAGAAGAGAGAACAAAGCACATCCCTTACAGAAGACCCTTTCTTGTATGTTAGCTTTTCCTTCCCGAGTTGCATGGAGTGCATATGCTGTCCAACACCCCTCTGCTGCCTGTCACTGGGCAATTCATGCTTGTTAACTGTGTTCACCTTTCCTGGTTTTTTAAGGGCTTTTCTGGATGCTTTGTCTGTCCTTATTGTTTGGAGGGGGTTTATTATTTGTTATTCTCTCTTTCCTCCTCTTGCCCCCCTCACACACAAATTCTGTAAAGAAGCTGGTCACATCTGGCTTCTTACATGTGCAGGTACCAAGCTCAAATCAGGAAAGTTAAAAAGTAGGGCTACTAGGAAGTGTTGGTAGCCTATGGAGATGTCTGAGAGTTTTGTTTCTGGAACACTCTCCGGAGTCTATTGTGGGATATCACCAACCAGTGTGATACGACAGGTTCAGATGATGACAAGCATCCTCTTCTCACAGAATGTCCCTGCTAAGAAAGGAACAGACCAGATTAACTGCAACTATGGATTTAAATAAATTTAAATTTAAAATAAATTTAAAAACAAACAAGACAGAAGAGTCAACACCCTCTACAACCCTTGCTAAAAAATTTTTCTTAACTCAAGTTCATTGTTTGTGAAAACATCCCAAAACCAGCTGTTTTTCCCTGGTACTGCTTAGTGATAGTATTTATCAAATCAGTTCCAGGTAATGCATATAATAGGCGATGCGGTCAGCACATGTGATACTGCTCTCTTGCTCTTCCTGTTCTTTTGGCTTAAAAGTTATTGTTGAAGAAAACAATCTCCTGAATATAATTTTAGAGAACTGATAAGATTCTGCATATGTGTAAATCACAAAAGACCCCTAAACAGGGGGTGTAAAAATCCCCCTAACATCCCCTAAATAGTGGTTGTAGTGAGGTGGGAGTCAGTCTCTTCTCCCAAGTGCCAAGCAATAGGACAAAAGGAAATGGCCTCAAGTCACACCAGGGGAGGTTTAGATCAGACCTTAGGCAAAAAATTCTTCACTGAAAGGGTTAACAAGCACTGGAACAGGCCACCCAGGGAAGTGCCTGAGTCACTATCCCTGGATATTTAAAAGAAGAGCTGATGTGGCACTTTGGGACATGGTTTAGTGGTGGACTCAGCAGTGATGATTAATGGTTGGACTTGATGATCTTAAAGGTCTTATCCAATCTAAATGATTCTATGAAATAATTCCCTCGATTAAATGTGCTGAGTCCTTTTTTTTCCCCATTGAAGGGCACCAATTTCTATGGAAAAGGTAGTTACAAAATATGCACGTGAAAAGGGATGTCAGGTCTCTCTATTCCACTGGTATAACTTGGGGTGTGCACAACCTCTTCTCTCACCCCCCCTGCCCATCAACTGCATCAGGTTAATTGTGACAGCCCAAGCTTTTCATCCCAGACAAAACAAGTGTTGCCTTGTCTTATTGGCCAACCTGAGTTGGTTAATAAGACATTTAGCATGAACATCTCCTTTTTTAGTTTGGGGTCCGTTTAGATTGGTTGGTTGGACAGACGGATGGTCCCCTGAAACACTACATTTCATTCATCCTCTTGTGTCCACAGAACAAGCCACAGTCACCTCACAGGGCTGTTGTGACATGCTTGGTGTGTTGCAAACAGACTCAGCAGGGGAAAGGTGCCTTTGTTTCCTCGAATAATGTATTTTGTTTAATTGGACCTCACTGCAAGAACTGGCAGAGCCAGCTGTGCTGCTGATGGATGAGTGAGCTGGAAGGTTAGTGATCTATCTGGGCTGGGGCTGAGGTAACCAGACAGAGTAAGGGAGTTGTTCCACCCTTCTTATCCCTCATTAACATGTCCTGGGTGCACCCTCAGGGCCCCATGATGGAGAATGTAGTTCACTGGTGAATCCCCTGCATACACTGTGGCTGCACTCCCCTGAGCTGGTGAATATGGTCAATTAACCCCTCTGATAAATCCTCCTTAGCTTTAAGGAGAAATAAAGCTCTGGACACACACAGATATTCTCCTGCATTATCAATAAATTAAACTGGTAAACACACAGAGCAAAACAGAAAATAAACCTCCTCAAAACAAAATGCGTGAAGTAACTAAAGATCATTTCAGTGGAGGGGTGCCCTGCTCTGTCCAAAACTGCTTTTCATGAACCATACAGCAGCAGTGTTCTGCTGAGTGAACTTGAGTGTAATTAAAAAGGGTTCAAGAAAAGGAAAAATAACTGAGGGAAATAAAGCTGCTTTGCACTTTATTCAAGCAAAGGTTAGATGCTACTATTCTGTTTCTGTAGCATTTTGTGCTGCTGTAATTGACTGTGCCAAGTAGATGGCAGCAAAGAATCCTTTTGAGAGGAAAAATAAAAGGAGAGAGACAATGTTCCAAAGCAGAGCAGGATAATAAGCAGAAATCAGAGCATAAAGTAAGGTGCTGGTAACTGAGAGAATCCTAGGACTGCTATGTAAATGCGTCAGACTGCACAGTGCAATGCTGCAGGATGATCTAAGTTGTCACCCAACAGAGTTAATTCAGTGGATTAAATCTTCTATGGTTGCACAGCTTTGAAAATGGAAAACTGTTTATAAGGCTTTTTCACAGCAGCTAACTTTAGATCCACAAGGACAATCTTATTAGGCCGCATCTAGAGTGGTGGTTTTCAATTTCTTTCTGTTGCAGTACTTAACAACTTTTCACTGCAGGTGCAAAATGCTGTAAACCGAATTCAAATATACTGTGAAAAGGTTTGCTGCTCTTAGATACACCTTGCAGCACCCTTAGAAGTATCCGTGGGTTAGAAGATGAGATTGTTGCTTCACGGCTGAGGACAAAGAGAGAAGTTGCCTCAGTGTGCCTTTCAGGACTGAGGGGGTGGGCTGTGTCAGACTCTGAAGGAGCCTCCCTCTTTTCATTGACTGTGGAAGTGCTCTGTGAAGACAGCTCTGCTCTGTCTGAAGCTGCCCACGGGAGGAGGAGGAGAAAGGCTCCCTGTATTACTCACCATCCTAATCATTCACTCTAATCACGATGTGCACTTTACAGAATGCGCACACACCGCTTCCCTCCCATCCCTCTCCTTCCTTGAAAATGAACAACTTGCTCACAGATTATCTAAATGCAAAGTCTTATTCATCTAATGAATAATACTGGGGGAAGAAGAGGGTTATCCTACTCTGGTTTTTCTCATTTGTTTGCTCTGTCTTTCATTTGACCTGACTCAGATCAGACTCAGACACAGGACAGCACAATCACTTGGATAAGGTGCTCTCTTGACTAGGCACGTTTTACAGCATACATTAAGCACCTGTGAACTCTTCCTGAACTATGTGTAGTTAAAGGTGACCTTGCTGTTTCCTTATTGTTTCATAGTGTGCAGATGACACGAAACTGGAGAAACTGTTGACTCCCTGGAAGACGGAGGAGGCCCTGTAGAGAGACCACGACAAATCAGAGTGCTGGGCAATCACCAACCATGAGAAGTTCAACAAGGGCAAGTGCCGGATTCCGCACCTGGGATGGGGCAATCCTGATGTACGGACAGACTGGCGAATGAGATGCTGGAAAGCAGTGCCAGGAAAGGGACATGGGAATCCTGATTTAGGGAAAGTTGAATATGAGTCAGCAGTGCCCTGGCAGCCAGGAGGGCCAACCCTGTCCTGGGGGGCATCAGGGACAGCATCGCCGGCCAGGCCAGGGAGGGGATTGTCCCACTCTGCTCTGACCTGGGGCAGCCTCATCTGCAATATTGGGGCAGTTTAGGGTGACACAATATAAGAAAGACATGAAGCCATTAGAGAGCATCCAAAGGAGGGCAATGAAGATGGTGAAAGACCTTGATTTGAAGCCGTGTGAGGAGCGGCTGAGGGCACTCAGTATGTTCAGCTGAAGAGGAGACTGACGGGAGACCTCATTGCAGTTCCAGCTTCCTCAGGAGAAGAAGAGGAGGGGCAGGCACTGATCTCTGCTCTGTGGGGACCAGTGACAGGACCTGAGGGAATAGCCTGAAGTTGTGTCAGAGGAGGGTTAGGTTGGATCTCAGGGAAAGGTTCTTCCCCCAGAGGGTGGTTGGGCACTGAACAGGCTCCCCAGGGCAGTGAGCACAGCACCAAGGCTGCCAGAGCTCAAGAAGTATTTGGACAACACTCTCAGGCACATGAGAGTCCTGTGCAGGGCCAGGAGCTGCACTCGATTATCCTTGTGGGTCCCTTCCAACTGAGCATATTCTGTGATTCTGTGATATTTATTTCCTTACAAAGTCTGTGTATGGTGAGAGGCACCAGGAGCGACTGAACGGAGATTCAGAGATGAGACCAGCTGGCTGCAAACGGAGGCCAGGTTTATAACTCGTGTTATTCCTTTCCTACTGACAAAGATACATCTGGCAATCATGTGAGGCTGGATGACAATGTCAGGCATCACAGCTAGAGAAACTTCTGAGCAAAGAGTGAAAGGGAAGAACAAATGGAGTGGCTCAAGAGGATTGGGCAAACCAGATAAAGAGGAAAAGTATTTACTTTGAAAGTTTTCTAGCACAGATAATATTCAGTCCACAAATAGCTTTGCTGCTTATGTATGGTGGGGAGGTTTTGCATGATTTGTATCTTAATGATGTAAAGACATCATTTCAATGTCTTGTTACAATACTGAAATACTCCTTTTCTTTACAAGATAATTAAATATGATAGCTAATTTGTACCAAAGGAAATATTCCCCCTCCCCCCAAACTTGAACATTTATGCTGTAGTAATATAAATAAAACCTGGTCTAATATACTATTTGATTTAGAGGAGAAGATATCTCAGTCATCATTAAGAGACAACTGTCTTTAATGCTTACAAAAACCTCAACTGTTTTAGTTCATGCTAAAATAGACTATTAGCAGTACAATTAGTCTAATGTTCTTATTGTTATTAATGAAAAATAATTAAACAGTAAGTTTAAAAAAAAAAGTTGACACTTCATATTTCAAAGTGCACTTTTCAAAATGGCAAATTCCCCAGAGTAATTTTCTTCAACGACATTTTCTGAGCTCTGCAAAGCAAAACTAAAGGAAAACTGATTCCACAAAGTGATTTTCATTCCTAATTTAAACAAAGACAAATTTCACAAGTTAATCAAAAAGTAGGAATGCAAATTTCAATCAGTTCTACTCATGAATCTCTGCAGAGCTCTCTATTTTATAGCTAAAATACGTCAGAAACATAGAATCATGGAATCATAGAATGGTTTGGGTTGGAAAGGATCTTAAAGATCATCTCATTTCAACTCCCTGCCATGGGCAGGGACACCTTCCAGTATCCCAGGTTGCTCAGAGCCCCATCCAACCTGGCCTTGGACACTCCCAGGGATGGGATATCCACCATTCCCCTGGCAAAACAAGCTGTCAAAAATGGGATCCCTTCTGGCTTTTTTCTCACAGAAGAGTTGGAATAAATTTATTATTTGTAAAATGTCCTGAGATCTGCACTGGAATTTACTATGATAAGATATAAAATACAACCAAACCTCTTGGAATTTAATAACAGTCACAGAGTTGGTATAAATTGCTTTAAATATCTGAAAGTTTTATCATCTCTTCCCTTTCTGCTGAGGAAATTGGAACAGCAGGGATTGGTAGGAGAATGCCAGAGCTTGGTACAGAAAGCAGGCATCATGACTTCCAGGTCTTTGGGTTTCTTGGTCCAGTGGTTGGACTACAGGTAGTAAAGCTAAATGGACCATGAGGAAGCTTTTATTTAAACACCATAGCTCAAGAAATGAATAGGAAACATATTCCAATTTAGAGAAGGTGCTTTAGAGTTAAATTGATTCAGGAGTGATGCACGTGAAATCTTTGCTCTTTAAAAAGATTTGTGTTTACGGTGTTGAGTTTTTAAAACTCATGTCATAGCACTAATAACCCCTACTGGGATCCAAGGCTTTAGTGGTAAAAATAAACTGTGTTCAACACAGTGCTGTGAAACTATTTGTTAGATGAACAAGGGGAAAAAAAGAACTAAATCAAGCAGACATTAATCTGGCATTTAAAGCAGGTCAGACAAAGCAATTAATTTCATTTTTATATTTTATTCATGTTACTTCCTTCCCCTCTCCTCATCTCTGTCTAGAACATACAAACGATTGAGTTACACAAGCTCTGCTTCCAGGCAATTAAACCCTGCAACAAGCAGAACAATTTAAAAAAATCCATTAATATATTAACCTAGAGAAGAAAAGTTCCCTCCTTAGAGGATCCACAAGAGTGGCCCTCCCCAGCCCAAGATATTAAATTTGACTCTGAGAATGTGATGCAGTTTGTGGTAGTTGGAGGCTGCCAAAACATATGGCTAAACATCACCTCTGATAGTGGTGCATTTACTTTGCTCTGCTAACCATTCCCTTGAACTCACAGGAAGAACTGAAACAGCATCTTCATCTGGTATTTCCTTTTGGGGCCTGTTATCAAGACATTTGGGCATTTTGTGCCCAATGACCTTTTTCAAGGCTCTTTTTTTTTTTTTTTTTTAATTGATGTACATATTTTTTATTCCTTAATCCATTTAATAATGAGTTTGGAGAATTTTTTATCAGCTGTCTCCTTTTCCAAAGCTACCACAAGGCATAATTTTAAAGTCTCAGTTCTAAAAATCATGTCCAAGATTTAGCTTTAGTTAATATTTCCACTGAAATCATTGGACAATTTTTACCTAGCTTTCCTTAGAGCCCTGCTGGGATGTGCATGTCCACATATGTGTACTGTCTCTCCTGTGGAAATTGCTTTGAATTTCACAAAGAATGGTGTAAGTAAGATATTTAATCTCTTTTGCAAAATATTGAAAATCTGCTTGTTTGGGTGTATGCACAGATTTTATTCTTACGAAACAGAGGTGGTCTTGTATATTTATAACAACATCTGTTTTCAAAAAGAATGTAGACCTTGATCCAACAGATCTTTAAACCCACGTGAACTTGTACCTAAGGCTACAGGTTTAGCTGATACACTGGTAAAGGTTGACAGTTTTTGTCTGACAGGAAGAGTGTGTGTCAGAAAAATGTCTGCAAGTCTTCATGTATATTTTTACATCATTACCAAAGTGCTATGGTGTTAGTAAATATAGTGAAGAAAATAAACTTTGGGGGACTATATTCACACATTGAGAGGATTTTTAGAATTTTCCTCTGCTTTAAATGATCTGCAGCTTGAAAAAAAAATGTTTCTTAAAACATGGAGCAATATATTTGAAAAATGGTAGGCAGCTGAAGAAGAGAAAAAGTTTCTGGAAGTAAACAGTTTCACAAATTCCTATTCTCTCATGTTTTATTTCAGGATTCTTCTAAAAGCAGATTGATTACTCCTCCTATCACATTTACGAGGCTGACATATTTTTATATATTAGTTTTCCATTGGGAGAAACTGAGGTTTGAATAAAACAAAAATATAAAATGTTCAACAGTCAAAAATAACAACTGGATGCTTTGCCTCGACATTCATCATGTAAAAGGTTCTTCTGTGCTCAGGAATGATCAAAGCTTTGGCTAATGGTCAGACAAGGTACATTAGGAGCATTTCATTATGTGAGCACACTAACCCCAAGGGCTTATTTTCATCACAGCCTAAAGAAGTCAGGGTCACTTTGCAGCCCAAACACTGACAGCACATCACCTGAGAAAGAAATGCTTTATCACCTGTAAGAAATGCTCCTTAGAAACCAGCAGAAAGCTTGAGAAGTACATCTCCCCCAGTGAACTGACACAAACACAGTTAATGCTGCATCATGTGGTTACCTGATGTATAATTCCAAACCGCTCTTGTGTATATGCATTTTTGCCTTGCTGTACTATGATGAATAATGCTGGTTTATATGCAAAAGGTTTTAGATTTCTTTTTCACATGTCTTGGAACTTTGTAGTGATGAATAGAGGCAGCATGTATTTTCACTGTAGTTTAAAGTCAGGGCAGGAGTGCTCTTTTTTCTTCCTCCAGAAGTCCTAGGAGCATTATATTAGTTTTTCCTTCCTTTCCTCCTTGGACTGCAACATTCCACATATGTTCTCTGAACTCTCACATTTTAACTGAAGCAATGGTAATGATGAGTGTTTGGCAGTGGGCTCACTTCTTGCACACAAATTCAATCTTGAAAGTAGTATGAACAAAGAAAGACAAATTTCATGTTAAGAATTTAAACAACCTTTCTTTTAGTTACTCGTATTTCTTACGTGGTCAACATGATACTAATTGTCTCCTCTTCCATAGAATATTTCAAGTGTAAGATGCTAGGATAAAATTTTAGTAAGGTAGATGAAGATAGAAATTTTTACATAAAATCTAGACCTATTTTTATTGATTGATTTCTCCTTGTTTGCTTTATTCCTTTCTGTTTTCCTCAGAAGCTCAATTTGGTTTTTTTTCCCAGTTCCCTTTGAGCAAATCTTATTAACATTCATAAAAGAAACAATAACAAAATGCCACAGAAGCCATATGAATTCCTGCTGAAGAAAATGTCATGCTAGGAATACAGAGAATAATGATGGCTTGATGTTTCAAAGCCAGATGACTGGTATGGATGGGGGTTGTGAGGAGTCCAGGAAAAGAGGCTGCTGTTGCCAAGTAAAACTCTCCCTCAGAGGGGAAAGCTGTCATCCTGCCTCCATCAGACTCCCCTTCCCCATCTCTAATAATGATGAGCATTCAAACAACGCTTTTTTGATACTTTGAAGGTCCAATAAATGTAGGACATTTGCATATGTCCTGAAGACTCATAACTCCCTGCTCTTCACCCCACTGTTACAAGAGAGGTTTAAATAATCCCTTGTCATCAGCATGTGAGGCCACCCAGTTCCACGTTTTCCTTTTCCTCCTGACTTCAGTGTCAGTGCCTTCAGATCCAAACCACTCTCAGCAACTAAACAGGAAAGCCAAGTCATGCAATGCATTTTCCATCTGAAGGGCAGGCTATTGTTTTTTCAAACATCTTTCAAAGCTGGATGATGAATAACCCTCCTTTTTGCATCAGAGCTCACACCTTCAGGAAGGAGAGTGCTTGGCCTTCTGCATTGCAGATTTCCACAGGGCTGATTCCTAAGCCATGTATCACAAAGCTCGGCCTAGCTGTCGTCTGAACAAAAAGGATTGGATAGAGATGGAATGCTCTGCTGATGTCAGATAACCCAAAAGTGCACCAACCATCCCTGCTGGGGTCTAACAGATTCCAAGTGTCTCTTCAGCCTCTCTCCACCCAAACTAAATCTGTAGTGGTATCTAGGATAAGATAAGGGGCAATGGCTTCAAACTGAAAGAGAGTAGGTTTAGATTGGATATTAGGAAGAAATATTTACTGTGAGGGTGGTGAGATGCTTCCTTCCCCTTAAGGGTGGGACATCACACGCAGGTTGCCCAGAAAAGTTGTGGATGGCCCATCCCTGAAAGTGTTGAAGGCCAGGTTGGATGGGACTCTGAGCAACCTGGGATAGTGGAAGGTGTCCCTGCCCACGGCAGGTGGGTTGGAACTGGATGATCTTTAAGGTCCTTTACAACCCAAACCATTTTATGATATCATTCCATATGATAAAATAGTCCAGCCTCACAGCACAGTGAACCTGTCCTTGCACTAGGCAAGCCCTAGTGTTTAGCCCCTAAAGCCTTCTCTTCTCCAGGATGAACAATCCCAATTCAGCCTTTCTTCAAAGGAGAGGTGCTCCATTCCTCTAATCACCTTGGTGGTCTCTTTGGGCTTGCTCCAGCAGGTCAGTGTTTTTCTTGTGAGGACACCAGAGCTGGCTGCAGCACTGCAGGTGAGGATGACCTCTGTTTTCAAAACAGGCAAAAGGGAGAGGCTTTTCCTCAGTCAGACTTCTTCTATGAAAAGGGCTTTCCCACAAAAGACAGTAAGCTTGTCTCCCCTTTCTCAGTAGCAGCAAAGCAGGACTGACCAACAGGATCTGGATGTTTAGGCATGGGGAGATGTACACAAGCACTCAGCTTGGGTCTAAAACACACCACAGAGACCTGTATGTCAGACATGGTTTCATATGGGGGAGCACTGTGAAGAGTAGCTTTAAATATGCTTTCTAGAAGAAGTCTCAAAGAGTTGTATCCTTATCAAGGTGGGAAAGGTCAGTGTGGAGCACAGACCATGCTCTCACCTAGAGCAAAGAGTGGATGGAGATGGAAATCAAGTCGATGCAAAAGAAAATTAAACTCTTACTACCATCCCTACTGGAGGACAGGCAGTTTCCCTGGTAAAGATGCAGGATACCCCATCCCCCCATTCCCTGGGGAAGAGCAAGGTCTGAGCTCAGAGTGGGAGCAGGTAGATGACAGCAGAAAAGAGTCCTAAGCACAGCTGTGATGAAGACTCCTTCATGCTGTGTCCATCTACGGCCACAGTCCATCGGAGCCACTTGGGAGCCCCCAGTCTCTTCTCACAGAGGCCACCCCCACAGCCCCCCACCACTATCAAACCTTGCCACCTACACCCAAAAAACTGTCATAGAGCTTTAATGATATAAACTCTGTGCATTCATAGCGTTGAACACCAGGCCTGCAATCCACTGCAGCATTTTACCATGACACAGAGTCTGGTCTTCCAGGGGACTGTGAGCTTTGTGTGGCAAAGACTATTCTCTTGCTTTGTCCAGTTCTTCACCCAGTAAAACCCTGACCCATCACTGAGGTCACTGGCTGTTACTGCAGCAAAAATCAGTAATACAATTGTTTCACCAAAGTATATCAGTACATCTTAAGCCTTTGCCTTTCCTACTTTACACACAAACAGCATTTCCTGTAGTTTTTGGTGATATTTTTTTTTCTCCAGGCATCCTCTGGGACATGATGGAATAATTCAGCTCAAGTACTGTCTCTCCTCCCAAAATTCGTATATACATTCATCTTTGTTATGAAATCTCATCTTTTTCCCAGACAATTCAGAAGTAGGAAAAGTAATCCTTCAAAAAGTCCGGATTGCTGAAATTACCAGAATGAGTTATGTAAGGACTTCTAAACTAAAAAGAGCTGCAAACAACAATAAATCTTCTTAAAGCTTAATTTCAAATACAACTTTTCCTTGTATTTTTTTATAACCACATGAGTAGTGAAATCAGTACAAGCTTATGGTTTTGTCAGCTTCATTGCTTTCTCTTCTTATTATTTGTAATTTCTGAAAGTTAATTTCCCCTCTCTGTCTTTCTGTATGATAGACAAGCCAATTTACCATCCTCTCAAGGTTGCTTTCTTTTTCACAGGTAAAAATAAATTTTTATGTGAGAAGGATGAGGTGGGCACTCTCAGTAAGTGATTGTGAAACCACACATGCAGTTTGGAGTTGTTTTCTGTCTTATTTTGCTCTGAATTTTTACATTTCTAAGTGCTAAACCTCAATCCAGACTTACATACTCAGAAACCCCCTGAGGGCCTGTACGGCTGGTACAGTTAAAATGGTAGGGCCTTACAAGCACCACAATTATTAGTAAAGATGTTTCCAGTGCTCTGTATGTTCTGCAAGAGTCATGCATCCTGATAGCCCAAAAAGCACCTGGTAAGAGGCTATTTATGTATAGAGAAGGTTGATGTATTTCTCGCTCCCTGCCATATGAAAATGGCTGTATGAAAGTGCCTTGGTGTGTTGCCCACAAAGAATTGACTTGAGTTACCTTAGTCCAGGTCTGACTCGATGTGCCATCCTATCAACTTCTGTTGCAGCAGAATGTTTTAGCATAGTTCAGTCAAAATGAGGGCTTGAGTATAAAAAAGTTCATCACCAATCTGATCAGCACCAGGGGAAGCTGAAGATATGGAAGGATTTAGTAGGTGATGGAAGTGCAGAAATTCCACACATTCATGACTTCCTGAGAAATTTGGAGCTCAGTGCTCTGTTACTTCACGTGGTGGCCTGAGATGGAAATAAGTAAAATCATCTCACGCTTCAACAAATAGTTATTTTTTATTGCTAACGGAGCATTGACTACCCCAAGTCGTTTCATGCTGTAGTGACTAAATACAGCAGTATAGAAGAGAATGAAGTAGTTGGTTTGGAATGGAGCTATCACTGTATGCTGACAATGAGGTTTTCTAAAGTCAAAATAACAATCTGTTGATATGATGCACAACATTAGTACCAGACCAAAAAAAACCAAATAGATCCTGGGTCACACATGAGAAATAAATATTGATAACTGTGGCTATTATCCTATACCCAGAAGGTTGTGTCTGTGATGCAATGTGTCTGTGTTTAAATGTTTTCGCTTATCTAGTCTTTCACTCATGGTGTTGCTGTTATGTGGTAGTTAAAAGGCCAAAACAAAACCACCCAGTCATCTTTCAGCACCTTAGTCCAAGTGACCAGATTAGCACAGTTACTAGAGCTTCCTGACCTTTGTCTCACTTGCACTGTTGATTGAATATGGTGTCTTCCTCTTATCCGAGTCCTCATTTTTATTTTTCCCAGCTCACAAACAGAGCTCTTTGAAAGAGAATAGCTAAAATAGCTAGAGGCCTATTGAATTTTGAAAAATTGAAAACTGAAAAACCTTTGATCTCAAATTTTTTCTGACAATTAATTTCTGGAGTCCTGCATAATTAGTAATTTAAGGTTCATTTTTGTTAAACTGTGGCTATCTTAGTTCAGCTGTGTTTACTGTGATCTACATAAGGACTGCATATATTACTGCAGTGAAAACAATGCATGAAGGAAGCTCTTCAGGGCAATTTAGGCTGCTTGAAAATTTGATTCCTTAGGCTGAATCATTTGCTATTAAAGGGTTGTATTTTGTCAAGTTCTTCAGGCAGCCCAAGAAGTGAAGCTGTTGGGCTGTGAAGTGACTGTTGGGAAGTGAAGCTTCCATTAATACACACACTGTTTCATTCATTTAGATTACACTTTTTTTTTCAATAACAATAGGATGGTGATTTGCTCAAACATGTTGCTGTCTCTGTTTCTTCTTACTGAAGAATTAGGTTGGGCAAATGCTACGAATATACATCTCCAGGGGCAAAGGAATCCTAGAAATCTTTTTGAGAAGGCTACCCCAAAAGTCCTGCCTTTCCTAAAATGCTACCACCCCCATGCAGGCAGTTCTTGAGCCTGCTAGTCGGGCAGCTGACAATCCATTGGGAAACTGTTGGCCTATGCTACAAATATGACCATCCTTCTTCTTGCTCAGTTGACTTATGACCTTACAGTATTTTATCCTGAGGTTATTTTCCATGTTGTTATTTTGGCTCTTGAGTCATTGCTACTGTCTCGGTTTCACTTCAGTCTTTTCTTACCTTGCATGGGATGCAACAAAAGCTCAACAAAAAATTCTTTTTGTCAAAGCTTGCCAAGATCATGGAGCCCGTGCTTCTTCGAGGGGGCCAATGGTCAGGATAGGTGAGCCCATGTGCTGTAGATCATGAAACAGTCATTTGTTTTGGAATTTTATGGGTGTTTTGAATCCAGTAATTAATAATATTTGGTGGTTATTTAACCTTGCTTCCCATTGTTTGCTAACAGTGTGACACACTGTCAATCTCCTGCTGAAATGCTGAAACTCCTTACTCATGCAAAGACAGTTTATAGCAAGGATTGTATCAGGAAGAAATGCAGGTAAGAAATAGAAAATATTTCAAAGAAGAGCCTGTGATATCAAATGGCACAAAGACAAAACATCTGCACTTGTAAGAAATTCATGCTAACAAATGAGACCTAGAAATGAGACCCAGAATATTGTATCTGGTGTTATAATAATACAATATTCTGCAGTAATTTTATGAATAAACTGGGTTTGTGCTTTCTTTACAGTGGTTGCCAAGGTATCTGCACCTTCTCTAGTATTCTAAAGGCATATGTAGCATATCACAACCTAGACATCAGTAGGGAATGATGGATAGCATGATCTCAGAAAAAAACATGCCTGTAGTGTACATCTCTGAATTTCTGCAATACACCACTAGGTGTTCTCTCACAGTAACTTTATTCCTGTAATATGTATCTAATTATATTCAGGGATGGAAAAATCCAATAAAATTTAAAAGCCTTGTAAATGCATGCCCCAGCACTGGGCCTTGGCCTGACTTCTCTAAGGTTTTGAAGCTGAATTCATTTCAGAAACACAGGAAATATTGGGATGTTGTCAGCTTACATTTCTGTACAATATCAACCTGATTTCCAGATCATAATGTTTTGGATACAGATCAAAACAACTTGGGGAAATAATAAAAAATATGTCTTAGCAGAAAACTGCTCACATATGTCTGTCACCTGTAGATTTACAGGTTCAGAGATCAGCCAATCAGGAAATAACCAAATTCCACCTTTGGATTTATAGTAAAAAGTTGAAAGACTACAGCTCAAACACTGTAAGGTCTATGGTTAAAAAAGCAGGATTAAGGCTCATGTGACGAGGAGCCTATTTCTGTCTGGCATCAATCACTTAATTCAAAGTGGCTTGGCATTTTGAGATCTGAAGCACTTCAGACATGCAAAGAGCATTATTTTTTTTTGGCCTAATTTGACCTAAAAACATGAGGTATTTAATTCATTATTTGCAGCACTGTGACATTTCACTGCTTGTTTTTCAGTATTCAGTGCTCGCACCCAATTGTCAAAAAGCAGCAACTGATTTCAAATCACAGAATTATGGCATCATTTTGGTTGGAAGGGACCTTTAAGATCATCAAGTCCAACCCTTAAACCAGCACTGCCAAGTCCACCACTAAACCATGTCTCCAAGTACCATAACTACATGTCTTTTATCACTTCCAGGGATAGTGACTCCACCACCTCCTTGGGCAGCCCCCTCCAGTGCTTGGCCACCCTTTCAGTGAAGAAATCCTTCCTGATGTCCAACCTGAACCTCCTCTGGCACAGCTTGAGGTCATTTCTTCTTGTCCTGTCACTTGTTACCTGGGAGTAGAGCCTGACTTCCACCTGGCTACATCCTCCTGTCAGGGAGTTGGGGAGAGCAAGAAGGTCCCCCCTGAGCTTCCTCTTCTCAGGCTGAGCCTCCCCAGCTCCCTCAGCTGCTCCTCATAGGACTTGTGCTCCAGACCCCTCCCCAGCTCCTTTGCCCTTCTCTGGACTTGCTCCAGCCCCTTAATGTCTTTCTTGAACTGAGGGACTCAGAACTGGACACAGGCTTAATTTTAATTTTCTTCTCAGAGTCCCTAATCTTCACCCGCACCTTGGCTGAAGGCTAACAAATTATTGGAAAAAAGTGGAACTGCAAAATGTGGATTCCTTGAAATGAAAATAATTGCAATATTATTTAATTAGTTCCCTCCCTCTCACAAGGAAAAAAAAAAAAAAGAGAGGTAAATATCAGTAGCAAAATGATTTTTTAAAACATGATATGTTTTAAAATTATTATTATTCTGTTTGGAGTTTGACTGCTTTATGACTTTTCAAATGTCTGTTACTCCATTAACCAGAATTTTAGTCCGACCTAATAAAATGGTACTAACAGCACCCTGAGAACTGATGGGATGTGCACACTGGCCATGCACTAACTGCGGGGCTCATAAAAATTGCAGAAGATAAACCCTTTCCAAATCCAGAGTAACAACCATATTGGTGAAAAGGTTAGAGGGCAAGCTGATTTGCTAAATCAGATATATAAGCAGTGTGTACTGGGAGTCATAGAGATAACAGGTGTTCCTTTAACATTTTGTTGCTAAAGAAGCCTTAATTAAAAGAAATTTCAATTCAGTCCCTCAGATCATTGAAGCATTGAAGCACAGGTAGGAGTGAGTGGCTGGTAAAAATAATTTTAAAAGAGATAATTTTCTGACATCATCACACGGGACATAGAATAAACTTAATAGCTATTTCATTTTATTGTTATTATTTTTTCTTTATTCCCATAGGAATTCACCACAGTTAGGTTGTTCATGAAAGCTAGAGTCTTTGCACTCTGCTTTATTCATCTTGAAGCAAGGGATCCTGCTAGCTGTGGTTCAGAACCTTCATCTGAACAAGCAGTACATTATCAAAACACAAATGAAAGGTACGTGTAGAATTTTATATTACCTAAAATCAGCTCCTCTCACAAGCTTCCTTTTTGTATTGTAGCAGTAACAGAGCAACATCAGCCTCGAAGCAACACAAATATCATAGGTCAAGCTGCTACTTTTCAAAGCTACAGGTAGAAATTCCCGGGGGAAAACCCAAGGTTAATTACTTTTGCATGCTTTCTGTTATATTTTGTTTCCCCTCTGGATGCTTAATGGAAAAATGATTGCTTTGCTCGGAGTACCTCACAAATATTGAATCGCTCGCATTGGCAAGAATTCAGAGGAACACTGACATCTGGGAAGGAGCCAAAGAAAGCTTATCTTTTAATTAAATGAAATAAAAACAACCAAAAAAAATTGATGCTCAAGAGTGAGTTTTGAGAACCTATAGCATGTTGCTCAGGGTATCAAAGTACTTGCAGTCCTCTTCAGAGGACACTGCACGTTTTGACTCTGCACTCTTCTCATGCAGTTCATCCTTGTCCATCTTACTCCAAAAAGAGCATGTAACACTTATTTCCTATACACTCCCACAAGACTTTGGATAAATTATTATTGCTTCTTGAGCTGTAGCCTCTAGATTTGCCCCAGCCCTTGACACATGCGAGAGCTGCACTGCTACCATCAGTTCCTGGGTGCAAAGGGCAGCCTTCTCAGGTTGGTAGTGTTATAATGATTCCTTCTTATTTCTTCACCTCCTTAATCAAATTATCCCCTCAACATTTTTTTCTACAGGGAAGCTGTCATGAACTGTCTCTGATATGCTACTAGTGTCCTAATTGGTTCTTAGTTGGGAACTGTTCTTTAAGCCTGTCTGCTTTTTTGAAACTTCACAGTGGAATTCCTATAAGTTTGCAGACTTGAATATGCTTTGTCTCCCATACAATGTCTCATGAAAGAGTTTCTGCAAGAACTGATGCTTATCAAGCTCTCTATTCAGTGTCCTGAAAGATAATGCTAGTGATAGTTCTCTCTCATTCTGTGCTTCCCAAAAACTTTCCCTCAGGTTGTTTCTCAACCTGCAAGATCATGGTCTTTGAACAAAGCCACCCCTCACTGACTATTTTATTAATTCACTTCTTTGTCTACTTGTTCCTCATTTTGGTGTCAAGCATTCAGCCTGGCCAGTCAAGGCCTTATATTAAAGAATATGCTGGAGAAAAAGGCAACCAAAACGCTGTTTTCTCTGAATTACCCCAGCAAGCATCAGTCACTCTCTGCAAACAGTTGGGACATCCTTGCATAGAACCACTTCCTGTGGTTTCTTTCCCTGCACATGAATCTGAAACTCTTTCACTAAAATCATAAAATCATTTAGGCTGGAAAAGACCTTAAGATCATCAAGTCCAACCACAAAACAAGTTTTAGGTTGTTTTTCCTTGTAAAAGCAAAAATGAAATTGAAACTAGAGCTTCCACTCTCCTGTTGAGGGCTCCAATCCATTGCAACAGCATCTGATTGTTTGAGAAGGCAGCTGCTTTTCTCCCATCCATACAAGTTATGCTATCAAGGTGCTACATCCCACCCCTTTGTGTGGCATGGATTCCCTGAACACCTCTGTATAACCCTCCTCCAACTACATACGTGTAACAGACAGAGTGGTCAACATAAATCTTGTGTCCTGGGCAATGTGGGCTCTTGTGGCCACCTTGCTCTTAGAGCTTTATGCCCTGTGTCACATGAGGGGTAGTGGCACAGGTACTGAAAGGACACCAGGCAGAATGAGGTGAAAACCAGAAGGCTTTAGAGACTCCTTCTAGTCTTAGTCTTTAACTACTCGTGCCCAGGCGTGCAAACAGGGGCAGGGAGGTCTTGTGTGGAAATGGCAGGCACCTGTAGCCTGTAAGAAAGGAGCTAGAGGTGGGAGAACTGCAGTTGTGGGTGTAGTACCTAATCCCTTCGTTTGGGGTGTTCTGCTGACAGCTATGATACCAATTCAGTCATCAGTGGGCATCTTACCCAATCTCTCTGGAACTGGCTTTTTTCCAGCACTAATAAACTGAAGACAATAATGCAGTAATGAAATAAATACAACCTTGTAAAATTAATTAATGCTTGTACATATGGTACATACTGTAATAAGGGGATAAAAGAGTGTCATATCTTGCTGATTGTCGTGTTGGGTTGAAAAGATCTTTCTAAAGGGCTATCTTCTATCACTGGAGTGGGAAAACTAATATTTGTGGAAAAGGTAGGTATGCTGCATATGTCGGGTTCTTCCTAATACACCTAAGACAAATCGCGTAATTAACTTAATATGCCGATCCTATAACTCCGTTTCTGTGTACAACATTCTCCCTGAACATTTTAATCGCAGCGGTAAATTCTGCTTTAAGCTGAGGAGACGAGGAGGTGCAATAACCTTGGAGGACACCCGAGGGACCACTCGCCCTGCCCCTCCGTCATGGATTTGGGAGCTTTCGGTTCCCCCCCACCCCACCCCTCCTCCTTCCCTGGCCTTCTCCTGGGCGCGTGCGGGGGTTCCAGCCCAGCCCGGCCGCGCTTCCCGCATTCCCGGCCGGCGGCTCACGCCGGCGCAGGCGGAGCGGGGGAGGACGAGGGCAGGGAAGGGGCTCGGGGAGGCGCTGAGGAATCGCCGCCGCTCGCTCCGGCCCCAGAGCCCCGGGCAGACCGGAGGAGGCACAGGAGCCCCAGCAACCCGGTAAGGAGGGGAGTCACTGCGGGAGGGAGGAAGGGGAAAAGGGAGAGAGAGGGAGCCCTTCTGTCGCCTGCTGGTTCCTGCGGGGGCTGCCGCGGCGCGCCCGCACACCCTGCGGCACCGCTACCGCGGGGAGCGGCCGGGCGGCCGAGCGGGGCTGCGCCCGGGGCTGACGGGCGGTACCGGCGGGGGGCGGGGGGGGAGGGGGGGGCCGGGGGGGGGGA
>VYXB01009652.1:1033961-1168019 GCA_013397135.1 Pachyramphus minor
GAGATAGGAGGGGAGGCGGCGGGCAGTGGTTTGGAAACGGGAATTGGTTCGGAAAAGCGGCAACTGAAGGTAACAACCACCCGCTGGGGCACACTGGAGGGAAGCGAAAAAATAAGATAAAATAAAAACCACCATCCAAAAGCCACCTAAAAAGGTGGTGTGGGGGAGAGGAAGAGGCGACGATGTAGAGGGAGGATGGCCAGGGGCGCCGGGGCTGGGCTGGGCTTTGCTGGGCTGGGCTTGGTTGGGCTGGTCAGGTACCGCGGCCGAGGGCGCCGAGAAGGACCAGGGTGGGCTCTGGGCGGTGTCGCCGGGGGCAGCTTCGTTTTTCATTTGGGGAAGTTGGAGCCGGGGCGCGACCGTGTGAGTGAGGGCAGGATGTGGTGAGCGCCTCCCGCCCTGCCCACAGCAGGGTTTGCTCCGGGGATGGGGCGGTAAATCCTCAGTGCCGTGCTGTTTAAAAATAAATAAATAAAAGGAAGATCTAATTTGAGGAGAGGCTTCCCTTTTTGTTTTCTTGCTATTAGGCCCGTACTTTTTTTGTTGGGTTTTTGTTTGTTTGTTTATTTTTTAAGAAGCGTAGTATCAGACAGCAATAGTTTTAATGGTATGTGGAGGGCTCCTTGCTCTGAGCGTTGGTGCTGTTTTATGTCTCTTGGTTGGGAAATGACTGAATGGCCCCTGCTGCCCACCACCGAGATTTATCCCGAATTTTGTTACAGGATCCTTTGAGAATATCCTGGGTTCTCTGGAAACTAGAGACACGTGACCTTGTCTTGTCTTATACAGCCCTTTGCCGTAATGTTGTTACTCGGAACAATTCACTTTTAGGTGTTTGCCTTAGAGCCTTTTAAGGGCATAACTAAGTAGAGAAATAACTAGTGACAGTCCATTATCTTGCAGCGGGAAGCACTAAAACTAAATGGGAGTTACCTCACCCAGAAGTACACAGTTTGCACTATAAATTCAGTCAAAAGGCTACTTTTGCATCTTTGTGTAGACTGAGATTCTAGTATCTCTGAAGGTCATTCTTAGGGTAGAAAAATGTGTTCTAAACTCCGTATCAGCTCTAATCCTGGTTCTCTTGAATTTGTATTAGAATAACTATAAAGTTGAAATATTAGATGATCCCAATAATGTAACAAAATGCATGGCCTTTCAGAAGCTTTCAATACCAAAGCTGACATTGCTTTGGCAGTTAGTTTAGAGTGTAACTTTCTGCATGTGCTGGTGTTCTGGGAACGTTCATCTCCACTTGATAAGAAGCTGATGGCAGTTCAGAGATCTGCTACTAGAGTTTGTTTTGATTTGCACTGCTGTATCAAAAGCATCATCGTTTCCTGCTTACCTGTAAAGTTCTTGACTAGAAAAGTGGAAGATCTGTTCATTACTGATGTACTCATCTTCTTTATAAAGAAACTGCATAGTTTAAATATTGCACTGATAGTTGCCTTAGTGAAGTTGTAAAATCCCTGTTGCAATGTAGTGCTTTAATCTCCGGATCTATTGTGTTCACCTTATAACTTGTTTTTACATAACTACAAGTGTTTTAAAACATTGCCTTCTGTGCTTTGGGGTGTTTGTCTAAGTTAAAATAACCATAAATTTCAATACATAGGTGATGAGAATAGAAAATTGGGGTGGGTAGAGATGCATTCACTCAAAGGTATCTGAATTAAACATGAAGCAATAGCAGATTTAGGCCAGCCTTATTCTATATTTAGAGGATGTTCGAGGATGCATCTGAGACTATCACAAAGCTGCAAATTCCTCAGTTCTGCCAATTCAGGTTTCAAGTCTAATCCCTATTAAGGGTTGTTTAAATTAGTGGTGGGGAATTGCAGCTTTAAAATGCCTTGAAGACCATGTAAGAAAAGGCTGAGTAGCTAAAGCCCATAGCGTGTCTGCTGGGGGGGGAAAAAAAAAAATCTAGAGATCAACTGCTAGAAAAGTAATAGGAAGTGGCCTGTTAACAGAGGCACGAAGTTTGTGGCTCTGTTGTGGGAGGCAGATTCGACTGATAATTTTCCTGTGCCTTCCCCAAAGTCAGTTCAGATCTGGCAGATCTGGATCTCGGTAGAGGGTGGCTGGGTGGCTGGGGGAGGTTGGGAAGGTGTGGGGGTACTGGCAGGGAGAATGTGGATCATGACAGGGCAGGAGGATTGTGACAGGGGCTATTGGTAATATGACCAAGGGCACAGAAGCTGTCATGTGGTGTGCATGGTACAGTAGAGGAACACAAACAAGTGGCCAGTATCTTCAGAAATCTCAAATACTGATGATTTCAAATCCCATGGCAGAGTGTAGATCCTTGCTCCAAAGGAGCAGACAGCAATGTTAGTGACATTGGAAAAAAACCTGTTTGGTTTTCTTTTCTATACCTTTTGCATAGGAAGCTCTTAACTCTAATCAGTTTGCAAGTTGGTTTTTTTTCCCCAATAGAAAATAATTTTGACCTATACAAGTGACAGATCATGTGACTGAGGGCATAGGGAAGGGGAAAAATAAATGTTTTGAAATTGGCAAGGGAAGAGAGGTCCTCTTTTTTTAATTATTTGTGTGTGTCTGTGTGTGTGTGTGATAGCACAATCTGAGTAGTTCTTAAAAGCCAAAGGGCAGTGAAGAGTAACTCAGGGGGGGCTGAGAAACTCTGCTGTCAAGGGCTGGACTCATCTGGGTGCTACTGCTTATCTTATTATGTTGCTTTGTTTTTCTGTGTTTGTAGGAAAATTTTGGGAATAATAGCTGCAGGGGATAATGTTAGCATTGTCCTACTGTTGCATTACTACCCTGCTGTTACCATGAAAAATTATAGAATTCTTAGTCCCTAACAGCCCTTGGTCCACAAAGGACCCTTAAGTAATGAAAGTTTGAATACTGCAATGCTGTCCAATGAGATTATCTAAATTATCAGCTGTAGGTCACAGAAAGAGTTTTAGGCATCACCAGAGGTACCTAAAAATAAGGGTAATCTGAAGGATGTTCACTTCCCTGGCTCAAGCAACTGTTACACGAAGGCATTCCCTGGTGGTGAGCTCTTCACCTGTGTCCATGTGAAGCTGGGCTGGAGGCAACCAGATCTTGCCTGTCTGCAAGGCAAGGGGTGAGGCTCAGCGGTGGTTTTTAATCTGCCACGAATGTGGTCTCCTGCCAAAGGGTCATCCTGCCTTCCTGCCTCACCTCTGGCTACGCATTCCCAACCTCCCGCTTGTGCCGGTACTATCACTCCTGGCCAAATGCAGATCTGCTCTTGTTGTTGCTGTTGGCCTGGTTTTCAGCTGGATGAGTTCCTGGGTCTGACTCAACGCTCGGGGGAAGAGTGGGGGGATCCTCCTCACACTCAGTGGGAGCCCCGGTGGGTCCAGATTAAACCAGTGGCAGACCTGCAGCCTAAGGAGCTCACTTGGTGCTGTGCTAACACTTCTGCACAGTTCCCAGATTTAGTTTGGCTTCTGTCTGGGCAGTTTAGAGGCTAAGGAGTGGTGCCTGCCTGTGTCCTGTCACCTGTGCAGACATACCCTTCAAGGCTCTGGTGGACTGAGCCAAAGAGGAAACTTGAAGGACATGAAGAGTATACTGCAGCAGATGTTTTGTCTCTTATTGCATTTTTTTTTTCCACTCAGTTTTTTTGAATGGTAAGCCTGTAACTCCCATTTTTAACGCCATCTGAAGTAAATATTTTATCTGTGGTGTGTTTTGTAGTTTTTTGGTTTTGTTTGTTTGTTTAGGTCTTCTTTTCACAGTGCTTTCAGACTTACTTAAAAAAGGAAGTTGTCTTTGGGTGATATACAGTGTTAAAATTACAGCTAACTAGGTCTTTACAGACAGTCACTAGTAGGATCCTATGTGTAGGCCTGTAATTAATGTTCTGTTGGTAATTACTGAAAACTGGAAACCCTTTCTCCCTCAAATCTCTGGCTGTACTAATTTTTGTCCAAGCATGAGACATATTGAAGGTTTGGAAAATATAACTGTAATTCACTGTAATTAGGTTCAGTTTTAAGCATGTATTAGCTGTGTATTGCAAGAGTTGCTTGTCTGTGGGTTTCTCTTTGTACCTGTGCTTGGGCAGTTTGAAATGACTGGAATTGCAAGGGGCTCAGCTCTTCTACCCATTCTCATAGAAAAAGATACCTTGTTCCCCAAAAACACACTGTTGTGTTTGATTCCAAAGTTCTCTCCTTCCTGAAAGTAATTGTAGAGCAGCTGTGCCCATAAGAGATTCATATAATAGGTTTTCCTCCTACTTTATGTAACTTTTAACCCCCTATACCAGTATCCATCATCCATATCTGCTCTGAAAAGCAGGAGGTTGTCCCGTGGGAACAAGTACGAAACTTAATGACTCGTTAATGAATTCGAGAATGGCAGGACTGGTCACAAACCTGTATGCTCACAATTTAATTTCTAAAGCTGTCTTTTAGCCTTGCCTTATCCAAGCCCATATCCATGTTTTATTGTGTCCAAAGGTGAAAAGCAATTTTACCAACAGGTGTTCTCTGGAAATAAATGTAAGTTTTTTATTCCAGGCTTTAATGGCTGTGTTTCTCTTTGCAGCAGACTCAGTTTTTACTGATGTTTCTGCAATGCTGTATAAAACTTGGGCCAGCTGGACTGACAGCTCCTTTTTTGTTTGTTTGTTTGTTTGTTTTTGGCTTTACTTTTCTGAAAGTAACCCTAAACCTCATTGTTTAAAGGTAAGGAAGGGTCACTGATTTCATGTAAATAATGGCAGTTTATTTTGTTGTAGGTGGTTCAGGAAGGCCTTTTCTTGTTCAGGGAATGCTGAATATAGTTACATGTAGTGTCACAACCCTCTCTAAAATATTCCTTCAGAAACTACTTTAATACTGTGAGTGAAATTATGAAAATGTAAAGTGACTTCAATTTCATCAACAATGCTATAGATGAACAATAAGGAAAAATTCTTACAAAGCTATGCAGTTTAAAGAAATGGAAGCCAAGAATAAGTGTTATATTGACACTGAGTCAATCACACTGTTTGTGAGGGAAATCTGGAAAGCAGAGATGCTATATAGAAAAAGTACCAGCCCCTTTCAGGAGTGTAATTCCTACACTGCACCCTAGTAAATCCTAAAAGAGAGCGAGCCTTAATTTATTCACGAAGTGAGTGGGTATTAACAGAGCACGGCAGGGTTCCAAAAGGTTCTTTGAAATGGGTGTACTGCGGAGTTAACAATGGTTAAGGTGTTACAGGTGATTTTGGTAGCAGCCAGAGGTGGCACCATGTAGTGATTCATTGCTGGTAAGTGAAAGGGCATGAGTCATCTTTGTAGGTGTGCTGTGATAGCCCAGAGGAGGGTTACAGCTGAGTGGAGTTGGTGCTGTTAATGCGGGGTCCTTGCTCTGTAAGCACAAGTAGTGATAACTTGGAGGAGGTTGTAGCTGTAGCAATCAGCACTGCTTTGGCCAAAGACACAACACTCATTTGGAAATATATTTTTCTGTGGCTGCTCTTGCTGACATATGAAATTTTTATTTTTTTTTGCCTGCTTTCTCTGTTTTGAGATGTAATGTGAATAATTGTGCTTCTCTGAGCTTTGCTCCCCAGTGCAGTATGAGTAATGATATATAAGGTTATTCACCATTTGTCAAAGTTTGGCTACGCGGGGTTGGAGCATCTGAGATGCCTCCTTCATCACCAAGGCCTTCAGAAACCTGAGCTGGTGCTTTAGGCGAGGTCTGTACTGGGGGGCAGGTGTTTGTGCTGTGCTTCAGCACCCGAGTGTTCACTGGTGCTCACTTAAGTCCTGTCCTCTGGCGTGGTCAGAAGCGATTCCCAGAAGCAAAGGGGTCATGATCTGTGGCGAATGATTACCAAAACCAGGAGCTCTGCCCACTGTGCTCCTGGCTGGGACCAGCAAACACAGAGGTGGGTTTGTGGCTCCACATGGATGGTTATCGTGAATTAATGGCTTATGTTCAGCTGGACTTCTGCAGAGAGGCAAAAGCAGTTTGGATGTGGGATGGTGAACATGAGCACGTGAGCTTTGCCCATCCTTTCCTGCCTTTGTGGCAACCAGCGAGATAGACTGCTGATTTTCTGGAGTGAGGCAAGGAAAGAAGAGGAAGGGAACCACTCCTTCTGCCAGTATCCTGCAGAGCTGGCAGGATGGTGGAGCCAGGGACTGCCACAAATCTTTTTAAAACCATCTGCTTTTACCACCTGTCATTGCTTATTCACAAACACACGGTCTTACTGGGCATTCATATTAAAAATCTTGCTCTGTAAGCATAAAAATGGGTAGGTCCCTACTTGAGTTAGGGGCATATAATGGGGGAATTTCAGAAGTGCTCTGTTGTGAGGGAGAGGTGGGGAGAGAGAAATAAAAGGACTTGGCTGCCCAACACTTTCTGACGTAGTACCTGCTCACAGTGCTCTCTTATTTTTGTTATCAGCTGGATGGCATGATTCTGTTTAAACCTAATTTTTAAGGACAGTTTTGAGGGTGAAATTTTGTTGCAGAAGGAGCCCTTAGCAGAACTACTGCATACACTGACATCAGTTTTATTCATTGCTTCTAGCTTTAAGTCAAGGGGAATGTCACGGTCCAGGACTACTTCTAGATTTCCTTTGGCTATTGAATTGTCATGGCTGTAAAGGACCCAACTCCTTTGTTGGGCAAAAAAAAATTTTGAAAAGACTGAGACTGTTGGTCCTCAGGCCATTAATGAGACATCTGAACTCTCATGTATTCACATTTCTAAATTGAACGTGAGACAGAATTATATCCTTAGTTAACCCTCAATCCAACCTTGCTGCTTTACTTCTGATCCTGCAGACTGCAAAGAAACAATCTGCTTGCCTTTCTGACAGACGATCTGTTTATGCAAACTCAGAGCTCCTATAGCTGTGTAGTCCAACACTGCATGCAGTAGATTCCACTTTATTCCCGTGGCTGCAGCTGTGCAGCTGGAACTTCTCAGCCTAGCTCTTTACGTGCCCTGTGATCCTTTCTCCAGTAATGCACATTATTGCTTTGATGTGGTTCTGCTTGTACTTCCCCATGGAGCCCTTCTGTAGGAAGAAATGAAATCCCAGGTCAAGATGTTACAGGCGTTGAATGACACTGTCTTCTACCAGTGACCTCCTTCAAGCCCTCATTGCTGGTCTCTTCACTACATGCTCCAAAGCAAACTCAGCTAATGCACTCTTAGTATGGAACAAACTGTCAGCGATCTCTCTGCACTTTTTTGTGTGTTTCTTTGCATCTGAAATAAAATTGATGACACTTGCAGAGAAGAGAGAGCAAGGAGCCCAGCAGTACCAGGGTGTTTATGCCATGCTCTGTTGCATAGACCAAAACAACCATCAAATCCTGCACCTAGATACAGTAGTCAAACCTGCCAACTCAGTGGAAAACCTTGGTGGTTCTGCAAGTAGCCAGTAACTTTTGTCATAACACTGTCTAGGTGTAGTTTTAGTTTTTCTTCATTCTTGGATGTATGTTCAGTGACTGCTGCTTCGTCCTGTGCATCCTCAAAGCAGCTGATGGGTTTCTGCTATACTTGAATTCAAGGTTTCAGGGCATCCTAAGCAATATATTGATTTGATGGCAAGTGCTGGGTCTTGATGCATTTCTCAGATAATTCCCCCCCCCCATTTACTAATCTCTGTGTCTTCTCTCAGGCATTTTGTGTTGTTCTTTTGCCTAGTTCTCCTGTTGCTAAGCTGAGAGAGCTCAGGCTGTGTCCACAAACACTCATTTTGTGCCTGATATGTATCACCTTTGTTTTGGCCTATCCCTGACCCTTCATTCCCTGTGTAGCATCAGGCAGACTGCTGGCTGTGTATTAATCCCTGTGGCTCAGAAAAGAATTCAGCCCATCTCCACCATGTTCTAAAGCTGTCTGTATTTACACTAAAATGAATGTTTTACAGGCACCTGCCTTAAATCCTGCACACTGCTGTTCACTACAGAGTCCGACTGAGATGATTTGTGGAGAGGCAATGTTCAGGTCCTGGCACTGGAATGCTCCATGCAAGGGGCATCAAATGGTGTGGTCCAGCATTTTTTTTTCTGCTGGATTTTTGTATTGGACCATCCACAGCTGAGATGCTGGCAGTGGTTTCTCTGCAATGAGTTCTTCTGACTTTTCCACCCTTGGAAAGCCTATTTATTGCTTTGACTAACTAAGGGTTTTCCAAGGACTGATTAGGTATTGCTCACCGCTGACAAACTTGCCCACAAAGAATTTCCAGCAAGCATATCAGGGAGACGGTGAAACTGTGTGCTTCCAAAATGATGTGATGACAACTCGTATTTAAAGATGAGGTCTCTGGACTGTGCCAGCAGAGTGGTACTGTTGAACCAACCATATATACAAAACTGAACTGTGCTCTGACAGCAAGTCAGTCACAGAATACAGGTGCATTAGCTGCTCATACTAAACCACTTGGGGGGGTGGTCTTAATTTTCAGGTTCTTTTTGGAAATGTTTGCCTGTTAATGCTACACTTACCTTCAGCATTAATTTTCAAGTCATAAGTGGTTGAGTTGCAATAGCCACCTTTGTGCTGGTGAATCATCAACAGGCTGAAGTTGCATTAATACTGAACACATTTTTGTCACTTTTTGTGGAAGGCTAGGTTGCCTCCACACCAGGATGGTGATATCCATAGGAGACAGGCTGGTTACTTTGTGGCTGCCTGTGCATTGCTCTTGAAGTTAAATATGATTTTCAACTTCCAGTCTTAAAGGTTAGGGGCTGGCATGTCTAGCTGTTGGTATTTCACCTTCAAAGTTGGATAGTCATGTTGAAAAATGAAAAAAATTGTATGCAATGCCAGAGTTTCCTTTGCTCACCATAGATTGTGTCCTTGAAGATGAGGAAGTTCTTGCCTTCTGAAGTGACATAATCTGCATTTATCAAAAACCAAGTCCTCTGCTTGTCACTAACATTTAATTTCCGTGGCAGCCTAGGTAATTCTTGTTCTGGGAGATGAAGTAAGGTGATCTGGAGCCCTTCCTGAGAACTCACCTCTGCTCTGGGATTCACATGTTCGAAATGGTAAAACAGTCACAATACTGTAAAAGTAAATCTTCTTTAAATTACAGAGAGTAATTCTCTTATTTTCCTCATACGCCTACACCGAGTATGACTAATGTGATTGTGACTGTGAGCCCTTAAATAAGAAGTGGAATTAAAGAACTAGGTCTCACAGCATTCCTAGATACATAGCAGGAAACTTGTACCTTGTCCCGTGGGTGAGAAGAGTAAGATCAATTTATTACCTCTGATAGTTGGAAGTAATCAAGATGGTAGGATTGTTTCTCATGTGATGCATGCAGGTCCTTACATGGATTTTTACTTTAAACATGTACCATTTTCAGTGTGTTGTCTGTATTTCACTTTGGAGTAGCAATGGCAGCATTTGGTGCTTTGCTCCATGTAGCTTTGTAAAAATATCACCTGGTACTGCTGACTCATTTATAAAATAAAATGGGCACCTCCTCACACTTTTTTCTTCTCTTTGTGTCTGTCTTTCTGACTTTGAAATTCTTATCTGCTATGTGCAACCTTATGTCCTTTCCGTGCAAAATACAGTGCCCAAAATATCCTGTGTTGGGATACTTTTAATCTGAAGTGCTCATAATTGCCAGCAGCAGCTTCCTCTAAATTATTTACAGAATTTTCACTTGAGTGTCCCATAGGTGATTGGGGTTTTATTCTGTACAGTGCTTTCTTAGCAAACAAGAAATTTCCACTTGCACTAACAGAGGTATTGCATCTATTTGACACTTGTTTTGAAGATTCAGGAAGATTAAGGTCAGGAAATACATTAAGGATAACTAATTCTGTGATGAAAAGGTCATACTTCATTGCCTTGGCTTTTTTAAATGCTATGTTTCCCATGCTTTATGGAAATTGACCTTCTTTCCCTTAAAAAGCAAATTCTGAAGGAATCTGACTGCAAAATAAAAATATGTCAGCTTTCTGTTTTCATTGTCCTTCTATTCATAAGTTGTAAACATACAACTGTAGAACTCACTTTTTTGTGTTGAGCATTTCTTCATTGATTAATTTCTTTATTATATTGCAAATAAATATCAAGTATAATGTTATCAAGGGAACATATGTTCTGATATCTTGGGATAAACATGAGAACTGTACTAGTATTTTTCCACCAGAACTGTGTGATACAAGAGCAAGATATTCTGGGCCACAAGTTAAGTGGTCTCCATCCTCTTGAGAATGTTTTCTGCCAGAACATGTTGATTTTATTGGTATAGTAAGTCTCCTGTATCTGCATTTCGTGTTTACTCACACTCATTGGAGATGTGCATTTTCCTTGTAAGAGTGTGGCATTAGTACCTGAGAGCAAAGGGAGCAAAGCAAAGCACGTGAGTGATAATCCCGGGTACAAACTATGTGGAAATCAGGTAAATGTGGTAGGTTTCAAATCAGATATGGAGGTCTGCCAGTGTGCCAAATGCTGATTGAAGAGGAGCAGGACAGCGTTTTGCACTTGTGTTTCCCACTTCACTCTTAACAAAGAACAGGAGATTAACTCTCCTCAGGCCAGGTGGGGCACATCTGGAGTGCTGTGTCCAGTCCTGGGCTGCTCAGGACAGGAGGGACATGAAGATCCTGGAGTGGGCCCAGCAGAAGCTGCGGAGATGATTCAGGGACTGAGGAGGAAAGGCTGAGGGAGCTGGGGCTGTTCAGCCTCCAGAGGAGGCAGTGAGAGGGGACCTCATCCATCTGTCAGTATCTGCAGGGAGGGGGCAGAGGATGGACCAGGCTCTGCTCAGGGGTGCCCAGGAATGGGACAAGAGGAACGGGCAGGAACTGATGCCCAGGAAGTTCCAGCTGGACATGAGGAAGAACTTCTTTGCTGTGCAGTGACCGAGCACTGGGATAGATTGCCCAGAGAGGGTGTGGAGTCTCCCTCACTGGGGATATTCCAGAGCCATGTGGACATAATCCTGTGCCATGTCCTCTGGGATGACCCTGCTTGAGCAGAGAGGTGGGACCAGGTGATCCACTGCTGTCCATTCCAGCCTGACCCATCCCGTGATCTTATAACACAGAGTGTGTGTGTTGAATTAACACATGTAGTAGTGATTAGTGTTTTAAAACTGCATATGGTGAAAATGGCTTCCCTTCTTTTGTTCTGACTGAACACTGGAAGGTGGCAACAGCATGGTGGGGTTTGTCTGAAGATCTCTGGAAGCACTGCCGTAAGACAGCATTTGGGTCTTCTTGTTTCTCAACTCAAGCAAGTAGTGACAAGTCTGCAGCAGATCGTAGGTCCCTGGTGAAGTCAGAAGAAAGGGTATGTGACAGTCTTGCACTGAGCATTCTGGAAGGTAACCTGGCAGGTTTGTCCAGACAGCGATGAGATCTCTAATGTCAGTGAAGGGGACTCTTACTGGATCTCCCTCCTTCCCCTGAAGGAACCACATCCTAGCAGAATCCACGTGGAACTTAGTAATTTTAGTCTTGTTAAGTAAGCATAAGGTCTCGTGTCAGAAAGGGAAGTTATTCTTCATTCCTTCAGGTACTGTGGAGATACTGTTAAGGGTAGGGTCAAAAGTTCCCTTTGTGCTGTGGGTATTTCTCAACTCTCTGTTCTTCTCCCTTAATCAGTATTTAGAGTCCTAGTGCTCTGAATACTTGGGTTCTCTTCTCTCCAGTATCACTGGCTACTTGAGGCAAGTGCTTTGTGCTAGATGGCTGCTCATTAGGATCGGGAGTAGAGCCCTTCCCTATTTTATGGGGTTGAGGTGAGGATATATACTGTGTTTTCAGAGCTGAAGCAGTGTGGAATTGAGTCTTGCAATGTGGCCCACCGAGCAAGAGGCATGGTACGTTCCTGTTCCAAATATGGCTTTGTACAAAAGCAAAGATTGCCTAGGAGAGCATAATTAAGCAGTGCTGCACAGGAAACACAGAATATTTTATTATTCAGGACTACTTAGAAAAGGTAGTTATGTTCAAATCCATCAGGCTGGGTGGGATTTCTGCTGGGATGCTGAAAGACAGAGGTGATGCAATTGCAATTCTCTGTTAAAAAAGAATAGCAGAGGGGTCCCTGGTGAGTAGGGAAGGGCTATCATTACACCCATCTTGAAGAAGAGAAAGAAGGGTAGTTCAGGGAACCTCAGGCCAGTCAGCCTTCCATAATCCCTGGAAGTATTATGTATCGTGTTTGTTTGCAAATGTGAGGAGAATGAGAAAGTAATCCTTAACAGTTGACCCAGATTGTCGTGGTTTTACCCACGACACAGATGTACCAAGAGCAAAAAGCATCTGACCAGCCTACCTGTCTTTTGTAATTAAATTACCACATATTTATTTATTATTATTATTAATGTGTGAATTACGTAGATGTGGGGACATTGGGGGATAAATTCTTCTCTGTGAGGGTGGGTTGCCCAGAGAAGTTGTGGCTGTCTCATCCCTGGAAGTGTTCAAGGCCAGATTGGATGAGCAGCCTGGTCTAGTGGAAGGTGTGCCTGTACAGGGAGGGGATTGGAATGAGATGATTTTTAAGGTCCCTTCCAAGCCAGACCATTCTATGACTCCATGACTTCAGTGGGGTTTTTGTTATCACCTCTCACCAAGGAAGTTGTTGAAGTATATGGATTGTTATATTGATTGAAAATTGCATGGATATTTGGGTTCAAAGTATAGTCCTTAGTGTCTCATTGGAGACAAATAAAAAGTGTCCTGTGTGTCCTGTGAGGGATTCAACCCGTGATGTTACCTCTCTGTTAATTACGTAGATGGTGAGACTGAATGCTCCCTGAGAAAAGTCATAAATCCCATTAAACAGGACGGAGAGTTTATTACACCAGGTGGTACAAATTCAGTTCAGCTGGATGTTGGGAAGCCTGAGAGCTTTGGCCAAGAGAAGCCTCATGAACTTTAGTGAGAATAAACATGAAGTTCTGGAAGTTCTGTGCCTGAGCGGGTTAACTCCATGCAGCAGTACAGACTGGGGAGCAACTGGCTGGACTGTGGGGAAGCAGTGGGATGTGATGGTTGCTGCCAGGTTGAAAATGAGTCAGTGATGCATTTTTGTTGCAAATAAGGCAAAC
The DNA here is from genome assembly GCA_013397135.1 of Pachyramphus minor. Classification (NCBI taxonomy): domain Eukaryota; kingdom Metazoa; phylum Chordata; class Aves; order Passeriformes; family Tyrannidae; genus Pachyramphus; species Pachyramphus minor. Next base: position 1,047,031 of record VYXB01009652.1, read on the forward strand.
AGCATAGTGGTCTACATCAGGAGTATGGCCAGCAGATCAGGGGAAGTTACTATCCTTCTCAGCGTTACTGAGCACTGTGCTCCTTCAGTCAGTGAGGTTCCTCAGATGAGAAGCACAATGTTGAGAATATGGAGAGAGGATTAAGGTGATTTTAGCCTTGGGACCTATGAGTCATGAGGAGAGGTGGAGGTAATTGGGCTGGTGTAGTCTGGCTGAAAAAGACGCAAAGGGCAATCTTTTAGAAGTCTGTAACTGGTTGAAGACAAGTTCAAATGACTCTGGAGCTGAACTCTTACTAGTGGCAGATCATAAAAACAAGGAGCAACTGTCACGGATTGCAGCTCAAGAGTTCAGACTGGCTGTTGGGAAAAAGGTTTTCACCAGGGAGTAACACAGGACTATTAACATGCCATCCAGAGAGGTGGTGAAACATTTCCTTGGAGGTTTTCAAAACTCAGCTGGACCAAGCGGTGGGAGACCTCATCTTGCATTGATGACAATCCCTCTTCAAGTAGAGAATTGACCTGCTGATCTGCAAAGAATCACAGCTTTTTTTGTGTGTGCGTGTTATTTTGATTCTGCCCAGGAAACCTGGGCTGTGCAATGAAGAGGAAGAGTTTTGTAAGACTGTGACATTTCTGTGTCCACAAGGATGAATTTGGAATGGTGGACAATGGAGGTCTTTCTTTTACAAATATTTCTTCCCTACCATCAGCTTGAAATGTATCCAGGTACTGGGTGTCCATAATTCTCCATGCTCTGTAGGTTTATCTTGCCTAGCCGTTTTCAAATTCTCTGCTCTTTTGATATACCTTGGGAATAAATACCACAATGTTCACGTGGCCATAGGAACCCAAGTAATTTGTATTTTGTTTAAATTACTTATTGAGCATTACATCTATTGTAGCCATTACTTCTCTCTTCATAGGTGTTCCAGGAGCTGTAGAAATATATAGAAATCTGTTTTTCAAATTAATTTGTCAAAAATAAGAGAGAGAGGTGAGAATCAGCTGTCAAGACCATAACAGATCTGTTTTCACAGATCAGTGTTCATGATTGCTTGTTTTCAATTGAGTTGATAATTGTTTTAGATCTGTGATTGATTTTGGGTGCTGCAAGATTTAATTGAAGAAGCCAACTCATGGAAAGGGGGAAAAGTAGTCCACTAAAAGCCAGGATAATTGGGAGCATGATTTTATCAGTAATCCGAGGTAGGAGTGCAGACAGAATGGGGTCAACCTTTGACAAGATAGAAAGAAACACCCAAAGTCCTGGTTCCCCAAACCCACAGCCCAAGTCCCATTGCCAGAAGCCTGTGGGTGGGAATTTCTGTGTGCCCTGGGCACCAGCCCTCCCTTGAGGCTGGTCAGGAAAAGGTGTTGCAATCCTATGTTGGTTTTCCTTTGTGGTTTATCTGGCTCCCAGATAAACACTGATGTCACCTGCATCAGGGTAGGAACATGCAGAGGTGCCTATATCACTTCAGGGCTGATTCCAGTCCCAAACCAGTTTTATTTCTTTCACTTAATGCCTGAGCCGAGAAACCCTTCAGACTTGAGTCAAGCCAGTTTAAGGGGGATCAGATCTCATTTAGGTTGCCAACCCTCTAAACATTTTCTGTCCTTAATCCAGGAGAAGTGGGCTTGGAAAAGCCTGGGTTTAAACTCTTGACTTTAGCTGATGTAAGCTTAAGGTACTATACCAAACTAAAGCTTAATTAACATGTGGTCATGGTCTTGCATTTCCTCATTCAGTATATTTCTGTGAAATACCTTTCCAGACTACTCCTATGTGATTAAAATAGGCATTACTGGTGATTTACTGCACTCTTTTTTTGGTGGAGTGCTGTGCCATAAAAATAATGCCATGTAGTAATACTGCTCTGAGTACATGTGGGTTTCCTTCCTATGGTTGGTATTGCCATAGCAACACTTCCCTCCAAACCATGACGCTAAAGTTGCCATTGATCTTATATGTGGTAATTACACCTGTATTTTGCAATGGAACTCCTAATGTCAAATGAAATAAATACTTGCTTTTTTTTCCCCCTAGTCATTCCCCACCAAGCGTTGATCTTCATTTCAGCAAAATAATTTTATTTTTAGGAAATTCCCTATATCAGTTTTTCAATAATTTGTTGCTAGCTATGAACACAATTTTTCAGTCTCTGGATTTAATATGTGTATTGGAGCTTAGTTTAAGCATCAGCATTCACTGTGGCAGTATTACTGGAAAGGTTCTTGATAGGAACATCTCTGCCTCTACTGGATAAATTTTCACAAGGGGATAATTAGGACCTAGTCTAGATCTCAGAGGAGACAAATATGAAAAAAAGGAGATTATTTACATATATTTCAAATAGAATATGTTCCTGACAAGCATTTCTTGTGTACATCTTTCTATTCATGTAGCAGGAATATGTGTATGTTCATATTTGTTTTCAATCCAGAAGTAGGAGCAGCAACCAGGGAGTAAGTGTGGGCATAAGAGCTGTCAAAGTAGACAGTGTAGGAAGCAAATCACCACCAAATCACCGCCACATTTTTTTCTGGTGATCTTCACTGTGCCTTGCAGGTGTTCTTATTAGGACCTGGGCAGCACTAACTTTGCTGAGGAATGTCTGTTTTCCTGGGGAGTTCAGTATTGCAGTGTTGATAGAAACTGAGTGTGTGGAATGCAGCAACCCTGGCGATACAAGTGGTGCAGTGGAACACCCTCTGTGGCACTGAGGGCTTTGCTCAGCTCTGTGTCACACAGAGTGTGCTGGCTCCTGTGGGCTCACCCATTGCAGAGCCCTGCTGGGGCATCTCCTCAGCACCCCAGGGCCAGTGATACCCCAAAAGCAGCCTTGCAGCTCCTGTCTGAGCCAAGAGCTTTCTGCTGGCTTGGGAGTGTCCACACTACGAGGCCTGAGAGGGCAAAATGCAGTGTGGTTGGTCTGGGTCCTGAGGGCTGCAGTAACTTGGGGCTGTGTCTGGTCTGGCACTGCATCCAGACAGGTGTCTTTCAGTAGGTCAGAGCTGGGACAGATCAGTCACTTCAGGTGTCAGCCTGTGTCTGGCAGGGTTTGCCAGTTCATTCCCTGCTGTTTGGGAGACGCTGTGCTGCTGTCCCTAATATGCCTTTTACCTTCCTCTTGGGCATGCTGCCTGAAAGTGAACTGTATTTGACTGGAGCCAGTGAATCTCACTGTTAGACTACATGAATAAACCCACAAACCCCTAGGAATTAGAATATATAAAACTGATTCTGATTAAACCTTGTGGATTATGCAAGAGCATTTATGAAATGAACTTAAAAACTGCAGAGTGACAGCAGCCAAGTGTAATCAATCATGTGTAATCACATTTTGGTCTAGAAGCTGAGGGGTCGTTGTTATGAAAACAAAAACATAAATCAGTTTGAATTCCTTGGATATGATCTGCTGTTTCTTCTCTGAGCAGCCCAGCCGATAAATCCCGGCTGGGTTTGCAGTCAGGAGTAATAGACACGTAGTTTTGAAATAAATTGTAACTTTACCCGGATATCTTGGTTCTGTTTGTCTTGTAATAGAGGGCTTGTTCATTTTAAATTCGCCCTTGTGCTTAGACTTTGGACTGGGTTTTATTTGAGAGATTCAAGGCTCTTAAGCTGTAATGTAAATACAGTTTATTGAAGGACCTTTGCCTCCTAGAATAGGTGAGAAGCGTTTCTGGGCCCCTGGTACCAAAGTGATGCTGCTAATATGATCCCACTCCTGCTGTCCATTTTCAGTGAGTTCTGTGAACAGACTCATCTAAACCTTAGGCTGTAACTTAGTTGTCCTTCTCCTTAAATTGCCCCTGCAGAAGAGCCCCTAATACCTCTGTCTTGGTGTGCTTGACATCCGAGACCATAAAGAAAAAAGAGATTGTTGTTATGCCATGAAGACGTGTGGGGTAGAAGTAAAATCACTTGTGTCGCTGGAGAGAAGGAGAGGGAGTGCAGCATATGGCTAATGCTCTATCATCAGGGAGCTTCACATTGCACAGATGAATTTTTTGAACCTGACCATGTTTAAAAGGAAGCTGTTTGCTGTGTGATAGCAGCAGCACAGTGTGAACATCTCAAAGTTGTCAGAAACACACCAATGTCTCTAAATCTTGGAGTGCAGCTGGTTACAAGCTGATTATCCCACAAGTCAGCATGAACTTTATAGATGTGTTTATATACACTGTTCATAATGGAAATTTTATAGAAACACCAGCATGGGATTATAAGGTATGACATGGCATTGGTAGGCAAAAATTTGTATGTTCAAAAACATGCCTAAAAGTGGGTCCCAAAGGCAGTGAGCCACCTATCACACAGGTCTGTTAAGTCTCATGCTTCATGTGTAAGACTCAGTCCATTGGCCTCTCTTCCCTAAAATTCTCTGTTTGTGGATGGCTTCTCTCCAGCTCCATGCTACTGCTCATGGTGAGCTGGTAGAGCTGGAGAGGCATCATTCCATGGGACTGTGCTGCAAGCCAGGCTCTGCCTCCCAGCAGAACCTGTCTGTGAGATGTTGGGTATGGCATGTTCACTTTCCTCTCGACCTGAAAACTTAACGTGTGCCCCACAGGACCCTGACATATCACATATTTCCCCTATCCTAGTGCAGAGTCTGTCTTTCCCATTGGTGTGGGATAACCTGGACCGTGTCATTTAATATTTTGTTATTATTTTTAGGTGTAACAGATTAGATCTGCAACAGAAGTTCAACAGAATAAATGATCTGCACTGGTTTGTGGTAACAGAAGTTTTTTGGTTTAGTTTTTTCACGGTTAAAAGAAGGTGTTCAAGTAAACTACAGTTGCAGAGACCTTGGTGACCAGACTGCAGAAGTCTCTTTTGTGCATCAGTGTGGAGTAACTTAAGAGATCAAAAAAGTGCCAAGGTTTGTTCTGGTTTCCTACTAGAGAATACAGCATTTATAACTTGAATATCATGACCACAGCAGCCTTGTTTCTAAGCCCTTAACTGGTACTTCAGAAGATGGGGCTGTGTATGTAACTTCTGCTCTGCTCACCACCTTTCTCGGTCATGAGTTCTGACCTTGTCAAGGGGATTGTTTTCATAACTGCTAAGCAACAGCAAAAACCCAAACCACAAAGCATTATTAGAGCAGCAATCTGTGTTGCTGTGGCCTCCCACCACGAGACAGAGTCAGGCTGCACACGCTCCAAGCTCAACAAGCTGCAGAGGCACAACTTGGCGAAGTTTGAAGGCAAGACTTTTTTTTCATTTTCCATTTTATATCATCTTACTAAATCTCCTAATTTCGAAGGCAGTCAGGGTGTTTTTATGAGCTGGAATAATTCAAAATCTCAGTAAAGGTAGCATGCTGTCCTACCTGGCAGTTACATGGGTAGATCCAATGCCTCAAAAGAGCCTTGCATTTCCTCCAAATGCCTGAGGATAATAGTTCCTGGATGCTGCAAACTGGAAGGAAAATGCTGGTTATAAGTTTATTAAAGGCTTAAGTAAATGGTTTTCATTCAGGTATTAAACTTGTCAACTGTAGTAGTTTAGAGTTTAAGTTGCTGAAAATACTTCATTTTCTTGCTTAAATAAGTGTATCAAATACTGTGTAAATACAACTGGGCAGTGAACTGTCACTTTTTAAATTTGCTCACTGTGAATTTAGTTTTGTTTAATGAATCCTATAAACTGAGCAGATGAGTTGGACCTTGGAACCCTTCCTCTGAGCCTGACTCATAGACATTTTGATTTAGCTTCAGGAATGATTCTCCTTGGATTCTGTTATCCTCAAGTGACACTACTTTTGCCAAGCTTGGCTGTTTAGAAACATAAATCCTGTCCTCAAAAACCATGAGAAAGTACTGAATAGGAAAACAATAGGACAAATGAGCAGATCTCTTTGAATTCACGAGTTTCAGTCTTCTCACTGCAGTAACTGAGGTTATAAGAGCAGAATTCCCATGTAATCAGGGAGTCTGCAAGGATTGGTCTGGTATTGCTAAGGACAGGGATATTATAATATGGACATAGGCTATAACGGATTTTAGCTATAGCTAACTATAACATGTTATATGTTAAATATTTTATAAATATGTTGGGTTGGATGATGTCTACAGGTTCTTCAGTATTGTGCAACTTTTTCTGTACGTGAGCTGTCAATTCATTTTGCTTGTAAGCAGGGCAATGTTTCTGTCTTTTACTTAGTTGAGGGCAGAAGCCACTGAAGTCACATAATGATTAATTTACTGCAAAAATTGTTATGCTATGGGTACAAAACTTGCCAGAAAATGTAGTGCTTTTCATCCTCTGGGTTATTCTTGCTGTGAAATACAGTCAGAGCTGACCCAAAAAGGTCACAGCGAGGTTCAGCTGAACTCTGTATGGTTTGCATTTTGATCTTTCTGGTTTGGTTGATTTGGGAAAATGTAAGTCCCTTTTTTCCTTGGAGCACAGTGTACGTGGCCTTGCTGGTGTGAACTCAAAGCTTTTACCATAACACTGATTTTTTGGTAGAATGCAGTCAGGTGCTCTTTTGCTGCCCAGTCTTTGGTTTCTTGCATGTTAGAAGTAGAAAGGGATGAGAAGAGAACCAGCTGGTTCATACATGAGCAAGAATCTTAATTTATCAAGCCCTTGTTTTCCTCAGTTTTCATTTTGAGCTTTTCTCTTGAATGTTGCCAGAGATGGAAAGGGAAATATAACAAGTTTTACTCAGCCTCATGTGACAATCATCTATAAACTTCAGGTTTAAGTAGTATATGTCTAAACACCTTTAAGCAAATTTGGTCTAGATAGTTAACATTTCAAACTGAATTAACTTTATGTGGTTTCTAGTATGAGATTGTAGGCATTGTGCAGTTTTATTTTCTAATAAACACCATTTAGCTGCTGGTGATTTAATCTTAGTTAATCTCATAGCTCCTAGAATAATGCATTTCAACACAGTCATGGTGAACTTTAAAGTTAAGATCTAGCAATCCTATAGGTAAGCATCTCCTGAGGGGATTGTTTTGTTGGTTTTTTTCCTCTTGAGAATGGAACGTTTGCTGTCTCTGTTCCAAGGACTTCCACATCCAATGTGTAGTGTTTTGATTTATAAACCAATTTATTTGCATTTGCTTTTTCATTAAAAGCATCATGGAGTGTAATGGTTTTTACTTGCAAATCTGTACAGGCATGTAGTGCTGTAATCTTTGTTTTGACTATTTGCCACAGCCCAAGTGAAGTGAAATGTTTTGGAACATCTTGATTTTGCTGTCTGATGAGTTTTCTCTAAGAGAAAGTAGATGGGTGTTCATCAGCAGGAAAAGAAGGGACGACAGTGTGGAATGCACAACACCAACCCTGTGAGTGACACTCAAAATGAGTACCAGCAATGTTCTTTCCATGCAGACTTGGGTCTGTATCTGATTGTGAAGTGCAAAGGTGCTGAAGCTCACTCCAGGTGTGAATTATCATAGGAGTTAAAGACAGCATTGTATTTTATTTATTAATGTTTTACATTTAAGCATCTTGGGCTTTTGATTATTCCGTGTCTTCTGAATAATTTACACCTGTGATTCATACTCATGTAAAGTCCTGTTGTCTAAACAGGTACATATAATTCTAAATCTCTCTGAAGTGTAGCCTTTTAGAAGTTTATAATTTGTTTCCATTTGAAAGAAGTGCTTCAGATACGACCCTGAACAGGAACACTCTCCAAATTCATGGATTTAATGAGGTCATCCTGTCTTTTTCTTTGCTATGTTATGGCATGCATTATGTCCTTGTAATTCTCTTACTAGCTCATTCATTATGAAACACTAGCAATGATTTTTCAGACGAGGCCAATAAAATTAGACCAATTTGTAGTTTATGAAGTGTAGTCGAGCAAAGAGAAAGTATGTGCCAAAAACGAGTGTTATGAAATTTCTCTATAATTGTTTTGAAGAGGCTTCCTAACAACAGAGTCATTTCTGTAATGGTCTTTTAAACTCTGCATGCTCATAGAAAGCTTAAAAAATTATGCTCTAGCATGAATCCTAGATGTAAGAAATTCAGATGCGTCGTTTCTTTTAAAAGAAATGAGTTCAGGAAATAGTACTTGAAGGGGAAAGGCACCCTGACACTTGAGGAGCATTTACAGCAGCTGTGCATAACATCACTTGTCTTAAAGACGATTGCAGTCTGCCCAGAAATAATTAAAGAGCATGTACTTCTAGGAGAAAGAAGGTGTTTCCATGCTGGCTAAGGGCTTTTGTACAGCAGCTGTGGGAATTCAATACCACTCAAACTATAGACCACCAGCACCCATTTCAGCAGACTTAGGGCTGAATTGCCTTATTTCCTCATCTTTTTTTTTACTTGTGTGAGCTTTTATGAGTGCTAAGCTTACAACTTCATCATGAACTTGGAAAAATCCTTCCGCTTCGTGCCCCAAGGTTATCACCAGCCTTCCTGAGATGAGCTTGCTGCTGCTGCTCACCCCTTTGCTTCTGCTGTGATTTTCCAGTGGCAGCAGAGTTACCCTGGTGATGAGGGTTTTCTGGTTGGTTTGGGTTTAGTCTAATAAGTGGCATGCTGTTATGTAGGGTATGGTCTATAGCATGTTAGAATTTGGTAACCTGATGTTTGGGAAATTTGGAAGACTTCTCAAAGAACATTGATGTAGAGGAGATATATATGCGTAATTTCTTTTCCTGTAATTGTGGCCAGCAGCATGCCTAAATAAAACCAGAAAACCCATGTTTCAGTCCCAGAGGAATGACAACACACTGTACCCTTAAGTACAGAAAACAGTGTCATTAATTACAAAATTATGTATCTTGAGTGAGTCTCTGGTGAGCCATTGACTCTCCTCTGTTGAATTGTGGCTGCACTAATTGCCACTCAGTTGTCCTTGCTAATTTGCAATTAAACCTGGGTTTGGATGTGGTTTGCTTTGGGGTTTTTTGGTGGTTGGGTTTTTTCCCCTTGCCAAAGAGCAGATGAAAGCAAAACTGCTTTTGGCCCAGTTGTGCAAAACATGCTTCAGTGTGACCGAGTCAAATAGGTGCTTGACAGCCAAGAGGAGCTCCACAGATCCGTGCATGTGGAGATGGTAAACTCTGGGTGCCACAGATGATGTTGTGGAATGGGTGTTAAAAGCAAACAGCTTCCACTGAGCAGTTCCCTCCAAGGCAAAAGTTAAGGCACTGAGAGAAGATGCCTTCCAGTAGTGCCCTAAAAATCCTACCAGAGCATGAGTTGCTCTTCTCCTAAGCCACTGCAGATCTTTGCAGCTATTTCTGGATGTGGCTCTGAGACAAGAGAGGAACTGGGAGGGTCGAGAGCATCAGTTGTGCTCCTGTCGGCAGCATCTTCTGTTGCTGAGTGCTGGAAGCTGAGGCTCAACCCAAAGTGGTTGGCAGGAAGCAGAGCAGCTTGTGAGGAGCTGCCTATGCCAAGAAGTTATTCTTTCTTTTGAGGTTTGGCTAGGGATGCAGCTCCTGGAGGGCAGTGCTGCTGACATGGCAGATACCAAACTGCTACTTAGAGCTGAACAGCTGATACAAATGGGAGATGAGAGCGCAGTGCTTTGCAGAATCCATGTGCTTAGCTCTCAAAGCTGTGTTGGAGAAGATAAGAAAACAGAGAAAGACCGAAGATGCCACTTTCACTAAGCTGTATGTCTGTATCTTTTAAAACTTCACTAGACTGTAAAAGGCCCACAAGACCTGGTAAATGTGCATTTGGAATTGGAAAGGGCAGCACCCTCTCCATAATTCCTAACTGGGTTTGAAGCTGAGCACTACTGTATCGTTTCTGTGATTCATGAGAACAGCTAAAACCTAATAACATTATGGAACCTAGTCATATCTCTCATGGCCTTCCTTTCAGACAACTGAACACTTTTTTACAGCTGCTGTTAAAAATTCATTTCACAAGTCAGGCTCTGGATAGAGATAGAAAAGTTAGGAACTTGTATTTTACTAATTCTAAATGGAACTGTGCAGAAGGAAATAGGAAACTTGAAAAAGTCAGTTTGCAGGCTGGCTTGAAGAGAATACAATAACTTGGTTTGTCATGCTGTCTTCCTGATTTTTAACTCAGAACTGTTTCTGAATTTATAAACATCAGATGATTTCTTGTCATACATTTCATTTGACCAAGACCTGCCCCCCGTCGGTGCCAGGGAGAATCAAAACAACCACCTCAGCTTCAAAGTCACTGTTACTCAAAATGGGGCTTCTGAAACTGTTTTGACACTTGGCCAGGCACCCAGGCACTGTGTTTTACAGCCCAGGCCAGTTCCATTTACATATACGGCAAAGTGAGATCTGATAATCAGATCTGGTTGGAAAAATTCCACTAAAACAAGTCTTGCAGGTGTCCTGCTCTGGCACATTTCTGCCTGTTGCCGAAGGATCTGCAGCCCCTGAACACTGTTGCTCTGTGGGCAGTGCTGGCATCGTCTGCCCCTGGACACTGGGCTGTTTGTCATGGAGAGGGAAAGGGACAAAACCCTGGGAGCCATAGCTCATGGGAGGCTGTGACCTCGGCCCTCCAGGCTGCAAACATTCCCCCCACCCAGGGTGATGGAGCAGAGAGCTGGGAGGGTCCTTCCTGAGGATCCTTGTCTGGCGTATTGAGGCATTTGTGGGTTTTCCTTGGGAGAGACAGACTGAGTCAAAAACTGAAATTGCAGGTATTTCTCATAATTTAGGAAGGATTTTTTTGTTATTGTTGTCCATTTTTAAAAAAATTTTCTTTGAAAGGGTTGTGGAGGTTGTTTTAATCCTGGATCTCTGCATCAATCTTCCTGGAAGGGCACTGCAGCCAAGGGCTGTGGGATGATTCCTACACATTGCTGTGAATATAGGAGCATTTTTGAATGCAAATACTATAAAAATAGTAATTACAAATAATCAGAAAAGTCTTCCCCTAGGAATTACTGACTGTTGACCTACAGGAGCACAGTAATGCTGCAAACTATCACTGAGTATCTGGGGTCCCCAGCACAGAAACAACATTGATGTTTTGAAGCAAGTCCAGAGGATGCCACCAAGATGATCAGAGGGATGGAGCAGCTCTGCTGTGAGAAAAGGCTGAGAGAGTTGGGATTGTCCAGCCTGAAGAAGAGAAGCTTTGGGGTGACCTAGTCAGGGCCTTGCAGTAACTGAAGGGAGCCCACAAGAAAGAGGGAGAGAGACTATTTCCAAGGGCCTGGACAAGGGGGAATGGCTTCAAACTGAAACAGAGTAGGTTTAGATTGGATATTAAGGAGCAATTCTTCCCTGTGAGGGTGGGGAGGCCCTGGCACAGGTTACCCAGAGAAGTTGGTGCTGCGTCATCCCTGTCCAAGGCCAGGTTGGATGGGGCTCTGAGCAACCTGGGATAGGGGAAGGTGTCCTTGCCCTTGGCAGGGGGTTGGAATGAGATGATTTTTAAGGTCCCTTCCAACCCAAATCATTCTATGATTCTGTGACCATACAATGTGTATGTGCCCCTGCTTGTAAGTTAAAAAACTCTTTCCTAATTTGTCTTAACATCTGTAAGAGGATAGAAGGTGGGGTTTTTTACATCCCTATCAGGCTGCTAACCCTTGTTTTTAACTCTGAAGGGTTTTGCCTCAGTTGAACAGTTGTTAGAATTAATGGTCATTGGAATTAGGGATAAATGTACCACTTAACCACAGTGTAATCGTGACACTGTGTTCAGGCTGACTTACAACTCCTGTCTTTAACAGTGATCACGCAATTTGGCCCATAATGCTTTGTCTTGCTTTTTGAAAAGCCTGATAAAACTTCTAATTGTCCCATTATCCTCCCATGTTTTGCCCCCTAGCAGGTCTTAGGGATGGAAATGAACTTGCTGGAAAATCAAAGGTAAATAAACTACAAAAGGTTTATCCACATTTTTTTCATTTGGATTTGTTTCATATTTGTTATATGTCTTGTGTTTCCTGAAGTATTTTATTTACTTATTTATTAAGAGATTATTTTGTTTGTACTGATAAGCATAAGAAATGATCAACAAGAACGCCCTCTTTTACCATGTTTTGAAAAATTTTTTACCATATAAAGGAGAAGGAAAATCTTTTCTTTTGGTCCCAGACATCGTGCAGTAAGAACTGCCTCAGCTTCTGCCAGACATGGTATTTTACCTTCTGAAAAAAGAAGTGCAAAGCAGTAATTCTTGATGTATATGCAATATCACAGCATGACAGGCTTAATAGTAGCAGACCACATGTGACAACAGCAACACCACAGGAACTTCATCTTGTGTCTCAGTGGTGGTAATACATCAAGGTTGTTGTGACCTCTCTCTCAGCCTGAAAAGATAACTGTGTTTAATGGTAGCTGGTTTATTGGTTTTTTTTTTGGAGGGGGGGTTCTTTCATCTTGAGGTCTGGTTTTATTTTATATTTCTCTTTAAACTGTGCATCTACCAAATAAAAAAAAAATAGAGTATTTTCTTTTTTTTTTTATTAATAAATGCTGACATGAAAGCTTCAAGGGGTGAGGCTCAGTTTAGATGAGAGAATGTAGCAGTGATAACATGAGAGCTCTCCTGAATTACAACATCAAACCCAAGGGCAAAGATATGGGAGATTCAAACAAGTACCAGGAACTTGTCATCTACTCAATTTACTGGCTGTTTTAAGTGTTTCCTATTGCCCCAAGCTAGAATGACATGGAAGAGAGCAGAAGGTACCAGCATCTATAAATTCTTGCTCTCCTGCCTTCCAGTCTCAACACCTGGTGTGGTGCACGGTATGAATCTGTTCCTTTCCCAAGCAGTAAATTGATCAAATTGGCATAAGCAGCATTTGTGAACTTTTTTTCTTTTTTTGATTTGTGGAACTTAAAATATATTCATCTCCATGTATTCTTTCTACATCTAGATTTTGGCAGTGATTCATAGACCCTCACAGGAGGGTCTTTGGCCACAGTCTGGGGCACCTGGATCAGTGGCAGAAAACCAGGAAAGAGAGGTCAGGAGAGTGTTTGTTTTCTGCTAATTTGCTAGTGTCAGGCTGAGAACATCTTTATTGTAAGCTGTGCAGAGTGATTTCAAGCAGAGAAAACTGAGCAGCTGCTCCTTTTCCTGGCTTATCCTTCAGAGCCACTGATTTCGCAGGTCAAAGGCTACCTGGAGTTTTATTGTCCTTAACGTGCAGGATGTGCACATAGCAAATACAGTTGCTGGAGATGGTAAGAATTAACTGTTTCAGGCACCTGTGGCTCTTTTAAACTTGAGAGCTAAACTAAGTTTGTTTTCCTTAGTAGCTGGAAGACCTCTGGGAAAGATGAAAACTAGAAAGACAGGGAGAGCTGGAAGTTGTTAAAAAGTTGTAAATCTTCCTTAAAAATAACTCTTAATGTGACTTCCTAATTCTGCCTCCAGGTACAAGCATTGGAAGCATTTCAAGGTATCTGAGAAATGGAAGCAATCCTGCTGTGATTGGCTTTTTATATAAGGTCATATTTTCCATAAATGAGATTTACGGAAGTTTTTCCTTTGCTCCCCCCTTCCCCACAATGTCCTAAAATAGGCAGAATTGTGTTACAGATTGTTGGTTTGTGCCTCTTCTTTTTTTTTTCTTAATAGCAGATAATGAATGTTTTTTTCATTTCTGTGCATGTGTCCCTGATAGCAAAAGAAGATTACAAATACATGAGATTTACAGGTATGCTTTTTTTTTCCCCCCTAGGTAGCTGTTGTAAAAGCTCATGTGATAGTGTGTCACGCTGGGTGTGTCTAATGTATACACACTAGTAGTTACAAAACTGCCACACATAAATCATTGTTCCCGTTAAAAGGTGTTAAGCAGAGCTAATTGGAATGTATTTTCTGCCAGATTTGTTCTTTCCAGGTACTGCTTTGAACAGTTGGGCTTTTCTGGTCAAGAACTGTGCCCTTGCTTTGTATTGGTGCAGACCTAAATGATGAGTCCTGGGTGCGTGGAGCAATTTAGTGATGCAAATTGGAAAACAGGGTTTTCTGTAGCTTTCTGCACCAAGGAAGTGAACTTTCTGAAATAGATTAACAGAATGAAAAACACTGTTTCTCTGAAGAAAAATGAGTTGTTATTTTCTGCCAGCCATAATGTCACTTCCTTGGATTTTGAATTTTTTTGTGTGGATTCTTAGCTGGGTTGAGAATTGCACCTTTTAAATCCTGGAAGGGATGGTTTCACTCCTGTAAATGTAGCCCTAAAGAAATCGAGGTCTTAAATCACAGAAAGGAAATTCCCTGACCCACAGTTCATTTGTTAGGCACTGAAGCCCAAATGCATACAGAATACCAAACTGTATGAATACCAAGGGAAGCTTCTTAAATCACTGATAAAATTATTAGCACCAAAGTTTGGGCTGTTAGTTGTTTCTCCTTCTTCCAAGAAGAGGCTACAGGTTAAAGGTCTTCTCTGGGGAAAAGCATATTTATGCTTAGTGCTCTGTGTGCACTTAGCTGACATCTTTCTGTTGTTTTCTTTGTCCTTTTTTCTTAAAATAGTGGTAGATACCTGTTAGTATAAAACCTCTCCCTGTCACCTATTTTTCGTCTTCCTTTCCTACCTGATCAATCGAGTAGTAAGACTGTAATTAAGAATTAAGGTTGTAAGGGCTGTAAAGTGGGAAAAACTATGCATCTTGTATTAGTTATCTGTAAACATAGAATCAACTGAGATCATCAAGTCCCACCCTTGATCCAGCACCGCTGTGGTTACCAGACCATGGCACTGATGCCACATCCAGTCTCATCTTAAAAACCTCCAGGGATGGAGAATCCACCACCTCCCTGGGCAGCCCATTCCAATGCCTGATTACTCTCTCTGTAAAAAATTTCTTCCTAATGTCCAACCTAAACCTCCCCTGGCAGAGCTTAAGACCATGCCCTCTTGTCCTACTGCTGGTTGCCTGGAGAAGAGACCAACCTTCACTTGGCTACAGCCTCCTCTCAGGTAGTTGTAGAGAGTCTCCCCTGAGCCTTCTCTTGTCCAGGCTGAACAACCCCAGCTCCCTCAGCCTTTCCTCGTAGGGCTTGTGTTTAAGTCCCTTCACCAGCCTGGTNAATCAGCACCCCCAGGTCCCTTTCTGCCTGGCTGCTCTCCAGCCCCTCTGTGCCCAGCCCGTGGCACTGCCGGGGGTTGTTGTGGCCAAAGTGCAGGACCCGGGACTTGGCCTTGTTGAACCTCATCCTGCTGGAATCAGCCCAACTCTCCAGCTTGTCCAAGTCCCTCTGAAGAGCCCTCTGACCTTCCAGCTGAATATATTCTTCCACCCTTTTTTCATCCCAACAACAGCAATAACAAAGTGATGAACTCTTCATCTTGTCATCCTCCACCCTTCCACACATATCACTGATTGTTATGCGTGATCTTACCGCTCTCTCCCTTTATCATCCCACCCTTTGTATCAGCCTCAAAATGTTGATCTCCAGGTTTCATGCTGTCTTACTGCTTGCTTGCATCTTTCCATGGCACAGTGCCTTCCTTTTGCCAAGTGCAGGATCCAGGATCATCCTGCAGTACAGAGCCTTGCTAGAACAGGTGAAGGTAATTGCTGTTCCTTGAGGGAAGAGCCTCAAGGCAGCTCTTCAACAGCAACCACAATCCTTGGATGATGCAGTGGTTTGTTATCCTGCTTTTCCATGAAGGGAGAAATGTAACTGTCAGGAAGAAACTGCTCATCCTTGCACACCACCGAGACAATCAGCTGGGCAATGCACTCTAAACTGCACTACAGAGATGCTGATGTATGGATTCAGTCCACCTCCGGATTGCTTGGAAACTAAAGCTGCCTTTCTGTCTATCTGCTTTCTGTGGGTGCAGCCACACACACCCATGATAAGGCAAAGTTGCTATCATAATTTGGGGCTCTTGTGAAAGACTGGAGGATGTAATAAATACTGTGAGATACATACAGACCAAACAAGTTACATATACTGCAGGTGAGCTCTGGAGTACTCCTTGTGCCTCACTGGGACTTTTGAGAGCAGTGTCACAATCATGTTCCCCTGCTCATGTAATGTGAAGAGTTCAACCTGGTCTGTGTTGCAGGTGTGAGGACATGGGGGAGCAATGCAACTAGGGAACCTGCTTCCAGCATTCCCTTCTTCCAGCAGCTTCCTGTGGAAATGCTCCTGTGGTTGCCATATCTGGGTTGTGGAGTCCTGTGTGCCACGTGAGGAATACAGGGAGGCCTGTGTTATTCTGGTGGTCTCTGGCCAGCCTACCACTTTGCTCAGCAGATGCTTCCCAGATGTTGGATGTAGAGTCATGGAATCATAAAATGGTTTGGGTTGGAAGGGACCTTAAAGATCATCTTGTTCCAACCCTCTTGCCATGGGCAGGGACACCTTCCACTAGCCCAGGTTGCTCAGAGCCCCATCCAACCTGGCCTTGGACACTTCCAGGGATGGGGCAGCCACAGCTTCTCTGGGCAACCTGTGCCAGGGCCTCCCTAACCTCACAGGGAAGAAGTTTTTTCCCATACTCAATCTAACCCTACTCTCTGTCAGTTTGAAGCCATTGCCTCTTGTCCTGTCACTCCAGGCCCTTGTAAATAGTCTCTCCATCTCTATTGTGGGCTCCCTTCAAGTACTGGAAAGCCCCAGTTAGGTCACCCCAAAGCCTTCTCTTCTCTAGGCTGAGTAATCCCAATTTTCTTAGCCTTTCCATATAGGAGGCTATGAGAACTGGGATAATATAATATAACAATTGGGAGCAGATGCTTTATTTTTCAACAGTCCTGTCAGTGAAAGATACACCAAAAATGTGTTTCTTCTCTGTCATGCACAGCCAGAGGCTGCAGCACACAAGTCAAAATTAGTGTCTTTGGACAGGCACTGGTACCACTTACCTTGTTCCAGTGGAGGCAAGTCATTCTTTTCTCTGATTATTTATTGGTTGAGAAAGCTGTTTCTGTTTTGGAACTAACAACTGATTCAGTTTCTATCCTTCTGTGTTTTAATTCTCCGTACCCTCTCCATCCTTTTTGCATGTCACAGGCGTGACTCCCATCACTGCCAGTTCTTTGCTTGAAGGCCTTGAGATTAGTGGCTTGGCTCATAAAGCCTGGCAAACATGGCCAGGACCACCTGGAACCTCTCAGGTGGCTGTGCCCTGGGCTTCCTTGTCTCCCTGCTTTTGGGAATGCAGCACAGAGGTATTTGCATGAGGTAGCAGAGATCCATCTGGATGTGGGTCTGCTGCATACTGTGCTGGGAATATCCTCGCGCTGCATGAATGGAGCTCATTTTACCCCCTGACCCTACAGCCTGAGCAACAATACTCATTGAAGTCATGTAACCAGTCACTCTTGGCATGTTGTTGGTTGAGGGATGGGTGGGGTGTAAAAATGATGCCAGCAAAGTTGGGTGCCACTGGTGGCAACTTAGTCATCACGTACATGCCAGTACAGGGTTGCAGAATCCTAAAACTCTGTGTGTGTGGCATGTGTTCTCGTTATAGATCAGTTGTTTCAGAGGTGATCAGCACAGTTGGGAATGCTAGGGAAGATTTCAGAGGATTGAGCACAAAGCATAACAGGCAGGGAAGGTTCAGGTGAGTTGTGCCACCACTGCTCTCACATCAGACCAACAGAGCATGCAGCCAGGTGTACATGAGCAGAACAGTGCCCACAGCCACCTGTCCAACGGGAGATGGCACTGAGACCCTGTTCATAATGCCTAAGGATAATATTCTTGGAGTCAAGATTAGCTGAGTTCTTTTTTTATTATTGTTTTTATTAAAATTGTTGCATTTTTGGAGTCTCCATGATCTTTAACTACAGTTAAAGGCACACACGTAACATAAACCTGTTATTCCAAGAAGCTAAAATAGCAGAAGCAATAGTGTAGAGTTTGTAAATTTTCCATTCGTTAAAGGAATGTTTAATTAACACAGGAGATACAGAAAGGGAGAGTCCCTGCTCTTGACAGCATTTTGCAAAGATTGCAGATTATAGCACATCTATTAAGTGTCCTCCACCTTGCTACACGACAGCACATGCACTGGCAGATAAGAAAAGCCTGAAGATAAGTGAAGAGGCCACATTCCTGTGTGGATGGGCAGGGAGAAGCTAAGGCTGAGCAGTTATTCCATGTTTTGACTTTCACACCCATCTGGGAAGGAGGAGGGAACTCTGTCCCTCACTCTGGGCCAGCACCCCTAGTTCTGCTCCCAAATTATGTCGCTATGTGCAGGTATGAGCTGGGCAGAACAAAAAGAAGCTTCTTCTGCAAGAACCTCTTGCTCTTTTCCTTTCCTAAGCAAAGATTAGACAGTGTGGTCTTCTACAGTATTTTGAAACATGAAAGAAAACAGCTCAGCTCTGAGCAGCTTACACAGGCAAAGGTGCAGTCACTGGATAAGGACTATTTGCTTATAGAATTCAGGCTATGCAGTGTTTAGAGCAGTGCTAGCTCTGAATCACTGACCTATGAATTTGAAGAGGAAAACTGTTCTGGTTAAACTGTCCGGGCCCACCTACCCCCAAGTGATAAACTGAAGTTATAAATGTTAAAGCAAAGCTGTTTCCTTTTTAAAATTTTGAAATAAAATATTTAGGGTTTGGAGATATTTTTTTTTTTTGTTATACAAAACTGATGCCAGAAGTGACATAACTCTATAAAAAACATTGACATCAGCATGATCTTAGTTTTTCACCAAGAAAAATCCGGTCAACAGTTCTTTCTTGCTGCTAATAGCACTTCCCTATCAACTTCCATAAGAGATTATGGGTGGAAGTTAGTGGATGCATCAGATTACTCTTAAATGTAAGATGCTTGAGCTCAGTGCCAGTGGTGCTGTTTCAAGGTGTATGTTGTGCTGTCTGCACTGTGTTTTGTCTGGCACTTAGCTAATATGCAATACAGAATTAACACTGCATGAACAGCCTCTTCCACAAAATTAAAGTGTGCTCTGATGAGCATGGCAGGGGTGCAAAGGATGAAGACTGTGGATGCAGCTCTTCATCTGCCACATCCACCTGTCCCTGGTAGTCCAACAGGGCCCTCTTCCAACACTACATTTAGGGTTATCTGCTTATTAACTCTCCCTATCCCTTTGAGAGTCTTTTCATCGCTCCAGAGTACTCAACTTACAGCACATAATTAAGGTATTTTTGAAATACCTGTTTATTTTAGATAATGCAGTTTAGATGCTTGTCTTGCCTTTGCAAGTGAGTTGTGACTCCAAAATCTACTCATTCATCTACTCTGATTTGCTTCCCAGTTTCTGGGTGAGGAGTAGGTGTTGGTCTGCCTTCCCTCCACACCAGGACAATGCTGTAGCTACTGTAGTAAATGCTTCATCCAGGTTTTGTATTGAATCAAACTTGTGGACCTGCTTCATCCCAGCAGATAATAAAGAGCACCAGTTCTATTCTTTGGTCAGCCCCAGGAAAATTCTCACCTTAGGAGAACTTCTTATATAGCAAGCCAGCTGTTTTTGCAGCACAGTCCTAACCCTCAGGGCTGGAAACACGTTTGTCATCCAAGAGGGAATTGAAGCATGTCTCACTCCCTGCTCCTCAGTGATGTTTCATTACAGAGTGTATTACAGTCTTCCTGCTCCTACACCCTTGTTCTTCACCTCCCCCTCACTTTTGCCTGGGATCCCTCCTGCTCTATTTTCAGGAAAGCTCTGATTCCTGAGAGCAGTCTGTTAAAGTTTAGTATGGACCAATCTAGGAGGAAGGTCCCAGGCCAGTTTTGGTGAAGTGTTAGTCTGAAGTGGTTAAAGCACTTTAATCTCTGTAGCCACGATCATATCGTACCCATCTAGGATTGACTCAATAGCTGAGATACCAGTCTCCAGGTGAATTAAGTTGGGGAGAGCCCTCTGTATGAGGGCTGACCTGTAATGATGAGCTTTAATGTCCCTTGTCACCATGCCCTTGATAAGACAGTAAATAGACATTATTTTAGGCTTAATGCACTGAACTGCTCACACTGATGCCAGCTGGAATGCAGCCTCTAGGTTGGGAAAACTCCCCCTAAATATATATTCCAGAAACTAAACAAAACTTCTACCTTTTATTTCGTTGGGAGAAAATCACCAAAATTTGAATAGTTTCATTTAAAAATATCATAAACTTTGAAAAAGGAAATGGACAAGTTTTCCAAGCTCTTTTAAATACCAGCCCTGAGTAAAACTCCATTGTTTGGACATCTCTTACAGTAATGTTAACTTTTATCCCAGCTGCATTTCTTCTAACCAAGCTGCATTTGTTTTCCTTGGGGGAGAATCTTTTGTTGCTGTTCCATTGCCACTGCAAACACTGGTACCCATGTGGAAAGACTTCCAGTAGGCAGAATTTACTCCTGTACTCACATTCTTCCTCATCAGAGCATATATCTGATTCAGAGAAAAGATGTGACTAAGCAAGAAGAAGTTTTGTTATTTAAACTTTCTCTGAATTGCTGACAAAATCTGTCCTAATGATGCCAAGAGGAGGAAACACCACCACCACCCCTTATTGGCTTGGCAAACTCCTGGCAGAATCTGACAAGATTTGGGATGGGTTTTGGGGTGTGCTGTTGTTTTCCTTTACAGTTGTTACAAAACCTTGCTCCTTGGTGTTGCTGGTGAATAGGGTGTGCTGACAAATAATAAGCAGGCCCAGGAAATGCCAGAGACGTGGAGTCCATTTTGATACCTTCATCTGATAACAGCTTTATCTTGTCAGAGTATGGTTTGACTAAAATAAGAGTTAAAAATCAAGGATATTCCTGGTCAGGAAGAGAAATTGTCTCCCTGTTGCAAAGACCCGTTTGCTTTAATGTAAAATGGTCAAAATAGTAAGGTGCTGCCCACTGCTCCAGGTCTTTAGCAACCCTAAAAGTTGCACAGATGCCCATTTGTGTTCTCCCTCTCAAATCACATCTGTTTGTTTTCCGCCTGTGGTTTTTCTTCACGTGAATCCAGAATGACTGAGTCCAAATCCATCGCTCTGCTTGACTTGAGGAAGGCAGGAGATGAGTTTGCTCCAAGTCTGTTACTTTTGTGGCACTTGCTGGGTGAGGTGCTGCCCTTTCCTTGTGCAAGGAGATCGCTGGTAGATGGAGGTGAGAAAAAAACCAGAGGGCTAAGAGGTTATGTTAACTAAGGGCACGTCTGTGCTGCACCTTGGGCTGGCAGCACCTGGGGTGGTGTGAGCTGAGAGCTTCAAAGGGGCATCCAAAGTGTCAGGTGGCAGCACGCACGTGGCTTAAAGGAGCAACGTTAATTAAGTTAATTAAGCGAGGAGCAGCGCTGCCTGGAGTGGATTTTATCACTCCCAGTGCTGGAAGCAGCTTGGTCTGTTCCAGACCAGGGTATCAGTGCAGTCCTCTGCTGCTCCGTGGCCATTGCAGCGGGATGTAGCCGTAGTTCTTGCCTTGGCTGGTGTCTTGGATACTACAAAGGAAAGGGTTTTCTAAACACATCTCTGCTGAAAGCCAACTGTTCTGCTTTGGTGAGTGTATCTTGTCTTTGGAGCACTGACAATGTTGGGATTGCCTTGGGGCATTTTTGTTGTTTCATGGGGAGAAGGGATTGCATTTGAGGTTAGTTTGTTGTTTTCTTACACTGATGTTTTGGTTTTTTATTAAATAAAACAAAGGATCCGTTTTTTGTGTGTGACAAAAGAGCATTGTGGGAAGTGTGAAGATGATAGATGTGGAATGATGTGTGCTGGTTGTATTTTATTGTCTGGAAAACAAACATGCCCCTCCTCTCCAGCTGCAATCTGCTGATTCAGTTGAAGCAAGCAAGGTCAGCTTTCATCCCTTTTTGTTCCTTTCTTCCTATAATCTAGAAATATTTTAGAATATTAATTGTTCTCTACCAGAGAGCTTCATTCTTTCCTTCTTGGCTCTGAAGTCACCCAGGACTCCTGGGTGCTTCCTGCTACTTTTTGCTCCGTGTTTTGAGCTGGGGCAGGTAAGGAAAGGAACAGGAGAGTTACAGGGATGCAGTCAGAGGAGGCAGGGTTGCCAGCAGCAAGGGGACACATTGAATGGTCTCATTTTTACTTCTGTGAAAGATTTTAAAATTGGCCAGTGACCCAATGGTCAAAACGATGGTCTCTCACTTGCAGTTAAACAGGACCTGCCTTCCCGCACGCTCTGAGGGACCACAGTGGATTCACTGCAGAGAATCGCAGCAGTTCAGCTGCTTTTGGTGACATCAGATTTCTGAAGAGCACAGCTGGTGCTCGGCAAAACAAGTACATCCCCTGCACGAGAAGACTAGGGACGTGCACGGACAGCAGTCCACTTCCCCGTGGATCAGGGAGGGCCATGATAAAGAGAAGGAGGTAACACCTTCAGTGCCACATGAGCCATCTTGGGCAACAGGGATTTTAAGTCACCTCCCAATTAAATGACTGTTGCAACTGAAAACAGGCAAATCCACTCGGGAGGCTTTTTTTTTTTTACAGGCTATTGCAAAAAAATGAAGAGGCGTCCCTGATGGTGACAGGATGGTCGGGTGGCTTGGAGATATGGTGTGAGTCCTGTGCTCTGTTGAAAGGAGCAGTCCTTCACCACTGTCTGCATGGGAGCCGTTCTATTTGAGTCTTTGTGAATTTCACCATCTCATAATCTCAGGAAGGCATTGGGAGTGAAAGCATTGCTCGTATTTGCTGTTGTGGTTGAGTATTGTCCATGGGCAGCTGGAAGATAAGAACATTTTTCCCTCATGAACTTCCTGGTCATTTGCACTTGGGTGGCAGGTGACGGATGACAATGTAGCTTTTAGGGCAGCCAGATAGATGAGCAAATTTGGAAAGCTGCCCTGCCTGAACAGATGTTTCTTTGCACAAACAAGTTTGGAAAGCTCCTGTGAAGGGAGAGTACAACGAGATCATAGTGTTTACTGGCTTTAACTTTCATGTCAGAGAAATCAACAATTTTGAGGATGGAAAGCTTCTAAAAGTTACCTTTACTGTTGTTCTAATTTAATCAATGAGAAATGCAATAAGCACTTATGAAATAAGTAGAAGTGACAGGCCTGTCATAGCATTTTGTCCTATTTCTATGCCTTTCAAAGCACAGCAAGAACGGTATTTCAATGAAGTAAAGAGTATTTTCTTTTGTAGTAGTATTTGGAATCAAAAGTTCAAGGAAAGATTGAGAATAGATGCTCAGATGATATGGTAAATATTACACCCTTATGAAGTAAGTCCATTTTTAAGCTTTCCAACATCTGAAGTATTTCTTTAAGAGCAGCCATGTGCTGTCCCTGACAGTACTAGTAAAGGCAATACCTCACTGGCTGAAACGTGCAGTGAGCCCTGACTCCAGATCTCATCCCCTGCATCCCACAGATGTCCGTGTGTGGGTGTAGCCTCTGCTGATGTGTGTGTGTACTGCTGTCTTTGAATGTGCTTGCTAAACACCTGTGGAGGAGTTCCTTTGTTGTCTTAGGAATGGGAGCAGAACTTTATAACTCCTGTTGTTGCCTTTGGTAGATGCTGGGCCTGAGAACAGTGGAGCAAGGTCCAAATGATTTACTTCAGGATTAAATATTTATATTGTATCAGGTTTTTCAAAGAGCTCCCTACCTAACTGTTCCCATATAAAACCTTAAATGAATCAGGCCTTGAAGGAAAAAGGTACCCTTAATACTGCCAAAAGATTAGAAGTGGTTTTAGTATATACCTGATGACAGAGAAAAAGCCTCATCTCTCAGGAAAACTTTCATCTTTTCGCAGACATCTTTCATGGGTCCTATTTACAGTTTGGGAATAAAGATGTAGAGGAGAAAATTCACTTCTTATACCATTTTTATGGGTTCTTTCTGCAGTTTTTCCCTTGGCTTTCTTCCCGTGCCTATACAGGATGCAGCCTGATTTTATTAATTGCCATCAGAATTTTACTCAACAATTCCTCAGCATCTTCAGCAACTCCAACAGCTGTTTCAGCTTCTCTCTTTTCTCTGAGCAGCTAAAAATTAGGATTTCCTCAGTTGAGCAGCCACTATAATTGGTTTTTTTTTCTTTACAGAGTTCCTAATAAGGGGAATGCACCCAAAACCAGGTTGCATCCACATTACAGCCCGAATTACTGAATTAATCCTGCAGAAGGATAAAATTCACCATAGCATGTCTTTTCTGCTCCTTTTCCTCCTAGGAGACTTCTGTCTCCTTTGATCAGATTCTTTATTCTTCTATTAGATTAATAAATCCAAATTAAGTATAACACTATTTCTCTACCTTACAATGATGCAGTGAGCTGGAAACTGCTATATAATGCTTGGATTAGAAAAAGGATAAAATACGGGGGAGGTTAGTAAAAGTCACAAGCTTTTGTGAATTTGACTTTGTGAAAAATTGTCCATAGAATGTGCTATGACTAGAATTAGAATCCAGTTGTTGCAGGGTCTAGTCTAGCAGAGACCATTCTTGAACTCAAAAGCCCATGAAGTTAACTTAATTATTACAGTGCATATTGCAATAAATACAGCCATCTATCTTGCACCTTTGACAGTTCTGAAAGTAGATGGTCATACCATCCCATATTCCCTATGTAAAATTCCTCAGAATATGTGGGAAAGTCAGAGAGTGAAACTATGAAGTTCTGGTGTGATATGAAATAATTTTCATGTCATCTCATTCCAGCTTATACTGTTGCACTTCTTAGCAGCAAAGATGCATTTTGTGCATTTTAAAGTACATTAATTAATAGCTGTTCAGGCTGCTTGGAAACACAGCTATCATAATTTATTATGGTACCATTTCTCTGTAGTCTTTTTTTTTTCCTTTTTTTTTCTTTTAATGAGAACCCAAGAGTTGTGAATCTCAACCATTTAGCAGGCTTCCCACTTTACAGGGCTTTTAAATGTTGTGTCTTTTTTGGTTTTACTTTATGAAGAGAAGGAAAAAAAGGCTAGGTCAGGCTGATGACCCAGGAAGCAGCATTTTATTGAAAGGTCTTTACAGCTGCCTCTGGGAATGCTCTAGGGATGCAGCAGTTTCACTATATTTATTTTAAAAGAGGAATATTATAGGGCTAAAGGAAAACACTCAGGGGAGAAGAGATGTGAAGGAAAGGAGCAAAAAGCCCAGAGCAGCACAAGTGTGATGGCTGGTAGGAAGAGAACAATCAAGACAATTAGTACATGTTTCACAAAACAAAGACAAAATGTGTTTTTATTTGTCTTTTACTGCTCAGGAAAATATTTTCCCTTAAAAAAACTTCCCGAAACACTTGCTCAGAAAAACAGCTTGCTGACCATTGTATTTTGACACATCAGAATATCTTCAGTTAGACCTCTTATGTATATGGTATCTAAAATTCTCATTCATCGAATCATCTTTCTGCTCAAGGTGAGTCAAAGGCTGATTTATTTCTTACTTTGTGTACTCTTCTCACAGTTTGGTGCTTTTTAGGCTGGTGTCAGTAATACTAAAGTAGGATAATGTGGTCACCCTGCTCTTGCACGTGAGGGTTAAGGGCCAAATAGTTCTTGCTCCTCGTATTTTCAGTGGGGAGGGAGAGAAATATCCAATGAGGAGAATCAGTCTCTTTCAATTATTTTTTGCTGTCTTTTTTTATTATTATTTTAATTTTTATTTGTTTTTATTTTTATTTTGGGCCTGTCCCCATTTCAGACCTTGAGTGTGGAAGCAGAACTCTTGACAGCAGCAGCCAGGAGAAAGGAAAGCACTGGCTGTGCCTGCAAAGGAGCCACTGCTCGTCCCAGCTTCCCTTAGAAACCTCCATGGAAATATCACTGGAGTAGTAAGGGTACATTTTGGGCTTTGATTCTGATAAAACAGCACTTCAGAAAGATGTAAAACTGCTCCCAGGCTGAAAGGAATAGAAGAAGCCAGTTTACAGGCTGTGGCTTCCAGGGAGCAAACAAAGCCTTTTTTTTTTCTGAATCAGTCTCCCTGCTCGGACACTCCCTGATTTTAGTCATTCAGTAGCTATTTGGAGGCTTTCCCAATGCTGGAAAGATAAAAATATTTCATTTGGGTTTTCATAAGCCTGTCATTAAGCAGGCAGCGTTCCCTGGGTGAAAAGGAATTGTTTTCTGGGGAGCAGGTTGAGGCAGGAGGCTGAGACATCTCAGGAAAACTGGCCAAAATAATTAATGGGCTTCATGGTAATCTGCTGTTCAAAACCAGGAATTGTCATACCAAGAAGTTTGATTAGTACACTGAAAAAAAGCTATGGAGGAGTTGCATAACCCCATGAAACTCAGTGGGTTTGAAAGTATTTTTATTTCTTTCTGGATAGAGTTCCTTATGTAGCTTGGAAAAATTATCTGCATTTATGCCTGGTTATAATGTCTAAGTTGTTTTTGCCTAAGCTATTGAGTTTTAATTATTTCCTTTTTCAGCATCTTCATGAGTGTTAATGAAGGCTGGTTTTAAGGCCTGTTTTCAGGGATGTTTGCCAGAGGTCAGTGTACCATTTAGAGCAAGCCAAACTGAGTGCCAGCCCAGCAAACAAACTAACCTTCAGCTCCCCTTCCCCCTTTTATGTGTTTGTTTCCTACTTCCTTGTATTTTTTGAAGGAAAAATGATACAAAATGTTGTTATAATCAGAGTAATCAATAATTATAGAAACACAGAATGGTTCATCTCCCACTTCTGGGAGTTTCCTTCTTCTTGCCCGTCCTGAAGATGGTCTCAACATTTGCCTTTTACTGTTCTTAGTCTCCATGACCTTCCCAAAATACTAGATTTTTTACTCCTGATGACATCAGCAAGTTCATTCAGGCCCCTTGGATGCATCCCATGTATCCAGTGCCACATTCCATCTTCCTGTACCGGGGTAACACTTTTCTCCCCCAGACTCGCTACGAGACACCAACACCTGGGAGGTCTGAGAGGAGAACTTGCAAGTAAATACTGTAAATTTATATTTTCTACACAGACTTAGCAGGAATTCAGAATATTTCCTCTGCTGAAGTTAAGGTTTGCTATCCAAATATCTGTGAATGGACATCAGGACTTTAGTAATTAAGCATGAAACAAAACAATAAAGTGATGGAAGCCTTGTTTCTCAGATCTTTAGGGTTTGGCAATTTTTGCAAATAATTAACTGTTCCCCTCAAATTGGACAAAACTAGCTGTTACTTGATCAGATTTTTTCAAAGGTTCCCATTCTACTGGACTACAATGTGTGATTTGTGCCACGCTGCACAAGCAAAGGGAACGAGAAGGTAAACTGGGGAAACAAAAAAACCAGTAATTAGAAAAAGATGTCTTACATGTACCCTCACATACTGTATAAAAATATGTAATTTAAAATACTGTATTTTAAATATTGACACTTCCATGTGGAGTTAATCTAAAGCAGCTTGAAAAGTGGAGAGCTTTATTTGACCTTTACATTGCAGGAAATCTGAAGTGGTTTTAAATCTGAAGTGGTTTCAAAAGGCTTGTGAAGCTCTTTTTTAATTTTTTTTTTTACTTGCAAGGTGTAGACTTTAAGCTTAATTTCTCTTTGCAGTTCTGGCTCATTTTCCCTTTTTAGTGTGCCAGGAGAGTGCAGTGTTAGGAGCATCTCCTGCCCTAGGATTCTCCAGTCTGTGACTGGTGGATTATCTGCCACGAGAGAGGAGATGCCGCTCTGAGGGAACGAGCAGTGGATTTTATGAGCAACCTAAACCAATTTTACTTCCCATGCAGGCACTCCAAAGAAGTTAAGGGTTGACAGCAGGTAATAAAGTGAAGTTCATCTTTGTGGCATGGTGTTGAGAGAGAGGGAGGAGGGATGAGGAAAAGGCAGATGCTGCTCAGTGATAAATGGGCAGAAGTCCCCAGGCTACTGGCATTGAAATGTGAAATGGAGATGAACCTAAGGTAGCTTCACATGTTTAGGCAAAGACATTGTGATGCTTTCTCGTGATGCTCTGTCTCATCTCTCTCTGATGACAGTCAGCAAACCAGGGAGAGTTTTTAAAAAACAGTCTGAGCAAAAGATTTGACTGGAAAAGATATACAAGGAAAAATTTAATAGTAGAATACATAGCAAGAACTGATTGAGATGAAATGAGGAGGAGGAATAACTAGACTTGATTTAAAACTTGGTATTTCCTTCCTCAGGAAATTCTGCTAACTTCAGCATTTATGCTTATGGTCGATAGGAATAATAAAAAAAAAAAATCTAATTTCTGCGCTAGAATGGAGGGTTATGAAAAATTTTGGTTTTCAGAAGGCAAAAGGATGGTGTGGGGTTTTTTTGAAAGACCAATTTAACACTATGTCCTCCTCCACCACTTTGGATGAGTCCTGGGAATGGCAATTCAGAGATCTCTTCATTGATCACTACAAGCTGTGGTCGCTGACCAAGCACTTTTGTCCTGGTGAATAACATTTATTCATCTCCTGCTCTGCATGTGGAGAGCTCTGGCAGAGTGGAGGTCCTAGCACAGGCCAGGTTTTGCATGAGTGTGTGTTTGTGGGGAGATACAGTCCCTCAGGAGGCACAACTGATAGTGAGAATGTATTGTAGGTGATGACGTGGTGCAACATTTTCAATAAGAAGCTGAGGAAGCTGTGTGTGCTCTCAGAGGACAACCATGGCACATGTAGTGTTCTGGGTAGGAAAAAAAGAAAGTAAAATGCACAGTTTATTGAACCTTATTGAGACGAAAAGTAGGTTTGAGAGAGAGAGAAGTAGGACATTTATGCAACGCTTCATAAAGTTCATGTTTAATTCAGCTCTGCCACGAAGATCTCCAGATCAGCAGGTGTGCTTCATCTATTGCCTGTACAGCAGCCATCAGCTCTTTTCCTGCAATGAATACTTTTGTGAAAGGGATATTTATTCATGTGGAATAGTATTTAATTGGGATGGTCTCTGTGTCATTTTGAGGGAGAAAAGGCTTCTCTAGTAGCTTGCACAAATTCCTCTCTTCACTGAGAGGCTGTAAAACACCTGCCCTAGGAGTCACAATAACAGGAAAAACCCCAATTAGCTCATTTCAGATGCCATGCTGCAAAGATATCAGACTGGTACTTGATTATTTTTTAGCCTGTGGGCTAAAGTGACTCGTGCATGGGAAATGGAAGTTACAGTGGATGGGGAATACTGAAGTGCAGGCAGGTCAGAGCTGGCCTTTTGTTTCTCAGCTTTGCTTGTGTGGTCCAGCATTCAACCAGATCCCCATGGAAACAAGGGCCCTTCCCGTGTCTCTGTGAGAGGAGGTTCCCCTTGCTGAGGGGTGTCACAGACAGGACACCCAGGGGACACCAGGAGATCCCTGAGCTCCTTTCTTTTCAAGGTGTTTCATGCTGCTCTCCTCCCACCTTCCTCCCTACAACACCCTGGGAGTCAAGGGAGGCTTGTTTCAGTCAGAGCTACTCAGTCTGTTTGCTTAGGATTGTGGTTTAAGGTCCTTCCAGTAAAAGGGACAAGCTCTTTTTTGTATGTCTTGACTGTGTCAATATTGTCCTTTGTAAGTGGGAGGACAAGTTGTATGAGTGAAGCATACATATTTTCACTTGTACTTTACCAAGCTTTTCAAGAAAATCTGTTGGATACAGCTAAAATAGGTATATTCCCTGTGAGGAGAGAAAGTAATTCTTGTTTTTATTGTCGGTGTCTACTAGTTTCTTGCTGGACTGACTGGTTTTGCTCTAGGATAGAGCACAAGGAAGACCTACAGCCTGAAATCTGTTTGCTCTGATGTGTGGAGAAGAACATGAAAGCAATCATATGACCCTATTTCAGTGAAAATGAAGATATAATAAACTCTGTAATAAAGGGGCTCTTTTTCCTAGTCATTAGGAAAGGAGTGCTAAATTGTCTTAACAGATTGTGTGCACAATAGTTCTTCTGTCACAGGCTGAAACCTGATTTATGCTGGAGTTGTTTTGTGATAAAGTGACTCATCTTTCAATTCAGCTGCAAATTAAAAATGCTAAACCCATTGTGCAAAGAGCAGGGTATATCTTCTAGAAATATCTGTCAAATAAAAACACTCATCTGGGCTACAGTGTCAATTTGTCTGTAGTTGTTGCAATTCCTCTCCTGTGTTTCATGGTGTGCAATGGCTGCTGTGCCCAGTGTGTCCTAGAGGTGTTTTATTTCCTAATAACTAATGGCTTCTCTACTTCCTGCAAACCTTACAGCACCTCCCTCATAGCAAATAGGAATAAATGCAATAAATTTTCCCATGTTACTAGAGAGTTGGGCTGGCTTTCCTGACTAAACTAACTGCATGCAGATAAGGGGCTGTAAGAGCTGATTTTTTTTCCAGGTAAGCCATGTTCCTAAATCCTTACCCTGTAAGGGATGCTAGAGCTTCTCTTTAATGCTGGGCTAGGATTTTCCCTTTTAAGGGATCTCCCTCTGTCCTCCCTTCTGCATTACCAGCTGTGACTCNGCCCTCCCTGTAAGGGATGCTAGAGCTTCTCTTTAATGCTGGGCTAGGATTTTCCCTTTTAAGGGATCTCCCTCTGTCCTCCCTTCTGCATTACCAGCTGTGACTCTTTCATAGAAGTGATTGTTTAAGGCTGATGGTGGCTACCAGGGTTTTGGTTTATTCCTTCTTGCTTGGTAGCCAAGGTGGCCTATTACAAGCTTCCCAGTTCAGAAGACAACTCTGTTCTGTAAATAAGGGGAGAGAAAAGAAAGTCTTTGAAGGGAAGTAGCAGAGTATTGGCAAAACACCCACAAGGAGTTGAAGAGGTAGACTGAAATTATTTGAGTGAGACATCATGCAAATCCTGGGAAAAGCTGCTATAACTGTTACGATTGTTAAATATTGAAATTTGATTACTTGCTGAAAAAAGGTAGATTAAATGTTCCTGCTGACAGGCCAGTGTTTCACAGTTTGAAGGCTTTGGCAATGATACAGGACAAAGTCTTGCTTTCTCCTGCCCCTTCCTCATCCCACCACTGTCTCACAACACCCTCTGCAGTGCTGACATGGGTCTTTCTCAGCCACATTGTAAACCAGTCCAGTGTATTTCTTTAATTCACAACTTGACCACACAAGATTTCTTCCTGCACAAGTGAAGGGGCAAGAAAATATGGCCTGAGTTGCTAAGGGTAAGAACTTTTGGAAAACCTTAAAGCTGCTGCCAGAACTTCTGTGTTTAGCCAGAGTGCAACTTCAGAGATTCATAAAAGAGAGCAGCTGAGGATCGGTGATGCTTCTCCCTTCTGAAATACACTGCAGTGGTTGTCTCAGTCTTACTGTCAGAACTGGAGTGTTGTAATTAAATCTACACATTTAGCAAATTAATTGGCTCAGGCTCTGTCTCAGTTAAACTTCAGGTACTGTAAATTTGGAAGGATCAGCCTGCTATCAGAAGATTTTCCTGTAGTGCAAAGATGATCTAAGAACTTCTGTATCACCTACGGGCATCCCGGTGCTTTACACTCATTAGTGCTGCTAATTGCTTGTATGGAGCATTTGACACCTGGCAAACCTGACACCTCACAGCCAGCTGGGGAACCTGGCAGCTCAAAGGTGCCTTTCTTTTACTTTCCCTTGACTTTTAGATTGTAGATAATAGTTTTTATTTTCTGTCGTGGTTTCTAAGGATGATCTAGTTGTTCTGTGCAATACTCAATGTAAGTTCTTTCTGTCCTGCTCTATGACTCTCTAACCCGAATTGGAATGCTGAAGTTTTCTATAGGTCTGGAAAATCTACAAGAATGCCTGACTCTTATTTGTAAGAAATGGATCATCCAGTTCTCTTTTGACAATCTCTTTATCCTCTTGGAATTTTGGGTACACAGGGTCACTCTAATTGCATTTATTCTTCAACCCCTCAACTTATATGTCTTAACAGCAACCATTTTATCCTCTGTGTTACTAGCAGATTTCAAATAGATCAAAATAATTTCCAAGTAAGTATCATGTAAATGAATCATTTTTTCCCCAGCACAAATCAGCTGACATTGTCCCTCCTGTATCTGTGTTTAAGCTTCCCTCTGTCAAAAGGCTCACACTGTATTCACAGGCTTGATTTCTTTCCCTTCTGGTTATTTTGGACTGTCTCTCTTGCAGGACATCTCTGCCATTCAGTTGTTAAAAGTCCAGGTTTCTTGGCGTGTGTTTAGTATAAAATCAAAGAGGAGGGATGTGGTGGCAATGTCCCAAAACCAACGTTGGCCTCCAGTGCAAATTAAGGCCACCTTGGAGCATTGTTTGCTCTGCCTTGAAACACCCTTCTGATAAAACAGGGATCCTTGGGTTGTACTGTTCCTCTGACTGCCACCTTTTTTCTCTCTTCATCCTCTTTTGGAAAGGGGTCAACAAAGAGAATTGGCCACAGTTATAACAGGGAGTCTCTGTAGGGTGTGAGTACTCAGCCAGGAAAAATTTTCAGGAAGCCAAATATGCTGAGTTTTTGCCTGATTTGCACTGCCAGGGGAAAAGAAAATGTTTTTCCTAAAATAGCTTTTTCTGCTGCAGAGACTTCACGTAATCAAATTTTGAGTGGAGTGAAACACCTCTCCTGGTTCATTTTGCTTTTGCTCTCACAACAACAGGGAGGTCCTGCTTTTATGCCATTAAACTGGAGAGGAAAAATGGTTGTTACTGCCATGTAGTACTTTACTACTCTCTTTTCCCTGAGAGGTGTAGTTGAGTGGGAACCCTAATCTCTGTGTGCTTATTTTAGTAAATATCTCTGTATTACAGGAAGTATCCTGCCTCAAAGACTACTTTTTGGCAAGGTCAGTGTGTGTTTTGGCTGTTAATAACAACACTTTTTTCTTTCTTGTGGCAAGCCTAGTGTGGATTCATGCTACTTACTATGTCCCTGCCCAGCTGAGCTGTGTATTTTGGCAAGGAATTTCCAGCCTGGCAATCTCTGTGTACTTTATGTCAGCCCTTCTTAATAGGACTCTTATCTGGACCCGAGATTAGCAGTAAGAAATCCAAGGTGGGGGATATCCAACAAAATGTTGCAAGGCTTGGAGGTGAATAATTTGTGTCTGAAGAGCAAGGACAATGAATGCAGTGGCACTAGCACTGGCAAGAGGACCTTGTGCCTTGTGGCTGCTGTTTTGAGAAGGAGGGATTAGTAAAAGTTTGTCTCCTGAGAGGCAGTTCAGCACACACAGGTTGCTGCAACACAGGTTGATGTTTATTTTCACAGCGTCTCCAGGATTTGGTGTGAGAACAGGCTGAACTTTTGGGGGACTCTCACTGGATTGCAAAGATCTGGGAAATGAGAGACCTGATTAAAAAGGGCAAATTTTTTGTGTTCTGCTTGGCACAGATGAACTAAGAGGAGGAGATCAGGCTTATTCTGAATATCAAAATTTAAAACACACAAATTACAGAGGTGTCAGACAGAGTGAGGCTGCTTTCTGTGTCTTAGGGTGATGGAGCTAAAAGCTCCAACTTGGTACTGCTTCAGAACTAGTAACTTTTGCTTGATATTTGTGTCTTCAGGCTGTGAGCTTTGTCTCCAAGATCATGAGGTCATACAAAAGTTCAAGAGAGCATCATTTCTCGGAAAAATGCAATAAAAAAATTATTAACAGGAATTGAGTCATAAGTTATTTTTTTCTTAAATGATACAGATAAATCCTTCATTTTAGAGGGGTCCTAAATACTTCTACGTTGGAACATAGCAATTTCCTGTCCCTACAAGAATAGAAAAGGCTTTAAAAAAAGAATAATCATAGGAGGCGTATTTATTTCTGTACTTCACTGTGCTACTTGAAGCTATGCTAATACACCACCTCTGTGTGCTCTTGTGCATTTTCAGGGCAGGCAGACCCTAATCCATGCAGAGGAATTTCTTGATTTTATAGATCATGCTAGGATGAGATGGGTGGGGGGAAACCAGCATTGCAAAATTTGTGGATATTTTTCTTTATCAGATAATTAACATCTGAATTGTTGGCCAATAAAAAGTAAATTTAAAAACTAATGTAAAAAATTTATTCAGTAGAGGAGCATGTAAATTTTGAATGCAGAACTTCTTAATGATGAGAAGGAAATTTGTAATTAAGGAGAACATATGTGCACTAACTTGAACCTAGCACTGACTACAACAGGATTATCCAAATACTTTAAACTTAATTCAGACTTTTCTTGCACTTCTAGGACTACATCATCTTTTTTCCATTCTCTTCTTGCATTTCAGT
Source organism: Pachyramphus minor (assembly GCA_013397135.1). Classification (NCBI taxonomy): domain Eukaryota; kingdom Metazoa; phylum Chordata; class Aves; order Passeriformes; family Tyrannidae; genus Pachyramphus; species Pachyramphus minor. The sequence continues at coordinate 1,081,043 of VYXB01009652.1, forward strand.
GCACAGAGAATGTATTAGATGACATTGGTACAGTCTGACCATCCTTTTTCTGATTCTGCACTTATGTTTTATTCAGTGCTGGATTTTTTTGAACTTCTGTGAATGTGCCTTGTCATCTCTCATCAGCTTCTCTTCTAAATATTGGAGAAGAGGGGAAGAAAAAAGTTGGTCCCTGTATTTGGAAAAGGAGGAAAAGTTTTCTCTGTGCCAGCCAAGAGGTATTTTCTATTGACATTTTATTGTCTCTTCTTTCTGGAGAAGTGTGTTTGAAAGGCTCCCAGTGCTGCAAAGCTCTCTCCTGCCTCATTATTCAGAGCTGCTGATGTGAAGAGGAAAGTTCCTTAATGCAGCTTTCAGGAACTCCAGGGAATTGTCTTTAGTTTCCTCTTCCTGCTCTTTTCCCTTTATCTGAAGAGTAAATGTTTGTGTTTCTTGGAGAACTTTGGGGAGAGAAATCTGCAGGCTGTGCTGCCTGTCTTCCACAGGAATTGAGTGAGGAGATTTGAGGAGTGTGTTTTCCTTGCAGTTTGTGAGAAAATCTAATTGGGAAGGATATATTTTTGATCTTCTGGTTGGCTTCTTCCACATTTAATTATTATTTCCCTCCTGAATCCACAGTTTTGTCTTTTTTTGCTCTTGAGTGAGAGGAATAACTGCATGGCAAAAAAAAATCAAGAAACCAAAACCCATCAAGAACAAAAAAACCCCCACAACAACAACAATAGACTTTTAAAAATATGCATATGCACCTGAGAATGATGAAATTGTAATATTGCAGCAACTATTTTGATAAAATCAATGTGTCTTACAGCATATATGGTCTTTCTTGCTGTTGTGCTTATTGGTTTCTGAAATGGAAGTTACTTCTGATCCCTGTTACAGTATGACCTAAACAATCTCAAAGAGCTAAACACAAATCTCCAAAAGAATAAAAAAAGGGGCTGCTTAGCACTGCATCATTAACTCTAATTCATTAGCAGCCCCTGTGAATTGCATTGCTTCTAATAATGGCAATAATAAAATACACATCTTTGTTTCTCTGGGGTATTTCAGAGACCATTGGTTAATGTGTGTAAAGCAGGGGTTGAACAAACACATACTTCAGTAAAAGAAAGCATTTTTAACAGCATGAGGGAGGGATAAACGCTGCTGTGCTGTCTTTGCTGTATTAGTGATTTACATATAGAAATATAACTCAAAACGTATTTCCACTCTGTTAATTTCTGTGTGACTCAGCTGTGATCAGAGACACAGTTGTGAGTGGTACTACTGCACTTGCCTACTTCCCATCCCAAAGGGTTTGGGATGCAGCAAACCTGTAGCCTGCTGGAGGCATCTGTGTTTTAGGATTTTTCACCTCTCTCTGTATTTTAAAACAGCATCCTTGGACTCACTTCACATTTGCTTTTTAGTTTTATTTCTGTTTTCTCAGTCTGGTTGTCCTGGTAGAAGAGAGAGAAGTGTACTAGTTAGAAGAGTCAAAAATCTTTAAAGCCATCTGATGAGGATCAAGAGCTAGGAAAACTACCTCCTGAGAGTAACAAAACTCTCAGAAATGGGGATAATATTTAGTATCAAGAGTGCAATCAGTTGGATTATGAAAGGTTTTGCAAAAATGTTCTTACTATTAGTACAATGAGTTCTGCTTACTTCTTATGTAGCTCAGTTTCAAATAGGGAAGAGCTGATGGGAGTAGAAAAAGAAGTTTTAAAACTTAAGTGCAAGTAACACCATGATTTCTGTGTTTTGTTGATACCTTCTTACAAACTGCATCTTTAAAATCTATCCCAAAATATTGTGGTGGCTGTCAGATGCCAAGAAATGAGAGGTTCTATGTCCATTTCTTGCTTCCTGCTGAACTATGTCCTGCACGTGAGGAGACCCTTACAAGTTGTTTTGCATTTCTTTCAGCTGTTGGTCTCAGTGTTAAGGAAATTATTTTCTGGAAAAGTTCTGCTTCCACTTCATCACTGAGGCAGATTGCTGGGTTATCTCCCAGAAGTAATTTGGCTCCATGCGTTTAGAGATCATGGAACTACTTTGTTTTAAGCTGCTGTGGGTAATTCTGGGTGTAGCACGGTAAGGAGAACTCCTGGATTTGCACATGCAGTTCATTCTGGTAGAAGCTGAATGGAAAGTCCTGCATAAACACACTGACTCAGATGCTAATCAGAGGGAGTCCTACAAACTCTCCTCTTTGCTGCTCTCTTGCCTTTTCTTATTTTATTATTTTTTTAAATAGAAGCTATGTTTTGTAGTCACAATTAGCATCCGTGACATGGTCACCCTCATCCTACCCATATTTAGCAGGTTTCCTTCGGTTTTCCACTTTGATCAAACGGTGGTTTACTCCTCTGAAAACCCTTGCAGCTACCTTGAAGCTACATGGCTTGTTTTCATATGGCTAATGTTGCTGGGCTGCTTCTGTATTCCCTGCTGAAATTTCCAGAGGAAAGGCCTTCTCACTCCTGCTGCCTGCATGATGTGTTTGTGATGCCAAGGAAAAAGAAAACTTGCAAGCTCTTAGGATGATGTTTGCTGTTGGAAGGGGCAGTGGCAGAACCAGGAGTTTCGCTGTGCACCTGAAACTTTAATTCCCTGGCCCTGAGCTGTCCTACAGCGTCAGGAGGAGCAGCAGGAATCAGCTGTGTATGTAATTCCATGTTTGTCTTTCTAGAAGCAATAGATCAGGGATTAAAGAGGTGGGGAGTGCGTCCTGACAGGGACAGTCAGAGCAGTGGACAAGCCTTGCCAGCGTGGTGAGGTGTAATGGGAGACAGAAACACCCTGAACCTGTGCAGTGCCTTCTGTCTCACTGCCTTCTCTCGAGAACTCCACTGCCCATTCCCAGTGCTCCACACATGGGTCCTTGCAGGAGGAAGTGTCCTCCTGGACTCTCCTCTGCGTGGTTTCTGTGCACTTCCAAAGGGAGAAGGGGGGGTTTGTCAGTCCATCCCATTTGCCCAGTGACAGCCATGACAGGGCAGGAACCTTCCAAGCTGGAACTGCTGCAGCTTTGCTGCTGAGGCTGCCTTGGTCTGTGCACCCTTGTGCTGCCTGTGCAAGGTCCTTGTTTCAGTGCCAAGGGCTCTGACAGCAGATCTGTCAGTGTGTTGTGGTTCTACTTCAGGTAGTGCCAGAATTGTCTTCAACCAAGCAGGGGATGCAGGGAATTACTGGAGAGCTGATCACAGATGCTGGCTTGCTGCAGAATCAGCCAGCCAGCAGCGTGCACTAACCGGCCTAAAATCCCCTGTGGACTTCCCGGAATAAAATATGCTTTGGCTGCGCTTCTTCCCTGTTCCTGAAGGGCTTGATCCTTCCCTCTCTCCTGAGAATTCATTGACAGGAGAATGTTGCATAGCAGAAGCCTGGATATCTTCTGTCGTGAAGTGAGATTTCAGTTAGCTGGACAGAACAACGCAGGCTGCAGTTGTTATCTGATGGATTGCCAGGTTTTCATCAAATGCTCTAAGTCTGAACAGCAGAGAAATGTGGGAGAAATGAAAAAAATAAATGCTTTTTGTTTGTATTTAGCCTATCTGAGTTTTGAGTCAATGATAAGGTAAAAGGCAAACCTGTGGTATTTCAATTGATAGTGTTCTCTGTCAGGTTTCAGTTAAAAAAAAAAAACCACTTAAAGGTATCTTAAATCTTTGGGTTTGAAAACATATGTCTGTATTTATATATGCTTTGCTATGAAATTAATATTATAGACTCTCAGTCTGGTTATCCTTATAAGAAGACTCTTCTTAGTGGGATATTTTCCAATATTTTTGTCTTTCAATCCCCACCAAGATAAGAATAACCGGGTTCTAGACTGCACTTCTTAATAAAACCTCAGTATAAAACTGCTCAGACTGCTGAGCTCTCTATTGGAAAGAAAAATAATTACAGATATTTAATTAACCTTAAATCTGTGTCTGAACACAGCAGGTGATTTTTTCCACTCTGTTAGATCTGAGATCCAAAGTGTGAAATCCCATTTTAGCTTGCTGTCACAGGACTGCTGAACTTCTTAGTGCAGTCACCACATTTTTCTGTTAAGCAGCACAAACCCTGCTACTGTATTATCTGAGCTCATCAAGACATTTCCCTCACAACATGTCAAGAGCTTCTCAGCTGCTAAGTAGTTTCCTCTGTCTTACAAGGAAGGTATTAGCAAATTCAGGCAATATGGAGGGAAAGGAATATTTGCCCTGTTTCATCTTACAAAGTTTTGCAGTATGAGGTATTCTACAGCCAATTGTCATCATGGTCTTGATGACCCAAAAATGGCTGAGGCTCAAGGGAAAAATCAGTCAAAAGGTTTTGTGTCTACAGCCTAAAAATGGTTCTCTGTGCATGTACAACAGAAGTACATGCAAATTATTAAAGAAAAGTCTTCAGTAAAATCCATTATTCTCTGGGAAATCCAGACAGACTGAATGGGGAACTCTGTGGTTGTCAGAAACTGTGTATGTTTGAATCCCTGCAGCTGCCTTGCTTCCTCTCAGCTGGTGTTATTCAGCCAATTATTAATTTTTTTGCATTTATTTTGAAGCTTAATACAAACAAAAATATGCACATATACTCATAAATATGCACAGGGGTACAGAGCTACTCATGTTTTCTATTTACATCTTCCACTGGACATAGCTGTGAAAAAGAGTGGTAACAGTAAGAAGGTAGCATGGCCTAGATAAGTGTTTTGTCTTTTAAAAACATTGTCTTTTTTTTTTATTTTTAGGTTTCGTTATAAAAACATATAAATGCAATTTCATTTGATTTCATTAAGACTCCTAAACATTGTGCTTATGTATTTACCTGGCAGGAGAGCTGGATGGAGTGACAGTAGGAAAGGGGGGGTAGTCTCAGGAAGGCAGTCTCTCCATCATTGCATGACATAGATTTACTTACTGTATTGATCTACTTGGATCAATATTGCTGTTGACTCAGAATCTTGAGTGAAGATCATTCTTTTTTATGTCATGACAGTGCCTTTGTGATGAACATGATTGCTGGAGTCACATAAATATTCTCATTGCTGCTATCAATCACCACTTCTTTTTCATTTGTTTCAGAAATGTAGGCAGTTTTTAGTTACCCTGTGTGGTTTGGGCCATTGTAGGATGGTTTTCTGTGAGTGCTGGAATGTGGGAATTGATGGGTAGGTAACAGCCCTGAAGCTGCTGTCCTTCAGAGCAGCTGTGCTAAATGGACTGCTCCAAAAGTGAGGCTTGAAGAAACCACCAAAATACTTCAGCCTCCTTTTACCCTCAAATTGTATGTGAGTATTGTTAAATTGGCCCAGTCATAAAATCATTTAGATTGAAAAAGACCTCCAAGATCAAGATCAGAAGGCACTTGGCCTTGTTGAACCTCATACAGTTGTCCTCAGTGCATCAATCCAGCCTGTCCAGATCCCTCTGCAGTGCCTTCCTGCCCTCCAGCAGATCAACACTCCCACCCAAGCTGCTGTTTAAATCCAACTCTTCCCACAAATGCCATATGTGCTGGTGCCAATGTTTTTGACGAGGGGCAAGACCAAGTAGTGGAAAAGGACAGAAAATCTTTGAATGCTAATACATTAGCTGTTGGATGCTAAGTTATCAACTGAGATCACTGAAGTAAAATAAATGTGCCAGACCAGACTGTTATCACCAAGAGAGTTACAGACCCCTGACTTAATCACTGAGAGACCTCCCTCATGCAATGGAAAGGTGCAGTGTGATTGCTGTGCAGTGGGTATGGCAAGGGTTTTGATTTAGGGTCTTGAGAGAGGACTGCTGGTTGTAGAGATCCCAGAAGAAAGAGCAACATGAAAATGGCTGTGAAGAGTGAACTGGGGGAAAGAGAAGGGAAAGGATTGCCTGCAGAAATGCTCTGACGTGGGATGTTTGCATTTAATTATGCTGAGGCAGAGCAAAAAGGCTCTTCTGGTCCTGATCTCTGCACAGCACCTAAGCTTTGATCCTGTAATTTGCTCAGTGGCTTTCCAACAATTGTCTCTCAAAAAGAAAGGGAGAGCTCCCACTAAAAAAAAAGAGAGAGTGTTGTGTGATGCAGAAAGGAGCCTGCAGAAACAGCTCCCCTGATGTCTCTGGTGGCTGCAGTTCTTACAAGTTCACTGATGAAACAGGGGAGAGGCAGAATAAGTCCATACTTGAGCTATTGAGAAATATTTGTTCTTCAAAATCCTGTATCACACACGTAGGAATGTCCTCAGCACAGTTGCCTCTTTCCAGCTCTAAGATGTTTATAGGCTTGTTCTCATCATTTTTAGAGAGAACATAGTGAGACTGAGAGCGACTAACAGTTTCCACTAAAAAATCAAGGGGCTTCTTCTGTGTTGTGTTGCATCAGTGGCCCTTCTGCTTCACTTGTTCTTCTCTGATTCTGGATGGTGTCAAATAGTTTGGGCTGCTTGGAAGAGTCAGGTGGTCTCTGAAGCTGTACAGGTAGTACTTATGCAGTGACCAAATCTTGAAGTTCAACCTTTTGCCCTACACCTGCATCTTGTTCAGTGGGCAGGTCTCAAGCCCAGCAGCCACAACTCCCAGTGATTTCCAAAAGATCAAGAGCTGCTGTCCTTATGCCATGCAGCGTTCAGCATTTGCAGGATCAGGCTGTGCACACTGCTCATTACCTCCAGCTCTTAATTATGCTGTCACACTGCACTGTCTCTTTAGATTTAACTGTTATAAATTAACACGAATTGCAAAACTGGTGTGGTTTTTCAGATCGTGAAGGGTTTCCGGGAGCAATGAGAGTTTCTCCTTGTGTGTTGCTACTTGGATATGCTGGTATGGAGTTGAGTTGGTACTGTTGGCAAACAAAAATGATTTGAAATATATTAGCTGGAGAAAAGTGGTTTAACCTTCAGGCTTCTAGCAACAACATTTATATTTGGTGTAAATTGCTTGGAGCAAAATCTCTCGCAAAGAGGATTATCATCAGGAGTTCAGTCTGGCTGTAAATGTGCCCATCTTTGAATTGCAGGATTTTATTTCTTTATACTGCATTAACATCTATAGTGCCTGTACAAAGGGTGGATTATGACCTTCCTTTTAATTCTGTAGCTAAGTGAGAGAAGGTTTATCTTTGCCAGTTTGTTATTGCTGGTAGGTTGTAAGTGCTGTTAAGTAACCACGGAAGTTTAACAAACCATAAAGATCTTTTAATTTGTCCCTAGAATAGCCATTTTAACATCCTCTTTGCTTCATTTTTTGCCATCAGTAAAATTCTCCCCCACCTCTTCCCAAACATCATGTGCTACACAAATCTTCCTGTGGCTAAAAACCTTTGGAAATACATTATGTAACTCGGGTGCATCACTGCTGGTACTTTCTGCTTGTTCTTCTTAGCAGCACAAATGTTGTGCAGTGCTGAACTACAGCCATTTTCCATTCTGAGTCACTGTTATTTATTACTGGAAATGCAGAAAATATTTTAAATATAAAGACTCAAATCTTAGCTAATTCGTGTTAATCCCAGCCGAAATGTTGGTCATGGCAGTGGAACTTCCCTGGTCGTGAGTTTGGCTCAGTAAATGAAATCAGTGGAGCTGAGTGACATAAGGCTCCTCCCGGTGTTACTGAGAAGCCAGGAGTTAAGTCACTGTGATGAAAAACAAGTCACTGCTTCAGCTATTGCTACAGAGCATGGTGTGAGACTCTGCTCTGGGACTCTAAGGCCACAGCACACTCTATTACTTCCAGATGTCCCGGGGCTAAAAATAAGCTGTGAAATCTCTGAAGCAGATCCTGGTGCTCAACAAAACCTTGACATCCATATAAAGCATCTCAAATGACAGAGCCTGCACAACTAATGTACCTGCATCCACCTGAGGTCTCACTGTGAATTGATGGATGCTGTTAGAGCCCTTGTTTCTAGTGCCAGCACATAAATGAAACATATAGATGCTTATTGCATTTTTCTTTGTCTTTTTAATTTTTGTTCTTTAAGCGTGGAGTGGAGCTTTTTGTTGCTTCATAGGAGGTGGTGGTGACACTATTCCTGCCTCTGCATCCATGTGCATGCTCTGCTTGGATTATACTGCTTTGCTTCAAGCCATACAATTGCTGTATGTGCATTGGCACTGGAGGAAAATTGCTCATTGTTCATGTATCCACCTCTACTGTCCACAAAAGTGAAAAGATCATATTGTTGCTGCTACAGTACTATTTGTGGGATTATTTATTTGCTGATGATTAAACTAACAACAAGTGCTTTCAGGCAAAGAACATGTATTAGAAAGAATTGCTTTTATGTATTATAATTACATGCCTAGTCTGTGGAGTCTCTGTCACACGTCCCGGGGTGAAATGTAAAAGAGAAAATAATTATATGAAGATACATTGTTTGGGCATCCCCAGTGTTCAGTCCATTTTAAACTCATAAAATAATTAATAGACTGAAGAAGCAAATTGATGAGACTGAAATAGTCTGTGACCACTTTATATTGCTTTTTCTGATCTCAGCTGTGCAAGTTCTCTGGAGCGACAGAGGAATTTTTCTTTCTGTGCATGTCCCAGTTTATTTATGACTCTTCCGGAATCCTGAGTAAAGAAAACTGTCTTATGTATGATTGGATATTTGCACCCAAGATTAAAAATTTATTTTCAGAGAAGTGGCCAAAACTTATTTAGTCTTAAAGGACTCTCACTGTAGCTTTGTTTCAAAAAATGGTATCTGTCATTAATTGTAATTTTGGTTTTTAGTTGATAAGACAAAAATCCCCACAGAAAAGCTTCTGAAACAGCCACTGCCCTAGTTGAGCAGGGCATGGAAATCCCAGCAGTGATCCAAACCATGATGAATTAGTCACCTCTTCCAGCCTACCTGTCCTTCCTTGCTCATGCTCCCTTTTGCCATCTCTTGTTAACCCCCTGCAGCCTCTGACCCTCTGACCCTGACTGTGGCAGCAGTAAGTGATGTTCACATACACGTGTGGCTTTGGTAGCAGTCACACTCTTCATTGCACCATTGCAATCCAGATGTGGATTTGGCATCACTGAAATATGTGGAAGATGAGGACAGTGTAGTTGTTCTGGTAAATACCAGCTCAATTGCATCTGCTCTTGGTGGGGGGAAGCTCTGCTGTACTATACTGCTCAGGATATGAGGGTTTTCTTCTGCAGGAGGAAAGCATTAGGTTGGCAGGATTCCCACCTTTCCCTTTGCTTGTCATTTGGCACGTGCCCTGGGCACAGGATCGTGGCTTTGTTTGTACCACAGCCCTGTAGGTCGTCCTTTCTGTCTGATCCCAAGGAGACTCTTACAGGCACCAGTACCAGAGCTTCACCCTCAGAGCAGCTTGTACACACTTGTGTCTGCAGAGATGGATGCTCAGTGGGATTCCTGGCTCTCTGGGAAAAAGGTGGTTTTTTCCTGCACTTCAGCTGGAGATGATTGAGCATCAGAGAGATTTGTGCTGCTGCAAAGATGCTGCACTCAGTAACTCAGGCGGCATCAGTGATCACTGCCCTGTTCCAGTTAGTGCCTAAAACCTCCGAGTTGCCTGTAATTACTCACTTGAATTGGGCTTCAAGAAGCCCTTGTGTGGACTTTTCTCCACGATTCAGTGGCTTTCTCACCTCCAGTCAGCTTTGGAAGAGGAACCTTAGGCTGTGGAATTGTCATTATCCTTCTTTACCTCAGTAAGGGTCAGCTCACAGCAATTGCTGACCGTGGTTCAGACTTCAGATAGTTCTACCAGACACTTAATCCCTTGCAGTTTAATTGACTGGGAAATAGTTAATGCTCAGTATTGACTGTGCTTTCAGTAAAATTAAAAGTAAAGTATAACCTTCTGCAGGAAAAAATTTTTGTTCCTTTGACTGAGTGTAAAAAGCTAAAAAGGCATGCATAGAGTTCTCTGTGTTTTGAAGTAGACATCCAAAAGATCAGGTCAGCAGGAATTTCTTGGATCACACCCTTTAACCTCAGAAATCTTCTGTTTTCTTGAAGTCTCTATAACTTCTTTCTTTACAAAGACCAAGCAAAATCAATTAAAACAGAGAGGAATAAATCACACTCTTACAAAAGAACCCAAAGATAGTTCTAAAAAATAAAGAAGTCAAAACTAAGTTGAAAGGAAAATTTTAGCGATCCTGAATATAAACTGAAATCTGCCTTTGATTTTGGAACCTAGTAAAAACCTTGTTAAATCTGCTCAGACAGTGGAGATTCAGGGATCTGTCTGAACATATTAAATTGCAGCATTCTGGCTCTTGTGTCATGATCTCAAAACATCAATTTGTTTGTGCACATTAAACAAATGCACAGATATTCTTTCCTGATAGTTATCATGGCATCAGATGGGTACAAGATTTTTGTATTTTCTTCTAAAGCTCACCTACGAAAGGGAAAAATAAATGTACTGCATGGAGACACAAATCTGATCCCTTAATAGGCAAACATCATCTCATTCTTCATGGCTTTTTATTGTGGCCCTGAGCAACGGGATCCAACTCTGAAACTGGCCCTGCTGTCTGTGTGCTTCCTCACTTGGACTGCTTTGCTATAGAAAATAGAAAGAAGGTGATTTTTCTTCACTTTTAACTCTGTAGGGTTAAGCCAAGAATCAAGAGGAATGGCAGATTGCCTTAGAAGTTCCTTTTTCCAGTGGCTGTGTTTGATGCTTCCATTTTCATCATACCAGAATAGCTTGGGAGATGCAATTGATTTCCCAGCTTATGGAATCAAACCTTCAAAGTGGTCTCAGACTCGATGGGGAAGAACTGTCAGTTATGTGTGTGTAGCCCTTGCCAGAAATACTGAACAAAATGTGGCTGCACAGTTAATTTTAGGGACACTTTAAAGTAGTGTGATTTATTTGTTTTACTATTCTAGCAGGCATTGAACATCTGGCCAAAACAGATGAAGCCTGTTTTGGATAACTTTGAAACAGATAACCCAAATGAAACAACATAGTAAATTGATGTCCATGGGTGGAAACCTGTAACAATTATTTGTGCAGTGATCTACAACTTTAAGGCAAAGCAGAAATGTTTAGTGATGCAGGTGGGAAATGCTCTCTACTCCTCAAGTGTGGGAAGGAGAGGAACTCCTATTAAACACTGTTTTGGTGCAAAGTACTTTCTAAATGTACCTTTTTTCCTAGCAGCATATTAGGTGAGGTTAGGAAGATATGATCTTCTGAGTATGAATTTGAAGTAAGGATCCAGTGGCTGGAAGTCTTATATTTTATCTTTTTGTTTCCCGGTGTTCAGTAGATTTTGTATGGTCTCTACTGACTAAGGACTTCTTAATTCTTAACGTTGCAGGGCATGTGTCATGACGAATTTCTTAAGTCTTTTGTCATCTCCATCCTATCTGGCTAAACAACCAGCTACTTCTGGCCCTACACACCTTTTCACACACTCCCAGATTCTGCAACTTCTTGTCTTCCAATATCAGTTTTTCAGAACCTGAATGAGATGTGAGATTTTGTTATAATTAAGTACATTATCTAAGAGTTTAACCTGTTTGTTTAACTCCCCAAGTGGCCAGCTCTTTAATAAGAAAAGGTTTTTAATAGGCCTGGGTGGACCTTCTGTGTTCATTTAAATTATAATCTAGACCATATCTGAAAGTAGGCTAATATCCAGATTCACTGAGCCAGAATACCCACAGCTCTTAGTTTGTAAAATTATGTCCCTCAGAAGTTATTCTGCTTGACCCAGTTTCTGAACCAGATTCTACACCTGATGATTCATTTTAGATAAAGAAATTTGGGGATTTTCATTTGTTTGATGTGAAGTACTGTGGTCCCAGGCAGCACTGGGAAAGAGGAACAAGAACAATGTCTGTATGAAGGCTTGTGGTTTTTTCTGTCAGGCACTTCACTGTGCCTCAGTGGTTTACCAGGCTTCAAAAATGCAAAAGGTTTGGTGAAAACAGGGACTCTTAGAACACTGCAAAAAGACAGCAAATGCAGTATCTCAATTTTGATGTATTTGCATTTTATTAGTGTGCAGTTCATTCATGCTGAGAAACTTGAAATGGCCAACAGTGTTTCTGAAGCTTCTACAGGAGGAAGAGAAGTTTTCCTGGGGTACCTGAAGATCATTGTTCTGGTTCTTGAATACTTGATTGACTGTGTTCTACTATTCTTGTGTCTTATTTTTTCAAATCCAGCAGGCTTTTTTCAAAACAAAACATTTAGTGGTACTTTTCATGAGCCTTTCTCTTGAAGTATTTTATTCTTGCTGTGATCTGCAGCTCTTCAAAGGTAGTTGTTGTTTTGCTTCCATTGGACTAATAGGGAGAGGGGCTTTTCTAAGAGGATTCAGTCCAGCCTTGTTTGTCATTTAATCAACTTAAGAGTTCGAATCAGGATGGCTGGGATCATACAGGCCTGAAACCATTGCATGTAATTAAAATACTTAACTGGGACACTTCATGTGGGAGCCTGGTCATGTCAGCCCCGTTATTTAGTCAGTGGATCTCCAAGAGGGAGTTCAGGCAACCTAAACTCCAGAGAAAGCTTCATGGCTGCCACTTCACAATGTAGGAGATAAATACTCTTCAACACTGTGTGGAGCATCTGCTGCTGGTAGTCTTGGACAGCATGAGCTGTGTTGGACTGCTGTGTGCAGCTATGGTGTCACATGGAGGATAAGGCTGAGCTTGAGTTTTTTTAAGCTTCCCAGATTTTTGTGGTATATTTTCATAGTAAAGACTTTTTAAAAAAATCATCTTTAGAATTGCCGTTGACAAACATGAGCGGCCATAGTTAACCAGAAAGGTTATCCCCAAAGCCCTTAAAAGCCTTTATTTCTTCATCTCCTCAGGTACCTGCTTCAGGACAGGACAGAACAAGAAAGCACCATGTCTGCAGTCTCAGCTTATTACAATGGAAAGACCGTACTTATCACAGGAGCGACGGGTTTCGTGGGCAAAGTACTGGTGGAAAAACTCCTGCGCTCCAGCCCCGAGGTGAAGGCAGTTTATATTCTTGTCAGGCCAAAGGCAGGACAATCAATGCAAGAGAGAGTGGCCAACATGTTGAAATGCAAGGTAAGTTTCTGTGGTTTATTCTGGAGTCTGATCTGAAATCCATTTGGGTGAAGCAAAGGACTCCTTTTTTTACTCAATTCATGAAGAACCAGCTTCTGCTGTAGCTGTTGTATATTTTTGCTGTGTCTAAAACAACCAAAAAATCCTTACATTAATGAACCTGGCTCTGATTTTGATAGGTGATGGAGCCTTTTACACTGCAGTGATCTAATCTTTTTACTTCCTTTTTGCATTGCTGTTGGTGAGAATTTTTTTGGTCAAAGGTGTGTTACCATAGCAGATTTCGTTTCTGCAAGAAGAGCAGCATTTTGCATTCATAAACTCTTCTCCTTCCCCCTCCTTTAAAACTTAATGTGTGATCATTCAAAAATAAAACTGAGTGTGAGCCCATCACACTCTACTCCTCGCGCCTATTGGAGAATCAAACTAATTTCCCAGGATAAAACCTAGTGGCTGCATTGCTGCAGTGCAGGAGGGCATCTGCCATCTTCTGTGTCAGCTCCAGTTTAACCTCTTTTAGCAAGGATAAAATGCTGCTGCATTTTAAAAGGGTGTTTTCCAAAGATGCTTGGAGTAGAACACAAAGGCCGTGGGCTGAACAACAGACCTGTATGACCTCCACCCATGTTACTTGATTCTGCAGAGCTTTTTGCTTGCCATCCTGGTGGGGAAATCCAGATTTCTAGTGGCAAGAACAGTATCACAGCCCTTTGCTATATTTAATGTAGAAATTTATAAGGAGGTGATGTTAGTCCAGTTATCTAGAGTGGACTTGGCCTGAGGACCTCAAGGCTCTTGGATCCTGAGGCTTTTAGGCCAGTGGTGAAGTCATGGACTTGCTCAGACTCTTCCAGCTTTGGTAAGTGCCAGAGTTCAAGCTAATGCTTAATGCTAGTGTGAATTTGTACAGAGAGGAAGGGACAGATCTGGCCCTAACAGGCAAGGAATTACTTGGAATTAATCTGTCAACATATCTTTAGAGTATTGGCCTATAAGTCTGAACAAGACTTGAGTGGAAGGATAGTCCTCCTCCTTCTGCAGCAGTTAGAGGTAAAATAGGTCTATAGATAACTTTGAGACAAGAATGACTGGGAGAAAAAAAATGGATTTTTCCTCTTAATATTTTGAGGCAGCAAGCTGCAAAAGATCTTATGTCTGTCCAAGAACAGAGTTTGATTATTTTTGGTGTGTTTTTAACAGAGAGTAGGTTGTTTTCATGTTCAAGAAAATTTCTAAGTGATATTAAAGGAAGCACTCACATTGGTTGCTTTTTGCAAGTCTCTCATAGAATAATTTAGCTAAGTCTCTCATAGAATAATTTAGCTTTGAAAAGACCCCTAATGTCTTTAAGTCCAGCTATTAACCCAACACTGCTGAGTCCAACACTAAACCCTTTCCCTAAGCGCCACATTTAAAGCACACGGCTTTAAATACCTCCAGGGAGGGTGATTCAACCACTTCTCTTGGCAGCCTGTGCCAGTGCTTGACAACCCTTTTGGAGAAGGTTGTTTTCCCTAATATCCTTCTAAATCTAAACCTTCCCTGCTTCAACTTGTGGCCTCTTGTCCTGTCCCTTGTTCCCTGGGAGCAGAGCCCGACCTGGCTCCACCCTCCTGTCAGAGAGTTGTAGACAGCAAGAAGGTCCCTCCTGAGCCTCTTTTTCTCCAGGCTAAACACCCCCAGCTCCCTCAGCTGCTCCTCATAGCACTTGTGCTCCAGATGCTTCCCCAGCTCCGTTGCCCTTCCTTGGACACTCTCCAGCCCTTCAATGCCTTTCTTGTAGTGAGGGGCCCAAAACTGGACACAGGACTCAACATGTGGCCTCACCAGTGCTGAGCCCAGAGGGACAATCACTGCCCTGGAAATGAAAAACCTAGTTATTTTTCAAGACTTCTATAAGCTTTGTTTGCATTTTGTGTATAAATACTACTGGCTTATCTCTCCAGTTGGCCAGCACAGCTTGGTGGTGGTGTTAGCTCTAGGTGAGGCTCCCCAGTAGCTGTTTTATTGTTGCAGCTGTACTAGATGTACCCATTTTCCTTCCTAGCATGTGTCAGCAGTTTAGACATGCCAACAGCAAACAGGGCTTGATAACCTCTCCTTGAACCTTTGACTGCTTGACATGTTTCAGATGAACAAAAGGAGGAGGCAGGTCTCTAAGTTAGGTTGCTGCAGCCTTGGAAAGAAAAACTCCAAGGGTACACTCATAAGTCCTCCAGATCCTCCCAAGGAAGAAACTGTTTTTGTGATGCTGATCTTTTTAAAGTAACTCAAAAATTCTTGCCTAAGGCATGAACCCTACTCTTCAAAGGTGTTTTCCTTCTGAAAATGTCGACAGCCTTTGAGATATTTTTTTCTAGAAATGAAACTGTTAATTCCACTCACCGTTAGTTTCATGGCAGATGAAGAGGGAAAAAAATGTAATTCTTAACATTTTTGCAGCTTGTTTCCAGTTGAGTTTGCTGTATCTCTTTAACCCATATAATGGGTCATGCACAATCTAGAGATTGCCATTTCATTTACAGTTGTGGTTTGCATTCTCCAGTTTGGGAAATCACAGAAACAGGTGGTTTGAAAAAGACCTCTGAGGTCATTGAGTTCAACCTTTGACCTAACACCACCTTGTCAGCTAGATTCTGTGATTCTGTGATTCATTTTAGTGCTAGCTTTGATCTAGTTTTATCCTCTGGAATTTCTTGTTTTCACACCCAGAAAGGCAATATTCCAGGAACCAGAGAAACAGAGAAAAACAGGTTGCCAACTCCTGAATATTCTAAACAAAGAGATAACATGAGTATTTGGGATGAAGTAAGATGAAAGCAGACAGATGGATTGGCCAGAATTAGTTACATAATGTTGGGGTGCTTCAGGTAAGGTCCTCTGGGGACTCCTGGTTTTTGGTAGTACTTAACTTAAGATTTTGAAAGAACTTGCCTAGAACTTCTGATCTCTCTTCATGTATCTCTGTGAAATTTTTGTGGCTTTTGTCATCATATCTACAGGGGTTTAAACTCTGAGATGTCACATTTGTGAGCTGTCTTGTTCACAGTGTGAATGTGGCTATGTTGGAAGATGACTCCTGTTAAGTAGAAAAGCAACTGTAAGTTACAAAAGGGTAATGTGGTGTGAAGGAGCAAAATAGCTTAGTTTGTGCTTTTTGGTGGTTTTTACATTTCAACTTCTGAATCCAACACGAAGAGTAAAATACAAAAAATAGTTTGGCCATAGTTCAGAATTCTTTGTCTGTGTTCTCCAGCTGAGCAGACAACTTTGAAATGTAATATAATGCAGGTTTGCTCAGATCTTGTTAAATTAGTTTTACATGTGGGTGCATTATTGCATTAATACGAAACATGTAATGAACAGATGCTCAATTATCTCAGCATCAAATCCAAAATGAGCATGTGCATTGAGGAAAGTGTGGTGACCTTGCCTATTTATGAAAGGAGATGTTCTATTTTCCAGCAGCAAGTCCCTAAGGGAATCAAGCTATTACCCTGTGCTTAATGAAATGCCATGTCTGCATTGCACAGAGCGCAGATGTTACACAAAAAAAACCCCAAATTTCAGTAGTGGCTGCAGCCTGTAGATGTGGATCACGAGGCAAAGCTTGACAGTGCTGTTTAATCGTTAGCTGATGGGAGGTGTGTGTTTATCAGAGGAAGGGAATTGTTTCAAGGAGTATTTTTTGTTGTCTGATCCCTCTGTGCACAGCAATAGGCAGGAATGCTTGGAGGGGTTGTCTCAGATTCCCTGGAGAGCAGTTACTGGGCTAATGCTGAGTCACTGATTGTAGCTTTCAGTTGTCCCTGGGAGAACAGAGCATTTTCCATGCCCTGCATGCAGTGAACCAAGGCTGCTGCTGCTACCAGCCTGTTTCTCAGATCTATTTGTTCAGTGCTCCTAATTAGAAAGATGAGTCAAAGTGGGAAGTGGAAAAGGCTCTTTTTAGTGTTCCTGATAATTCAGAGAGAAAATAGGGAGGCTGTGAGGCCGCTGAAAATGGGGAGCTGGGTGTGACCAGAAATACTTCAAAGTGCTGCTGCTTTTTCCTATTGTCCAGCCACAGTAACCCTTATAGTTACAGTGTATGGTACAGACAGACCTTATCTTCTCTGCAGATCTTTGTCTGGAACTGCACATTAGGATGAGACTGACCATTGGAAACAGCAGATGCTTAGTGCCATCAGACACCTTTGCCTCTTCAGTATTTCCCTGGCAAGTGTGTTATATCAGCAAACCCTCTCTTAGCCCTGTAAATTTCACCAAATCATGCCAGATTTATCTTTTTCCACTTCCTTTGACTCTCCCTATCTCTGCTCCCTCACTCATGGATCTTGCTCATCCACTATAAGCAGTAAAAGTTCTTCACAGCAAACCAGTGCAGCATCACTCCATGTGAATCCCCTAAATCTGACCACTGCAGTGGTGCATGTACCTGAATCAGAGTAATGAGGTTTTTAGGTTGATGGAACAGGATCCCACTTGCTCAGTAAGAGGTCTGGAAACTGCTAATTGGAGTGAAACAGAGCTGAAGATCTTTATTGCTTATTTAGATTTGCCTCCCTCCTGTGAGTAAATTAGCAGAAATAACTCTGGTATTTGTGTACCAAAGGAACAAATCAATCATTTTAACAAAAATTAGTTTCTTACTTGACCCTGTGATTTGTAAACCATGTTGTAGAGAGGAGTTATATCTCAAGGGTGGTATCTGTGACATGAATGTGGACAAGGTTCTTCAAGCAGTCTGTTCCTCTTTCCTGAGCTACCACTAACTGTTCCTTGTTCCATTTCAGTCCTTTCTCTTCTCCAATTTGTCTTTCTGTTTCAAGACTGGTATGGGTTTACTTTCTATGTTAGCAGCTCACATCCTATAGCACAAAAAGGACCAACAAGGCAGGTGCTTCCAGCGGGATAACCTGTCACGCTGGACAAGAAAGAAGCCACCGCTAGTCCTGAGCTCAAGCCTCACTCACAGGACCCTGGTGTCTCTGCTGTTGCCTGCCAGCTGTCAGCACAGACTGCATTCTGCAGAAGGGCTGCAAGTGCAGCTGGGTGAAAATAACAGCTGGGTTTTTTTATTTTTTCTAATGCGTACTTAGATGCTAAACCACGCTAAGAGGAAGGGGGAAAAGGTGGTGGTGGAAACTGTGTCCACCACTACAGATCAATTCAGGCCAGAACCTGCTGAGGAAGAGAGGATATGTGACTGAGGCGATTCCCAGAGAAAATGGGCTCATTGCAGAATTTCACAGTCATGATGGAGTTTCCATCACTCCTTGGTATACACAGATGCCACACAGTGATTTAGAATTTCTTCACACACTCCCTAAGTTGATCAGGGATGTATTCAGAGTTACGGATTTAGAACAACCCTAAATCTTCATAGCTGTGTCTCTTTTGTTACACTGATATGTGACCAATGACAGCATTAGAAATAATAACTCTAATTTCCTGTATATAATGTATATATTTATATGTATTTCCAGTGTGTCTGGTGATTCTGATTCATCTTGGTGCCTGTTTGCAGACTGATGTAGAAGTGTTCAAAATGGAGCATCTTAGATCAACAGTCCTCATGAGAGAGGTATCCCAGTCTCTTTATCATCTTCGTGGCCTCTCACTGGGCTTGCACCAGTATGTCCATCTCTTGTACTGGGGATCCCACAACTGGACACTGCTTCCCTCACCAGGAAGGTTAATCATTTTGGCAGTGCTGCTGGCAGCTAAGTGTTGGGCTGATCCCTTCTGAAGGGCACTCTACAGACTGTCTGAACAGAGGCAGAGATTTTCAGACCATCCTACAGTCTGCAGGCCAAGACTGGAATGAGATTTTTTCTGTCTGTATGTGTTTGAAGCACAAGTAAATTACAGAATTACAGAGCCATAGAATCAGTTATGTTGGAAAGGACTCTTAAGATCTTGGAGTACAGCTATTAATCTGACTCTGCCAAGTCCTTCCTGTCCCTGAGCATCACCTCTACACATCTTTTAAATACCTTTAGGGATGGTGACTTGACCACTTCCCTGGGCAGCCTGTTCCAATGCTTGATAACCCTTTTGGTGAAGGAAGTCTTTTTAATATCCAATCTTAACTTTCCCTGGTGCAATTTGAGACTGTTTTCTTTCCATTCTGTTGCCTGTTACCTGGGAAAAGAGACTTACCCACACTTTGTTACAACCTCCTGTCAGGTGAGAGCAATGAGGTCTCCCCTGAGCATCCTTTTCTCCAGGCTAAACACACCCAGCTCCCTCAGCCCCTCCTCATCAGACCTGTGCCCCAGACCCTTCGAAAGGGGAGAAGCCAGTGGGAGAAGCTGAGTCCCTTATTACATACTTCTCATACTCCTGCTTGAATCTCTCCCTGGAGCATCAGTCTCTGAGCACTTAGAGATGAATTCTGTGGTGTTACCAGCATGATTCCTGCTGATCTTGTCCCTTAAAAGCAGAACTCACAGTACTGGGAGCTCTAGGAAGGATTATGACCTGATCCCTGTGACACGTTGTCTTTTATTACAACAAGAAATGCTGCTGAAAACCCAGACAAGCCTTGGGGATGCCATTTGTCTGCAGGTCACAAGCTCTGCCAGGTGGTACAGAGTTCAAACCTCAGTTTTATCACTGTCAAGGAGAGGTCATAGCATAATGCTCTGTCTTTGCAAACTGCCTTCCATACTTCATCTCCTGGGGGTGTTCACAGCAGGAAAGTCAACTTGTGTTTCTTTTTTAAAATAGACTGCAGTTTTCAATTTTTTCCAGTTATACATAGGCACAACAGTAAACCACAGTGAAATTAGGAATGTTTAATTGACCTACAATTGTAAATGAAAAACTAGGACACAGTGCTATATGAAACTGTAGGGGGTTAATGTTTTCTGTCTTCATGTCCTTCTACACACATACCCACTTCATGCAGAATGGTATATAAAAGCTGCCCTTCATTTTTATCTTTACTTCTTGTTCTCATGCAACCTTTCCTTGGCCTGGAATCACAATAAACCATCAGATTTTAAAAGGGGGGTTTTTTTGATTCACTTGTTTTTTTCCCTTAAAATCACTTTGTGATGTCAAGTAGATCATGACCTAAACAGCAACAGTTCCAGAGGAGAATACAGAGCCTCAAATATAACCATTCCATAAAAATCCCTCTAGCCAATTATATGCTGATGCATGTGTTGCTAATGCCATACAGTTAAAAAAAAAAAAACTGAAAAGGAGAAATTTCTCGGTTTCACATGTTTGAACATAAATATTTGATTATTCTGCTGAATTTGTAAAATACCATGCCTAATTTTGAGCAGTTCTTTGAGAACTCTGACAGTCAGAGACTTCTGACTGTTTTTATCTGAGGAACTCTACGGACAAACTTCTCATGGAGTAAATACAAAACTGTTCTCTGCAGCCCAATTAATACATACACATTTGTATACTCACAAATGAACACATATCTTTCAAGCCATTTTTGTTTTTATTTAGTGGTGAGTATCCCAAGGGATTTGCATGTTAGTGACAATGTCTGCAGTGAAGATTGTGGCAGCTGGTAAATGACAAAATAAAGGTTCAGCCCTTGAAGCAAATGAGCAGGTAGTACCTTGAGAATTATGAAATTTAAAGAAAAAAAGTCAAAAGTAAGATTTTCTCTTGTCAGTAACAGCTTAGAGTTGCAGTTAGGCTGCATTTGCTACTGTCTGTACAATGATATGCATTTTTAGTGCAGTGATATTTTGGGACACTTGTAGCCTGTAACTTCACAATATTTTTTTCTTTAATGTGCAAGGGTGTCATACAGAAGAAAGAGGGAATCTCACCAGGGAG
Organism: Pachyramphus minor; assembly: GCA_013397135.1. Taxonomy (NCBI): domain Eukaryota; kingdom Metazoa; phylum Chordata; class Aves; order Passeriformes; family Tyrannidae; genus Pachyramphus; species Pachyramphus minor. The sequence continues at coordinate 1,101,863 of VYXB01009652.1, forward strand.
TTAGCAAACTAAGATTGCAGTTTTAGCAATTCAGTCACAGCTTTAAAGGATCTTCATAACATTGCTTGAATTTGCATTTGTGCCGACATGTTTTCTGGTTTGCAGCCAAGGCCCAGTTCCTGGAATCAGTAGAATTTTGTGGTATTTTGAATTAGGTTTGGTTGGATATCTCCTGAAGGGTGGATTTCAAAGAGATGATGGGCCCAAATAAGTAGTTTATAGTTGACCTTTCAATTACATGACACTGTTTTGGATTTTCTTTTTGTTCTGGGTAATTTTGTTTCTTATATTAAAAATGCATATATGAGTTTGATTTCACTGTCAGTATTTAAATTTCAGATGATAGCAATTTAAGTATAGTAAAAAGTATTTGATACAGGGATGCAAATGCAGTTAATCACTCTTCTATATCTGGGAAACCAACACTGTCTGATTTCAGCCTAAAAGCCTTGGAAGATAAGAAAGTTGGACAGTTTTGGGTTTGGACGCTACCAAACCCAGTAATTGTTTTACTGGTACTGCTGACTTTCATCCACCTTTCATTGCCCATGTGATTCCACCTAAACTTGACCTTGTGTGTCAAGCTGGAAATGGAAATAGTATCCTAACATCAGATTTTCGATTTTAGATTCTCTAATCCACAAAAATCACTTTTATGCTGGTCAGATCCCTCCATCCAGAAAGTCATCCCTGTTTTGGATGTCGGGCTCCTTGCCAGGAAAAAGCTTTCAGCATCACCACCACTGCTGTCTGTGTGTCCTGAGAGGTAAAAGTCAAGGAAGTGAGAGAGGGATAAAGGAAACATGTCACAGGGGAGAGGGATAGTGGAGCTCAGCATGGCATTTCCAAAGAGCACAGGAAAAGTACAAAGAGCACTGAAGAGAAAAGCTCTACCCCACAGGCTCGAGAGTTTACATCAGTAGCAGAAATCAGAGCCATTTCCCAGCAGCTTTTGCTGGCAGCAAGGCCATGGAGCAACATCATTAGAGAAGTCCTGTTGGGCATCCTTTGAAACCCTCCAATTTCTCCTGTATCCTGGTTTTGCTCAGGCACATGGGAGAGCTGAGCTTTTAGGCAGCTGCACAGCATGCTTTGTGTTCACAGTTTTGCCAAGTGACCCGTTCACCAACGAGGCCTTCAGCAAACATGTTTTCAAACAATGTTTGTCATTTTGCTGGAGCCTGGGACTTGGCTCTTGACGTGTGCGAGTTGGCACAATTCCTTTTTGGGCTGTTGCACTTCAGAACCGCTCTGGACACCAACGGAGCTGCTCATGTACCAAAGCTCATCTGCAGGCTTGGGATCTTTGCTTGACATTGGGGCTGAGTAAGGACAGCTGACCTCAGACAACCTCTGAGGGCCTGTACATCACACTCAAGAATGAAGGCTTATCTTTTTCTGAAATGGGCTGCCAATGGATCTGTCAGTCAGCACCCAGAGAGCAGAATTTCTGTTCCATCATTCAACAAAATAGAAAGTTAACCCGTGTTTTATCCTTGGTGTATGATTTTATTACGTTCTATCCCCAGCAACTCCTGCTATTTTTTCTTAAAGGAAGCTTTTCTACTTTCCTGAATTTAACCCTGGCTTTCCTTACCTGTGCTTTTCCTTATCTGGCAGCTGACTATGACTGAACGATGGATGTTAAGACCAATTTTTTGTGAGAAGACCTCACAGATAAAGTCTGTTATGAACAAAATATGGCATTTTAAGAAGAAATCCTAAACACAGGGAGCAGAGTGTTTAATCTTCTCTTTTGACTTCCCAGTCAAACCCCTCAGACCAGATCACTGTATAGAAGTTGGCTAAAGGTCACCTTCAAATGCAGTTTACTCTGTTTTTATTACATTGACCAAAGCCATTAGGACCACCAGGGGTATTAGGGAGAATGCTTTAAACACTGTGAAGTTCTGACTCACGTCATTGCATTCACAAATCAAAATGTCTGAATTGTGCCAAAGAACCCAAGTGTGAAAATTGGGTTTTGGTAATTTTCTAGGGTCTTGTACTATGCCTTTTGTTTTCTTTTAATGGAGCTGAGGGCAGGAGTATTATTAGTGTTCGCCTGTCATAACTTAATTTTGCTTCTTGAAAGAAAAACTGCTGGGGAGAAACAGCTCTTCCATTCATAGCCAATGTCTGATTGCACCAAGATTTAAAAGCAGGGACTGAGCTTGGTGTGTTCAGATGGGACTTCTGGGCACTGCTGCAGTGTGAATTGCAAATATTAATAACAAATACAAACACTGACATGTTTCTTGTTTAAAAGCCAAACAAACCTTTGATGCTGTGTGTGTGTACATTTGATCTGTATTATTGTGGGTTTTCTTCTCTTTCTTGTCTGCTCTTCTAGTTGTCTCCTTTTGTTGCCATCTCAAATGTGGGGTTTCATAGCTTAGTTTAGGGGTGAGGTCTCATATTTTGGCTTTGTGTGTTCAAAACACTAAAATCTGTGTTCAAGCCTTTGTTCTACTGCTAAGCTCAGCAAAACTGGGCTCCAAGCTGGGCATTATTAAGCATTACAATTATGTATTACACTATGAGTATTTCATCTATATAATCAAATTTTTATGGTGAACAGTAAGTATCTTCCTGGTAGGGGGTTAAAAAAATGCCCCCCAAAATGTTTTTTGGCAGAGAAACATGGGCAAGGACAAGCAAAATGTACTTTTTTGTTATATTACTGTGATTGCTTTTATGGAGCTCCAAAACCAGGGCCCTAAAAGGAGGGGAAAAAAATCCCCCAATCCCAATATTTTGGTATGACCTCTTCTAAAGTAACAATTTTTATTTTGGAGGAGGTTGTTGTCATTTGGGTTTTTTTAAACTTCTTCAGATTTTTATTTTTAAAATTGCAGAATTAGAACTCAAAATTACAGCAAAAAATTTCTACTTAGTTGGCAATTTTTTCCATTACATGGAAAATTTCCCCTTTAGATCAAGCAAGAGTTAAATTATATAAGTTCTCTTTTTGCTAGTGAATTCATCTTGAAAAATTATGTGTCCAGAGGGCTCTTTACTGGTCTCAAGTTTATACTAATGTTTTTATTAAATGTTTTATTGAAGATGTAGAAAAATCTGCTAATACACATACACTGTAAGAATGTGTGGGTAGATTCCTCACTCAAAACTTTCATGATCTTTTCTGTAACATATCTCAGTTTGACTTCTTTAAACTCTTTTAGAAGTGCCTCTCTTACTATTCAGGTGTAATCAAGTGTAAAGTAGACTGTAAGAATATAAAACAAATACAAATAATTTCAGCACTGGAAAGGGCATTCCAGTAGAAAGCAGGACAAAAATGGTGGATCGGGGAAGAACATTTTTATGTGCAGATTTCTGTTCGGGGAGTTTGTTTGCATAAAGGAAATAACCTGTTAAAAAATGTGATGTGTTCCTTACTGTGTTGAATCCATGCTTGGAGGCACACTGTCTCTCTGATGGTTGACTCCTCACTGGATGTGGGCAGTTCCCAAGCTGCTGCCCTTGCTTTGATCTCCAGGGAGTTGACTTTATTAGAACTGTGTGTGTGTTTTGCAGCGAATTTCTTTGCCACAGGGGCAAAGAGGGCATGAAAAACTATGTATTCCATTTATTTCAAAAGCCTCCAGGCTTTCTAGATTTTAGAGGACACTTATGGCTGGAGAAAGGCAAATGCTGTCATAAAGGGCAAGAGGGACAATTCAGGCAGCTGCAGATCAGGCAGTTTCACTTCTGGCCCTGAAAAAATCATGGAGGGAGTTTTTTGACACATTTCTGGGTACGTGAAGGTGACTTTAGAGTGGTCAGCATAGATTTGGAAAAGAGAAGGCCTAATTGCAACCTTCCAGTAACTGAAGGCAGCCACAAGACCAATGGAGAGAGACTATTTACAAGGGCCTGGAGTGACAGGACTAGGGGGAATGGCTTCAAACTGACAGAGCAGGTTTAGATTGGATATTAGGGAGAAATTCTTCCCTGTGAGGGTGGTGAGGCCCTGGCACAGGTTGCCCAGAGAAGCTGTGGCTGCCCCATCCCTGGAAGTGTTGAAGGGCAGGTTAGATGGGGCTCTGAGCAACCTGGGCTAGTGGAAGGTGTCCCTGCCCATGGCAGGGGGGTTGGAACAAGGTGATCTTTAAGGCCCATTCCAACCCAGGCCATTCCATGATTCTGTGATTCACCCTTGGTACCCTTAGCTTGAACAGTCTGATGGTGCTCTGTGATAAAATGACTGAATTTGTGGATGAGGGGAAAGCCCTGCATATAATTCACCTTGACATTAGCAAAGCTTTCAGCACCATCTCCATCAGAATGCCAACATGCAGATAATGATTTTACAGTCAAGATGGGGAGAAGAAACCTTGCTGGACAGTCAGACTGCAAGAATTTAATGGTTCATGCTTTTTCTGGAGGCCACTTATAAGTAGAATTCCCAGGAGTTTCTCTGGGAACTTGCCCTATTTAGTACCTTAAAGAAAATCCCCGAGCTACACTGCATTCTTTATGCCAGGCTACTGATAACTGACAGTGCTGCCAGAAGTAATATCTAACTTAGGAAGCTGCAGAAGGGAAACTGTAATAATCCTATTCTGCATCTTTGAGCTTCTGAGGGCCAGTAGCTTTCCCTGGTCTTCTTATACATCCCTTGGCTTTTACTTTCTTGCTGCTGCTGGGCTGTGTTCGGTACAAGGAAGATTCTGTGTGCAAGAGGTCACTCCCTGAACAAACCTTTGTGAGATAAGCTCTTCCAGCTACCTTGGGAACATCCTGGCGGGATGTTTTAAGTCTCAGCAATTACTGCACTTGGTGATAGTGAAGCAAGTGAGCAGCTGGCTGGGTTTCAACCACCCCAGGATCTGTTGAAGGGAACACAGCAGGGCATAAGCAGTGCAGGAAGTTCCTGGAATGTGTTGATGACAACTACGAGGAACCACTAACCAAGAGGACCTGATGGGGAATCTCAAAGGCAGCCTCAGCTGCATTGACCATGAAATGGTGGAGTTCAAGATCCTCAGGGCATTGAGGAGAGCGCACAGCAAGCTCATTACCTTGGACTTCAGGAGACAGACTTTCACCTCTCCAGGAATGTGCTTGGTAGAGTGCCCTGGGGAGAAGAGGGTCCCTGGAAAGCTGGTGGATACTCAAGGATCACCTCCTCTGAGCAATGTGTGTGTCCTGATGAAGAGTGGGGGAAAAATACAAGGAGGTGTCTGCATGGGTGAGTAAGGAGGTCCTGTACAAACTCAAACACAAAAAGGAAGCCTACAGAAACTGGCAGCAGGGACAGGTAGCCTGGGAGGAATACAGAGAAACTGTTCGAGCAGTCAGGGATCAGGTTAGGAAAGTCAAAGCCCAGACAGAATTAAACCTGGCCTGAGATGTCAAGGGCAACAAGAAAAGCTTCTGTAAGTACACTGGTGATAAAAGGAAGACTGAAGGGGTTGGGGTTATTCGGGCTGGAGAAGACAAGGCTCATGGGAGAGCTTAGAGCAGCCTTCCAGTGCCTAAAGGGAGCCTAAAAGAAAGCTGAATTGGGACTTGTGAAGATGTGAGATACATATCAGAACTGCCTATTCTTCCTCCAGGACAACTATTTAAATATCTGGATGAATCATAGCTTCAGTCTGCCCCTTCTGTCAAATAAATGAAAATTGTTTTCCCTGTTTCAATGAGGGACGAACCAGATGTACAGCTTCCAGATGCAGTGTGTCAAAAGCTGACCTAATATGGAACTTGCAGTGAGTTCCCATTTCAACAACCATGCTGTAAATAAAATACCTGCTTAGGCATTTTCCTGGAGCAAGGTTTATTTGATCTGTGTCAGCCGAAGGCAAGCAAGGGAGCTTGTGTCTCATGAGTTCTGACTTTTTTAACCCAAAGACCTGTAAGAGCAGGGTTGATCTTCCCTAGTTTTAGCTTCTAAAAGAGGCATTTACTTAAAGGGTGCAGTTTCATGAACTCCCTGAGCCACAGAGTCCGTGCTGACACTACCGAAAAGGATGGATTCTCCAGGTGCCACATGAACTGGCTGCTTCCCACGTGCTGCTGTTAGGCCTTATACATAGTTATAGCACAGGAATTGGTCTGACTGAAAACGTTGGAGATGTGGAGTTCTTAGGCACAAAACCTAGCCCCAGAATTTGGCAGCAGTAACAGAAAAAACCTCCACTCTCTGGCTGAAAATGTAACTCCTACCTGTGCCAGTTCAGCTCCTGGTGTGGCCATGTGACAGACAGGAAGACAGGGAAGAGCCTTGGCTGTCGTTGGAGATGTGGAGTTCTTAGGCTCTCATAAAGAATGAGGGTGGCTCAAGTACACATATGTGTTTACTCTTAAGTCTTTAACCTAATCTAGGCAGCACTGTAGACTGAATGCTTAGCTTTTGGGTGCCTAAAGCTACAAAAGAATGCAGGACAAGGAGAAGAATATGCCAGTGGAAGAGTGACATCTTTTCCAGTGCCATGGGTAGAAGCTCTTACCTAGCCACAGAATTCCACATTGCACGGTCAGAGATAACCAGAATTCGTTTTAGAGCCCATTTATGTGTATGCTTGTTCAAACATGGTCTTGCCAGCTGGTTTTTTTGTCAAGCTTCATGGCCAAGGTGCAATTCAGCTTTCCAGGTACACTGTACAGGTTACCTAATGTTTCTAAGAAGGTGGAGGTGTGGCTCGTAACTACTCCTTCATATGTGATATTAGGAGAATGCTGCATCTTTTGGAGAGCTGAGTCCTAACCCACAACATGCCTTCTCTGAGATACTCAAGGGATTCTTCTGTGAAAACAGGGCTTAATATTTTATTATTTTTGAAACAGAAGAAAAGCTGAGGTGGTTTCACGTTGCTTTTTTGGCTTTTTGGTGTTTGAGGGATTTTTGCAGAAAGGGCAAAGAACCATAAATATGTGTACATGTAACTATTAATGTCATAAAGAGTGTGGTGAAATACAGAAATAGCCTGCTGAGATAACCTATATTGAGGATAAGAATTTGGGGAGGGATGTGTAACACGGCTGGGCACATCCAGAAAGATAAGCAGGGAAAGTACAGACTTGCTCGAAAGAGTGAGAGACAACACTCGGTCATCTCCATCCTTTTTCCTTCATCCACCTCCTGCATATTGTCATCACATATGTTCTTCAAGGAAGGGATTTTTTCTGCACAGGGCTCTTGCTGTGTCCCCTAAAGAAAGGACAGTCAGGTTTGACTCCTATCTGTCCTTCAATTTAAAGTATTAGTTCATATCCGTTGTCAAAACAGATGATCATCGTTTTCTTACCCTGTGTAGATTAAATAGAAGATTTTAATCACTTTGTAAATATCTGCCAGATATTGCTTTAGAATCTCTTACAAGCATCAAATAAGTAGTTCTTTAAATATAATCCATTTAGAGGATTTACACTGAGGTTGTGCAAGAGATCAAGGCATGGAAGTTCAGAGGGGAGGAAATTTCTCATATGTGAAGGCTTATATGTGTTAAAAATACATTGTGGCATGTTCTCAGTAGATATTAGTCTCATTCTAATATTTTTTAACCTAGTATACCTGATCCTGTTAAAGCTTGGTGTCTTCTGCAAGTCCTGAGTGCTGATTTTGCTTGGTTTTGTTTCATCATTCACACTGTGATTAAAGTCAATGGACTAGTTTTGGTAGTAAGGTCCAAAAGGGCATCAGGGCTCTGTACACTGTAGCCTGAATAGCAAAGAAATACAGAGTAAATCAAGTTTACTGCAGTTCAGAATTGCTAATGTAGTGCCTGTGTGATTTTGATGGAGTTTTATCAATGGAGAGTCTCTGAGCCTTTAGGGAATGGTAATTAGATTCTTCCCTGTCAGATTTTTCCATGTGCACAGTACATTGAGTGAGAGGATGGTAACCATTCTTAGCAGCGCAGAGACCTTGAGCTTCAGTAGGGCATGGAAGCAGTAAATCATTTTGTCATCCTGCAAAAATTCTGCCTTTCGATCCTTCCTTTTGAAGTTTGGAAGATTATCATTCTTTCTGTGCTTCCTCTGTTATTTTTTCCATTTCTTTCTGACAGGCAGGATTTGGGGCCCAGCAACCCTTTTCCCCACTTTTTGCTAAGCCCAGGGTTCTCCAGGGAAGGTTTTGATCTCGGTATCACTCTCACATCAGTGATTCTAACTTCACCATTTCCTGGTCAGCTCTGATGCAAATCTTGTGTTCAGCTCTACTGCCATTTTCTGTTTAATGATCTGTAGATCATTACAGTCATGAGCTGCTTGGTTCCATCTCCATGTATCTCCTGTCCCTCCCCATGACCTGTACCTCAGCAACTGCGGTCAACAGTAGGTAAAATTCATACCATTTTAACACATCACCACTGATGCAGAAATGGGGAAAATTAGAGGAAAATCATAGAATGGTTTCAGCTGGAATGGACTTTAAAGATCATCTTGTTCCAACCCCACTGCCATGGGCAGGGACATCTTCCACTATCCCAGGTTGCTCAGAGCTCTATCAACCTGGCCTTGAACATTTCCAGGAGTGGGGCAGCCACAACCTCCCTGGGCAACCTGTTCCAGTGCCTCACTACCCTCACAGGAAATCCCTTCCCTTTAGAATCATGGAATCATAGAATCAATTGGGTTGGAAAAGGCCTCAGAGATCATCAGGTCCAACCCTTGGTCCAACTCCAGTCTGTTTACCAGATCATGGCACTAAGTGCCATGTCCAATCTCAGTTTAAGAACCTCCAGGGACAGTGAATCCACCACCTTCCTGGGCAGCCCATTCCAATGCCTGACCACTCTCTCTGGAAAGAATTTCTTTCTAATATCCAGTCTAAATTTCCCCAGCAGAGCTTAAGCCTGTGCCCCCTTGTCCTGTTGCTAACTGCCTGGGAGAAGAGACCAATCCCCACCTGGCTATAACTTCCCTTCAGGTAGTTATAGACAGTGATGAGGTCACCTCTAAGCCTCCTCTTCTCCAGACTAAACAACCCCAGCTCCCTCAGCCTCTCCCCATAGGTCTTGTGTTCCAGTCCCTTCACCAGTCTTGTTGCTCTTCTCTGAACCCACTCCAGCACTTCAATATCTTTCCTGAACTGAGGGGCCCAGAACTGAACACAATACTCCAGGTGTGGCCTCACCAATGCAAAGTCCTTTATTCCATACTGTTCTGTATGTCTTTTCTTCTTCTCAGCATAATACACACCCCTTACTCCCAAATGCCTCCCCTTTTGCTAAACAATTTGCTCTGCTTTCCTCATGTAAAGAGTTTTCTGTGTCTCTCTCTTTGTGGTACCTGGGCAACTGTGCTAGAAACCTATTTCTTGCCTTCCTTTTAATCCTTCTCTTTTATTTCTATTTTAATTGCTATGGTTTGGCTTTGCCTAACCTATATGAGCTAGTGATCTCCTCTGTTTGTGTATTTCCCTTCAGAGTACCAGCACCAAACTGATGTTTCAGAGTCGAGTAAGATTTCAACCAGCATTGTAATCTCAACAAATCAACCAGCTTAGGTACATTTGTGTTTTCCAGCTGCAGCTGCAACATGAACTCCATGCTCAACAGTGTCAGAGTTTGGGATCTCACTGAGACAGATCTTATGAGGTCCCTTCCAGCAGATTTTATTCAATTCAACCTGAGAATGATAAACAATGCTTTTTTTTCAGAAGAACACATGCACACTGAGGCCACAGTCTACCCATGCAAGAATGCTGTATCTCTCACCTGAATACCATAATATTAACCTGAGAGACCTTAGCAGTCCTGGGAGAAAAGAAAAAGAGAGCTAAACTTGGAAAATTTATGGCCTTATAGAACAGAAAGCAACAAACCAGCAAGTTAAGTACATAGCTGAAGTGCACTGCAGATACAGTAGCCATGCAGCCAATGGATACCAACCAGACTAATGCTGTGTGGTTTGGGATCAGTCCAGTTGGGAAAACTTTCCAGCAGAACTTCATCCCATCAGTATCTTGACATGCTGAGCTAACCCCACGTTTGCTTGTGTCATCCTGGAAGGTGGTGTGTATCTGCATAGTGAGAAGCTGTAGTCATAAAGATACAGATCAGTTATTGAGTTGCTTGATGGAGACAGTTCTCGGCTTTTTACATCAGGCAGCTGATGTGTTTCAAAGGTTATCATTTTACTGGGAGCCTTGACAGGGCAGGTGTTGCCCTTAGATTGTTATCTTATCGAAGAGGAATGTATTTAACGTTTATTGCTGTAAAATATTAACCATAAATAAGCAGTGGAGTTCGTTGATGGGCATGCTCCATCTCCCGAAGGACACTGCAAATACACTCATCTCAGCATGCCACACTGAGAACTGAAATGCAGAAAATAAATGAACCTCTGTAATGTTCACTTCACTATGAACTGAGTGAATTTTGCTGCAGGCTTTAAGCAAAATGACAACTTCTTATTTAGCAATTTCAGCATTGATCAGTATCAAACTATTATACTGCTCTTATGCTACCCACAGTTTTTTTATAATACTGGAGTATCTCCACCTAGTTTAGTTCAGGAGAGAAAGGTGGGCCCTTGTGGTGTTCTGGCATTCCTGTTTTGATGACACGATTGCAGAAGTTTCACCTTTATCCCAGGTAATCCAAAATTATGGATGTCTAAAGGGAAAATTCACAGAGTGAGTGTTGCTCCGTGGGAATTAGGGTGGCCATTTCACAAGGCCAGGTTCAGCTTGTAGCAGCATCAGTGTTTGTGCTTTTTAGACAAGCAAGGCATGTCTTGCTCCAATTTTGAGGCTCTTTGGCCTGGTCATCACTCAGTTATTAATATAAATCACAGTCCTTAATCACTGATTGCCATAATCATTACTGGGTGCATGTGCTGAAGGAGTCCTGAAAATAGGATGGAAGGACACTGGAGATGTTGTGTATGGCCAGGAAGGGGAATTTTGAGCTTTTTTAATTGCACATGTACTGTACAAAGCAGAGGAAGGTGTTTACTGGTTTGCAAGTTGGATGGGAGGAGTAGAGAAAGCAGTTGCTGGGGCAATTGAAGTGCAAGGCACTCATGGAAAAGCATATTGCAGTCCAGTAGCTGTTAAAACAAAAGCCACAAAAACAATACCCTCTTGTGTGTCCATATTTAATGACTGAAACAGCTCAAAAGGGAGACTGGTTGTTCCATGGGCATAGATGAGTTCTAGAAATCTTCTCTCATGTCTGAAGAATATTATTAATAGTCTTTAAAAAGAGCCATACCAGCCAAACCACTACAGCAGTTTTGGAACAGGTAAAACAGATGAAAAAATATTGCAGTCTGAGCTCATGGGAATGTCCTGGGAGGAAGAGAGGGGTCCAGTCTCCTTCCACCTGGGAAGAAGAGCCTTTTCCTTGCCAAGGCACAAAGAAAGACCGAGAAGAAACATGAGTAAGGACAGAAGTAGAAACAGAAGCAGTGATGTTATCTTTGAGTCTGTATAATTTCATTAAGCACTATGAGCAAGGCTTCATTTCTGCATTCATGAAAATATCCAGCTGCCTTCTCTTCCTCTGTAGCAATCACTTCCTTGGCAAGAAACAAAGCCAGGAAGGTTCCAGACCCAGGCACTGTGCCTGTGGGACTGGGACTATTTTCTTGTCTGTATCTGTACTCCAATGTGTATTGCCTCATCTTCAAAGAGCAATGACATTAGCAGTTGATTTTCTGCAGTCCTTGTCATCTCTAATGCTTTGATTTTAGATAATGCAGGTATTCTAAAGGGTTATAAAATCTCATCTTAGTAATGGCACATTCGATTAAAAACCTGTGCACATATTCCAAAATTCTTCCTTGTTTCATTTTTGTTTTCAGAATGTGTTTGTATTCTTGTAAAAGGCAATGTAGGAGCCCATCTGCTTGTTAGGGATAAATAATAAAATTGTAGATTATCTCCAGCAGATATTTGTCAACACTGTGCTGATGTGTACATATACAAACCTGCATGTCACGTTTTAATTTAATTCAAATAAGTTCGTGTCATTTATTCTCCTTTAATCACTGCTACTGCTTTGTCTCTCTTTTGGGGAGGCTGTTTGGGAAACAGTGATTATTTTGCATGGATTAAGAAACCCTCCCCCCTGTATTAGCACATATTTCAGTAGGGGAGATCAAATGGTAAAAGAAATCAAACTGATGGACCCAGGAACAAAGGAAATTGTGGGCTTGACAGTCAACCTGCAACCTCCACCAGTAATAGCTGGAAATGTTTCCTTGGAAACCAGGCTGAAAACCAAATTCTCTCATATTAAATTTTCAATTTAACTGAGAAGCCAATTGTATGTGATATTAACTCTCCATGTGTGCCATTGTGTATTTTAAATAGCAGGGAATAACCTGAAGTAGGTGCACATAAACAGGGGCATATTTCTGTGTTCCTGTGAATCTGTACATTGATTTTGATTCAAAGGTGAACATTTCCCCACTGACAGTAGGAGAAAGCAGATAATTTAGGTAGAAGTCACAACTTTCACACAGAAATACATGCTGTGAAATAACCCTTTGTGCTGGACAGAATCAGTTGCAGAAGAAATGCACTGGTATGTAATTTGTCAAAAAAAAAAAAGTAAGATTGGTTTCCTTTGGAGGTTCCAGAAGGATATTTTAGAGATTGTGGTTAATTCATTACTTACCCTGACTGGGAGATGACTGAGCAACTATTGGAAGAGCCAGAAAACATTTTTGGAATTAGAGGCCCAGAGGTGTGGCTAAACCAAAACCTTGCTTATGTCTGCAATGAAGATTAAGCTCCTGCTGGAATGGACACGGAAAGACAAGCTCTAGCAATCCCAAGGCATTGGTTCTCTGCTGCTGTACACTGATACACATTTAGCCTAATCAAGTTGTGTGTTTTCCATCCATTTACACAAAATGGACAATATGAAAAGCTCTTGAAGAGGTGCTTTTGAGGTCTGAGATGTTTCTGGAAGTGTTTTTCGTGTGCCCTTACGGTGCTGATTTGGGATCTGTGCTGCACCAAAGGAGAGCTGACACAGCTGCCTCTGAGTTCATCTGTGAACTGCAGAGAAGATTCTTTTGATTGTCTCCCTTAGTTGCTGTACATCTGTTTATTTCATTTGCCAGTGTCTCCTTCAGTCACATCAATCACTCCTTGGTCCTTCTCAGATGTGTCCTCTGAGGACAGTTTTCACCACTTTTATTTAAATGAGTCTGCTGGATCCCTGAGTGGCAATTTCCATGTTTCCTATTTGTGGACACTATTCCCGTCTCTGTGGACACATTTGGAATGCTGCCTCTGGGCAGTTTTCCTCCAGGTAGGTGTTAACTCCCGATTACAACGGGTCAAAAGCAGTTTCTCTTGGGGGTGAAAGGTATGAAGAGCAAAGCAGTTACTTGTACCCTCTGTCTTTGTAAGCTTGGAGCTGGAGAGAGTGATCTCCCCAGCCTGCTTGGGGGCAAGCAAAGGCATTCTCCAGTGAACACCATCTTTAAATCTCTTCCCAAGGGCTGGTACTCTCTGTGGCTGGCATTACTCTGCTTCACCCATGTGCTTGTCCCTTCCTTCTCCCTGGGGGCCTGTGGTGTCCCAGCACAGGACTGAAAAGCAATGGACAGTGTCAGAGGAGAACACATGGTACCTACAAAAAAAGAATAGATTCTTCCACAAGCTTGTTACCCAAATTTTTTACTCTTCTCCCCAATGTATCTTGCCTTTATTAACACAATTTCTTATTCTCTAGTTACAAAGAAATAATAATATTCCTAATCCTAAACATGTGCTGTATTTTCTTTTACACATAAATTTGACTCTTGAGTCAGTCCCATAATTTTAATATTAATTTGTCTCTCAAATGGCAGTTCTCAGGAAAGAAACACCTAGTTAAGGAAGGCACTTTAAGAGGTCACTCTTAAAGGGCTTTAAAATATCCATGTTCCCCTTCCAGTTCTTCTGTTGCTTTGTTATGTGACCTTGGGTAGGTCACTTCAAATCTATGTGTCTGTTTCCTCCTCTGAAAAATTACATGGCTCTTCTTTATAAAGAAGTGACTCAAGAAAAAGGCCATGCAGTAGTTAGGTATTAACAAAATACTTGATCAAAAAACCTATTTGCAATCCCAAATATATGTCTGAAGACCTTTAGTTACCCTTCTGCCTCAGATGTAATCTGGAAGGTTGAGGGACATTTAATCAGTGTCATTCCCCAGCCACTCATACAGCTTTGAGACCATCTTCTTTCAGTTTGCTTTCCATGGGCTGTGCACCTGTGGAAGCAGTGAGTTCCTTGGAATGCAGATGCTCTCTAGGAAAGCAGTCAGCTTTGTGTGCCTTGCTACAGATTGTTCACCTACTAATAGATGCTCAAATCCCTGGCATCAGGGGAATCAGCAGAACATGAAACCAGAGTGGCGAAGGACATCTATGCTAAAAATAAATAAACCCAAAATAAGATAAGCTCAGTACCCAGGAAAGGGAACATGCAGGGAAAGTAAAAGCAAATTCAGCACTGAAGAAGGAAAGGGTATGTAACTAAAGAGTAACTAGATTTTAACGTTAATTATGTATGATGTTTAGTCAATTAAATGAGGCTTCAAGCTGTACTAAACATTTGTATGGATAAAAATATATATAATAAGTAAAATATGTAGAGAAAGATAATGTTGTAAATGAAACATTTAAACCAATCCCTTCCTTCTATAAAACGATGATGAGACCTGACTGGGAAGATGTGAGTTCCCAGCTGCCGGATGCAGATTTACATCTTTCTTTGAAACACCTCTTAGAGCTCTTGTCAGATGGTGGGCAAGAACAAATACATCACAGGTCTGCTGCTCCACGGTAGTTCTTGTGCCCCTGGATAATTTCTCTGCCTACACCTTGTTTTGTGCTGTGTTTAATTTACTCAGCAGTCCTTTTCCCTGCTTTAATTTTCATTCTTACAGCAAGGCAAGATGCATTTTGGCTCCAGAGGCACAGCTGAGCCCGTGCACTGGGAAGGTGCCAGAGCTTCTGAGCTGCAGCACTGAAAAGAGGGAGTGCCAAGACATGCCATTTCTATTCTGAAAGCTTTAACATTTTGTTAAAAGAGATTAGATTTTCTCTAAGGCCAGCAGCACACCTCCAGGGAGTTGGTTCAGCAGATCAGTTCAGAGACTGAACGAAAAGGCTGTGTAGGTAAAGTGGAAGAGAAGTGCTGTCTCTTCAGTAGGATTCCCTTTAATCTGTAAACAGCAATTCACTTTCTCACTCCTTCCCAGTTTCTTTTCTGTTTAAGGCATGGCATGTATTTACTCACTCTCTCTCACTGCAGTTTGGCAATTTCTCTTCTTGCTTCAGTGACAGAGCTCAAGGTGACAGCTACCCAGGGTGCAGTTCCCCAAGTCTTTGAACACAGGCTAAACTCCGGCTTCTCATCCTGCACTTGGAATAAACCCCCCCAAGATAAGGCCCAGACTTCATTGCTATTATTTGGCAGGTGTAATGGATTTGATGTGAGGTGATACCTTCACAATAGATCTGTTAGCTCTTGCAATTTAATCTGATTAAACTCTCCCAGACACCTACTTAGGGAAGGTAGACAGGATGAGTCTGAGTCAGAAAGATTAGGTGACTCTTGCACGATCATGAAAAGGGTAGAGGCAGAGGTAGGAATTTAAGGGGCACCATAAACATAACAATGGGCACATAAACACAGTCAAGGAAACCAGGGCCCAGGCTGTGGGAGAGGAAGAGGGGATGGCAAAACATCATTCAGTTGCTCCCCATTCCTGCTTCTTGCACAGGTCTTGACCTTTTGGAACTGTAGCAAGAGAGTAGGAATCAGCAATCAGTGTGGAGGAGGGAGCTGAAGCTGATAAATCCATATTTAAATCCCAAGTCAGTGTGTTAAACTCTGGGCCAGATACCCTCCCTAAATTAAGTTGGCTACAGGGAAACCTTCAATATGAACTTCCATGTTAGAAAAAATAAGAGCCACGTCCTCAGCTGGAATACATGATGTGAGAGGAGCTATTTCCATTTGCTCTGAACAGGCATTGACAGGGGCTGGGTGATCAGACTGTCTCCATTATTCATGGAGGGGAAATTAATCAAAACACTGTATTGTCTCCTAATGTTTCTCAGGTGACTGACAAACAGAAATTGGACATGTTTCCTCATTTGTCACTTGTGATTATACCACTGTGGCTTAGAGCATCATTTCTAGGATGAAATTTTGACTGGGAGGGAAGGGTAGACAGGTTCATTTACCCTCCAACCAGTCCTTGAGCAATGGGTGTTGCATGTAAATGCTTTATAATAATTATGAAGAAAGATATGAGTTCTTGTGTTGCCTCCCAAGGGACTCATGTCACACAGCTTGTTATAGTTGTTTCTTTCCTAATGGAAGAAACTGGTTGTAGGCGTAATTCTGCCATGGTGTGTGGGAGGGAAATCTTGGGGAACAGATGGTTCTTGGTGAACAGACTCCAGTGACTAAGACCGACTCTCGAAAAAGAATTAATCTATGAAGCTGATTTGCTGATGAACAGAAATAGGAAAAATAACCATAATATAAACACAAAAATGAACCATGAAGCGAGGCTGCCTGTTGTATGCTTGACAGTGGTGTTTCTCCCTGGTAAGGAAATTGCTTTTTAATAGCTCTTTTATGGGAGGGATTCTCTAAGCTGTTTCTTTTTAAAATGCTGATGTATTTATCATTGAGCACAAGAGGGCAGAAAACCAGGCACTCAAAACTCCCAGTGGAAAAAAAAAAGAATTCTGCAGTAGGACAAATTTTGCATCTACAGGTTCATGTCTGTCTGCTTGAAGGTGGTGTGGGAAACCATTGGGAATTTCTGATGGAGGTGAACCTGAGTCTTGGATCTGCTCAGTATCTACAAAGGTCTACAAAGAGAAAAAACACAGTGATAACGCAGTCCTGCAACAGTAATTGCCTGCCTGTGAGCCCCTCTCTGCAGCTCCCCGGGGAGGTGGTAATTTGTGCACAGAAAGATTTTAGAAAACATCACCCTGTAGACCCACCAATATATACAGTTAGAATGGAGAAATTCTCCAGTTAAGCTCATTTCAGTCCCCTCACACTTACCCCTTAAAGGTCGTAGTTTAATTGTCGGCGCTGATAACGACTTCCCTGACTGATATGGAGCAATTTCTGACACCAGGTTGCTGAGTGGGTGGATTAAAGTCTCTCCCTGGTGAAAGAGGTTTTCCCCTACAAAAGAAGTACCCAGGACTGTGGGCTATTGCTCAGTGATGAGTAATCTCTGAGAGCTCCTTGCCAGCCATTTGATACGTTGGTGTTGCATTTTCAGGGCCTTTAGCAATCCCACCAGTTGGGAATAATACTAGCAGCATCTCAATTTTACCAGTGTGAGAACAGAAAGCAGTTAAATTAAGTGGTCCTTTCTTATGTGGCAGTATTTTTTCAGGACTCATTTGATTGCTATATTGACTGAAATGCAATTTTAGGTCTATTAGGCCTGCAGACCCAGCACAGCTCAGGGGAGATTATTTTAAAGTCCATATCCACAGTGAACTTTTCAATTTAGAGCTGACTGCAATGTAGTGGGAAATTCTCAAATACTAAATATGTAGCAGACAAGGCAGAGTTTCACATGGGTTTAACAGAAGCAGTGCTAAGCAGTCTGAGACTTAATTCTCCTTCCCTTTGGCATTACAGTAAAAACGTCCATTTTTTAAATAAATGACTGTATGCATCTGAACCATTTTTAGCTTCATGATAGTGCTGAACTGCAGGGCTAAAGGCTATCCATACAAAACATCCTGCAGTAATGTTTCAGAATTGGCATCTGGCCTGGTAAAAACATATCTAAACTGGCAAGGTTCTTTTGAGCAGCGTGCAAGGAAATGCACATCTCCACGGCTACAATCCCTTTGGAAGTGGGCTTTAATCTTGGAGCTGATCTCCTGAGCTTCTGTTTCTGTGGTGGCACAGAAACACACCTCATAGGACACAGATGGCTTCAGCATTGTCAGTGTTGCATATTAGTTGTTATTTCTCTTGGTTCAGAGAGTGATGATCGGATATTATTATATAAATTTTTGGGAGATGCTTTTAGGCCTGTAGGAGGGAAGGAAACACAGTGTTTTGGAGAGTCATCTCTTCCAGTGTAAAAGGGAAGAAGATATTCTTGGTTTAGTACATTTTTACTCTCTCTGAATTAGACAAAATTGAAATGCTCTGAGTGATGAATTGAGTAAATGATGGGAAGATAATAGCTGTGCTGTTATCCCTGGAGAGAAGACACCAAAACTGAATGCTGGGGTGAACTGCCATAAAATGTTTGATGTAAGGAAAATTGCATGGACTAGGATTTGCATCGTTCTTTCCTCAGAGCCCCACTAACCTGGTGAGTTAAAACCCTTTTGCTGTAAAAATAAGTCTGGAAGCAGCAACTCTCTGAAGTTAGAGGGATCCATATGTGAGATACTTGGCCATTAGCTCAGATACTGCTGGAGAATACAAGAAGACACAAGTTCACCACTGGGGCACGTGCCACCTCAGAGATCTTTTTCTGCAGCTGGAGCACAGCAGTATTTCTGCTGCCCTGCTTGGGCACCCCACACAGCTTCTCAGGGATCCCAGCTTGTGGGTGGCACGTGTGGTCCCAAAGAGGTGGAAATGAAGTGATATTGCAGTACCAGAAGAGGGTCATGCAAAAGAAAAACACAGGGGAAGGTGGAGGACCAGCAGAGTATGAGAGCCCTTCCATCACAGTGTGACTTTAGTGGGGAAGATCCACTCATGCTCTCATGGTTCCCTCAGGCTGACAGGAGTGACACCATAAAACTATTCCAGAATCTCTCTTAGATCCTAATACATCAATGGGCTTCCCATTTTGCTGTACAAGTGTGAGAAACAGAAGTGTGGGGAGCTGAGCACGGAAAATCAGCAAATGCGAAGATCAGTGTTTTCTTATTCTGTTACAAGTGCTTTGGAGCCTGTGAATTACAGGTGTCATTTGATGGGAGGATGGAGACAGACTGGTTTGCTGTGAGTTTGAGCATCCATCTGGAGGTGGGGTGAAGGCTGTCCCTGTTGATTGATGGGTAGAGCTGGTTTTTCAGGCTGGTGAGCCAAAGGGGGCCATATGTTACTTTAGGAGCCTGAGTCTCCCCTTTAGGTTCCAGGCTTGAGGGATAGCTGAATTAAGATATTATGATGTTTTTAAATTAAGCAATACTAATACTACTAAATGGCTAACAGAGCAATTAAAAGACACTTAATCTAACAGCACACACAGCTATAAAGCTACAAATCATCGTTCATTATGAATCATACCCAACTATTGTTGAATTATAATTTCATCTCCCCTTGCCATTGTCTCTTATTTTTCCACTCTCAAAGTTCAAGACTTCAGATAAAGCCATGATGGAGGCTCCAGCAGGCTATCCAGTGTCACTGTGGACTTGGTTCATCACCATCTGTAGGTGTCCACACTCCTGCTGACACCCCCCACCCCTGTCATCCTTTATTGTGTTTCAAATTTTATAGATTATCTCCCTATTTTCTATTTCTGGATTTGTCTTTTCACCACCCTTGCACCTCACTTTCTGTATCCTAACTTCACCCAAATAAACAGTCTATCCCCAGTTACCTTTTTCGTAGTTGGTCCCATTTTCTGATGCATCCATACTCAAGTTTGGTGGATTTTTTCAGTGCTAAGGGAATCTTGAGTTTGTGTAGTATTACTTCTATGGTAGCCTGGTTACAGGTGACTTTGGAAGACTTTGCACTCCAGAACTGCATCACATTGTTTACCATCTACACTCACTAAGATAATTTTATTTTAGCTTTGACTGTTTTACCTGGTTCCAGTTGAGCACAAGCAGTTTTTCCCTTGTGCACAGTCTGCATACCACAGCACCAGGGTAACACAGTTTTCACACTCTGGCTTTGTGCTCATGCAGTTGTGTTGTCCTTGAACTGTTTTAATCACTTCCCTCATTGCCAGTAGAGGCATTGCTGGGTGCTCCATCAGGACCTCCTGCACACACCTCATCGCATTGTGGTACCTTTACAGAAAGCTTTATGCCCTAGAGATCCTAATTTTCAAGTAGTTTGGGTAGATATTTCAATATTGTGGGGGGTTTTTTCACCACCAGGTAGTCTGGGAAACTAATGGGCTGCCTCTACTGACTGTAGCAGAGCAGGTGGAGAAATCAGTTGTACTTCCCTCAGTTAAATATGAAGTTAGGATGTATAACCTCATGCAGGTAGTGTCTGCAGAACGCTGTGTCTTTCCTGTTTGTGAAACCACAGCGTGGGATGAGAGGTGCATTTCGGTGCAGGGGATTGGTTGGGGTATGTTCTGTTTGCTTCTTCTCTGCTCCTTCCGCCAGAGTTTTTTCAACGGTAGATTAAAGCATTAAGGGAATTTATAACCTCTTGGGACTTGGGCCAAGGACACGGGCTCATTACTGGTAATCCCCACTCAGACAGATGGGGAGGCTTTTGTGTACAAACAAATTTTTGCTGTTCATAGAATCATGTTCATAGAATCCAACCCTGAGTAGGAAGGGACCCACAAAGGCCATCAAAGTCCAACTCCTGGCCCTGCACAGTTCTACCCAGTAGGAAACACTGTTCATTCTGGTGACACCTGGACAAGGGATTTGATACACCTGAAGCAAAATTAGCACAAGTGCTCACTTTTCTGCCTTGTATGGACTGGGTAGTATAAAATTAATTGGTGCAATTTAGATCTGGAAGCTAAAGGCAGGACATGCAGCCAATATGAATTCCATTTCAGCTTCTCCTCTTCTGTCTCCCTTGGAATACACTTGCAGAGAAAAGCAGCATTTCTGTTGATGGATGAAAACTGCATGTTAGTGTGAAAGATGTCATGAGCCACAAATCCTGTGGTCAGAAACTTTTAACATTATGGATTTA
This sequence comes from Pachyramphus minor, assembly GCA_013397135.1. Taxonomy (NCBI): domain Eukaryota; kingdom Metazoa; phylum Chordata; class Aves; order Passeriformes; family Tyrannidae; genus Pachyramphus; species Pachyramphus minor. Next base: position 1,122,687 of record VYXB01009652.1, read on the forward strand.
GCTGGAACAATTAATAGGAGTGTCAGAGATGGTAAGTCAGGCTTGTTGATTACCCTTCAACAGTCTCTGAGATGCCAGAGCAAGCTGAAACAAGTGTCTGGCTTAAGGACACTTGATATGGCTTTCTTGATCCTCTTTAAAATGTGTGGTTTTCCTTACATACTAAAATACCTGAATTTCTCTACCACTAGAAAAGGAAAGGAAAGAAAAGAGAAAGAAAAAGACGGATAAACTCCCATCTGACAGCAAACAAAACTCATCTTTTCCTGCCTTAAAGAGGAAGAGTCTTGCGGAGTGCATGAAACATCATCTGGCTTGTCTCTTGCCATCAGGCCTGTCAGAACATTCTAGTCAGGTACAACTGCAACGACAGGGTAGGGAGAGGGATTTCACATGGTGTAACTGAGCCATCTGTGGCAACGCTCTGCTCTTTGTACCGGGAAGTGAGCGACATCTGCTCCTGGCAGACGTGTTACTATCGCAGGCTGACGTTAAATGGCCCTCCTAACAACAGGTATCTTTGTTGTGAAACAAGACAACACCTCCTGCTTGACGAGACCCAAGCTAGTGGAAAAGGGAGGACTCATGCCAAGAGGCTGGTACAAACTTCATGGACCAGATTTGCCTTTTCCTTACATCCAGATAATCTGACAAAGTTCAGTGGAAATTAATTTTTTTTTCAATTATTATTTCTTTATACCCATGCCAGGCAGAGGTGAATTTTAAGAGTGTTAATTTGGGAGCCCCTGGTGGTCTAGTGGTTAAGGACACGGCACTGTAACTGCCGAGGCCCGGGTTCGATTCCCGGTCGGGGAAACTCCCCGGGCAGGTGGAGCCCGTTAGCCCTGTAAGGCAATCCACCTACGTCCTGAGGACCTCGCTGCCACTGTCCAAGCTCGCTTGGCCCCGGCAGATGAACCTTAGGATTAAAGGGTGGGCTCAGTTCTGCGCGCACTGTGTCCCACCTAAAATAAATCCAATGCGCAGGCTGGAAGGCGTACAAAGACCTTCCCCAGATCTTCGTTCGCGAAGTCTGGCCACTACTACTAATCATGGGCAGACCCAATTGGATTCAAGCTTTGTTAAAAAAGAGTTCTCCAATACAGGTAGCAGTCCATATTTTGTATAACTTGCAAAGAGGTCGGATTCAGAGAGAAGGTCTGAGCTGTGATTCCAGATGTCAGGCTTGTTTGTGGGTTTCTGCAACCATATCCAGGGGTTTCCATGGATTCTTCTGAGAGCTGGCCATAGTCAGAGGCATTAATTACAGTTGATCTCCAGTCCTTGCAGAGCCAAGACTGCATTGTAAGTAGCTGACACTATTTGGACAGATGGTTCTATCTTCTTAAAAAGTTTTAATTTCCCTAAGCTGAAGACTCCTTGGATGGAAATCAAGGATTACTTGTAACTTCCTTGCTTTCTTGGAAGAGTGACACTAGAGAAAATCAGTTTACAATGGTTAAGTCATCCCCTCTTGGATGTTTTCTTATATTCTCAACTGTTTGCTTTTTCACTGGATTGGTCTCTCGTTCACAAGTGCCTTCACTTGTAACAGTATCCTTGCTCTTTCTGTCAGTCTTCTAAATTGCATTACCATCTGATAATCTCCCAGTAATTTTCCAGTTTGTTCACTCTCTGTGTGTGCAGCATGTAGCCTTACTGTGAAAATATGATCAGGGTTAACTGACTGCAAGAAAGGAAGCAGATATTTACCAGGTTGAGGTACCCTGGCTTAGTGCTTTTCTTTTAAGCACCAACCAAAAAATTACATTGTCATAGGAAAAATGTGTGTGGAATGGCATAAGAAGGCCAAACTATTTGTATCAGACATAAGCACAAAAGAAAAGTGATGAAAAGATAACTCATCCTAGTAAATCATAGAATCGGAGAATGGTTTGGATTGGAAGGGACCTCAAAGATCTTCCAGTTCCAACCCCTGTGCCATGGGCAGGGACACCTTCCAGTAGACCAGGTTGCAGCTCCATCCAGCCTGGCCTTGAACCCTTCCAGGGATGGGTTGCCCTTCCCTGGGCAACCTGTGCCAGTGTTTCACCTCCCTCACAGGGAAGAAGTTCTTCCTAATATCCAATCGAAACCTGTTGATGAGAACAACAGGTTGGTGAGAAAAAGGTTCAGCACAGCCTTTTGGCTGTGTTTCACCTCCGCCTTTTGGCTCCTCTATCACTTGGAGAAGGAAGTTCTCATCAACCATTTCAGGAACCTCCTGCAAAACTTATGTGTTAAATGTTTGCACTGTTTGACACGTCCATAAATTGAATATTCTTGGGATGAATTTCAGTCACCAAGACCAGCTGGCAGGAAATGGCTTGTACTCATGGCATTAAGCTTTCTTACCTTCCTAAACATCATGGCTACATGTGGGATATTTGTTGGGAAAAGCCCCTGTTCCAGGCTGACTCCTCACTTGTGACCAGCTTGTTCTGACTTGTTCTTCTTTCTGGTAATTTTCTAGCATTGTTCATGCTATAACAGTGAATTACTCTTCAGCTGCAGTCTACACTTGAGTGCCCTCTCACTACAATGTTTTAAAAAAAATCTCTTTATTTTAGTAACTTCAAGTATTTGCTGCATTTGTCTTGATTTGTTCAACTTCTGTTGTGTTTGACATCAAAGGATTTTTACTTCCCTTTTACCCTTTTAGTTAAGGTGCACTTTGGTGCCCACATTACCCATGATCCTCTCTATGATGACATTCTCTCCTTTCTACCTCAAGAAGAGGACTTAAATAAGTGAGCTTGGAAGTGGAGGGCACCCACCCAAGGCTGCCATTCCTTTGGAAGAGCATTTTGGAGGGACCCAAGTTAAGAACAGTGTGTCTCAAGACTTTCCCAGATGCACTTACAGGAACTGTATGGCCCAGATGCATCCGTGGAGTTGTCCTTGAAATAAAACTCTGAATTGCACACCAGCACTGTGTTTTATACAGTTTTATATCAATCAGTGTGCTGGTTGCCTCATCTGTAGCTGTGTGACTGCCAATATGCCTGAAACTTGTCTTTTCAGAGGGGAGTATTTCCAGTGGTTCTCTAAGTAATTGGCAGTGAATTCTGCATGACAGGAATTGAGGAAGGGGAGATGGACCTGACTGTGGCCGTGGCTCCTGACATCCTTTGGCAATTGACTCCCATTGCCCCATGGAACTGGGGCATAGTTATGGAAGAAGGATGAGAAGGAAAACGGTTCTGGGAAATGCATGGGAAGAAACAGTGTTAAATGGTTCATGTAGAAAAAGCTCCAAGTGTTACCATCCTCCTTCCCCACACTGAAACTCTTCCCCTGTTTTAATGTCAAGTGTACCGTCAGACGCCGATGGTGATACCCAAGTACCACACAGGGGCACAAGAAACGTCTGTGATAAACGTAAAAAAGCTCCATATTCTATCTGTGACTTGTCCACCCACCTCTAAGATGCTACCAGAGACCACAGAAAGCCTTTTCCATGTCTGTCAAGTCCCTGCAACATCGTGACTCCTAAAGAGCTCCTTTTACTGTTCCGGATTCACTGACACGTAATCCGAGTATTCTTGCTAGAAAACAGCAGGCTTTGTCAGCAGCCAATTTTCAAGGAAATTGGCTATTTAAAACCACATCCTAAGTAGCTGGCTACACATACTAGCCTCAGCTGACCTATATTGAAACTTTGTCATCTCTTTGTTTCTGTAGTCTTTAAATAATCAGCTGATTTGTTTACTTCATGTCAGGGCGTGGGTACTGTATTTCCACTATGTTAGCTCTACTCAGGGGAAAGTAATAGCTCTGGATTGAAGCATAAGCCATTTGTTTTCCTATAATGAGGAACACTCTGCTGCATGCTTTCTAACTGATTAGATGAATTATGCTTTATTTGCCTTGAGAAGAACCGTACTTAAAAGCAATTTTCTGAAGAGGAAATGAGGCAGAGAATGCAAAAGGGGGGGAAAACGGCTCTATCCCAATTAAAGTTCCATGACCTGCATTTTCACACATTTCTTGACTGAACAAGCCTGGTGTTTATTGCTGGAAATCTACCAGGCTAAAAATTAATTGCAGGCTAATTACTTTATGTCAAGAAGCTGCCCAGTTATGTCTCAAATTTGCTACAATGGCAATTCTAGAAGTAGTTATGTACCTTCCTTCCTTCAAGAATGTATTGTAGGATTTTATCAATGGCAAACACAACTGGGATAAGCCCTTTCATTAGAACAAAACTGCAGAGATCAGGTGGGTTTTTTTGAGTTATTTTCATGACTTTGGTACCTTCAGTAGTTTAAATTTGTGATGGTCACACGTGAGGCTGCCATTGAACTCACAGGGGGATGGATATAAACTTCAGGGTGTTACTCTGTGTAGTTATATACAGGCTGTTCTCCTGCATTTATACAGCAATTCTCTGTTTAGAGGAGGGATTTGAACCATCTTGGGTTTAGAATTATTCCACACAGCCAGTGAACAGCTTGTTCTTTATTCTTTAAAGAAATTGTTGCCACAGTATTTTACCCCTTGGCCTATGTCTTTCTTAGGATAAATTCATGAATATAACAATTCATGCTTATGTTCTCCTGAGAGCAATCCCTTCCATTTCTTTATCTGAAAGTATGGAAGCTTTTTACCTTTTTTTTTTTTTTTTTAATTGAACTCTCTCAGTTCTCAATCTTTTCAGTAGTTCTTCATACATGAGATCCATTTCATGGGAATTCTTTGATTTTTCTCCATTTGAAATGTTCAGTAGTACTTGGAAATGTGCATATTAATCCTCCTACAGAAGCCAAATATCCCATTAAACACATCTGAGGACAAAAGGTTACCTGCACCTACATGGTGCCTCTTACAGTGAGTTGGTTTTTTAGGGGTGAGGACTGATAGGTCCAAAAAAAAGGACTATCCATGCATTTGAAAGGCAGTTGTAAGACCAAACTCCTGCAAGTTCCTTTTTAAAGTAGACCATGGCTTAGGCACTCTACTTCCCTTAGTTTGTCTTTGCTTCACTGAAATTGTGTCCTGAGGAAGATGCAAAACCTTTGGTATTTTGCAGTGTTCAGTGGTTCCTTTATTTTTCATCTGTGCCGTTCCTCAGATGTGCAATTTGACCTTTCTTTGAGGTTTTTCTATCTTTGTGGAATGGAAAAACTTCTGATTGAAGCATTGGTAGGCAGAAGTCTCTCTGAATTATTACATGCTGTAAGGCAGGAGCAGAGATCACCGAGAGTTGCAGATATCCTCTGGAAAGGGAGGTCACAGCTTAAGTGGGCAGGAATAAGGAAAGGGATGTCCATCCAACACACTCACATAGAATGTTGGGAGAAATTCTAGATGTCCTGTTTTCACAAGAAGGGCTTGACAATGTAAAGTGAAAACACAGAGATTACATTATTATTATTATAGATGAGAGTTGCCTGATTATAAAATAAGAAACAAGAAGTTCTCATCTCAGTTGAGGGGCAGTACAGCCTATGCTGAACTTGCATCGTATTTGGAGGTTTAAAATAAAAATAGCAGCTATTAGATTCATTCATTGGTTTGGGCAAGGCAGCAGTGTTGCCCCTGGCATGCATTAACTTGCTCTAAAAGACACTGAAATCAGGGCATGGTTATTACTGATATCCCTCGGTGTAATTAATATTGGACAACTGGAAATCAAACACCTTACCTTTCCCTTCACTATAATTCTGTGACAGTTCCTGTATCCCTTTGGAAGTACTGCTGACTTGGCCAGGGTTTTGGTGCAGTTCCAGCAGTACAGCACACCAGCCCACTTCTGCCCATTGAACACATTTTGTATTGGCAGAGGTCTTCTAAAAAAGAAAAGACAGAACAATCCTTAGGTCTCATGCAGTTATTGGGGATTTATTTTGTGCTCTGGATGAGCAGAATTTAAAGATGCAATTATGGTTTACCTACAGACTAAGCATACTCTTTATGTTAAGTACTTCTTGAGCTATAGGAAACAGGATAGAATAAGCTGAATTTGTTTTGTCTTTGAATCCTTTTGCACTTCCCTGTAAAGCAATGACAAGTCTGAAATCTTCAGATTCTGTAAAAGAGGCAGCAGGCTTTGATTAAACAGCTGCTCCTGTTGTCTGATTTAATGGTGCCGGTGAACTGAATGTTCCCATGGCCCAGAAGGTTTCCAAAGCAGTGTGCTGACTTGTGAGCTTGTATTCAGAAATTGCCTTCATCCTTCAGAGATATGCAGTGAATCACTGGAGGGGGTGAAAAGCTGCAGCTGTTGAGTGGCACGTGGTAACAGTGAGCACAGAAACCGAAGGGGATATTATCTGCAGTAGGAATGTCAGGAGGAGATGGCATCTAGGCAGAATGGAACTGTCCAAACTCGAGCAAGGCACTGCAGAAATACTGCTCTTCTTTTTATATGCTGCGACTGAAATGGTGAGAGGGCTGATTTATTCTTTCTCTGCATTATTTATGCCAAGGTAAAACAAGTAGAAAATCACTGTTGTTTGGTGGAGTTCCACAGTCTCTTTGCAATATAATAAACAAATACAAACAAATGTTCCTAAAACTCCCACAAGATAGCTTTGGTCTCACATGGGTTCTCTGAGAAGCCTCAGTTCTTTGTGTCTCATCAGGGCTTGCTCCTGTGCAGTCTCTCATGAGATGATGCATATTTGAGAGCCAGTCCAGCATCTCGTTAGAAAACAAGCTTTTTACAGACATGAAGGCTGCTAGTGCCTGGGAATTCAGTTCCTACAGTCCAGCCAGCTCTCACCAACAGTTCTGCCCATGAATAGCTTTCTGTGTCTAGAAATCTGTTTTCTGGCCTAGCCATGCTGATGAAAGGTGTGTGCAATGGGGTGCAGCTGAGAGCAGTGAAGTGACATTATCATGTCTTGACTTTTAACTTGCTCAAGTTTCTGGTTTATGAAGGATGTGCAGCTATGTGTCAATTCAAAATCTATGAAGTCAAGTACAGAGTGTAGCACCTAATGGGGAAGGCTAATGATTTTATTATCACCTCCTTATCTCTAAGAACCTCAAGGTTTGTCTAGAACTGGTTGTCAGATAAGTGGAAAGATGGTAATCCCTTAGTCAAACAGGAAAATACTGGTATTAGTATCAATTTACTCTTTCATGTGTCTTTTAGAATGTTTAATTTGTATCACACAATTTCTGCTCTGGGCTAGTCAAAGATAGAACAATCTCTAGGAAAACAAGAGGCAATGGTAGTAAAGAGATTTCCAAGCTCAGTGTTACTGGTGAGCAAATCACAGAGTAGAGGAAACACCCTGAAACCACAGAGCTGCTGAGAAGTCAGATGGTCCATCCTCCTGCCCCAAGGCAAGCTCAGCTATTCCCTGCCTTTCCTGGCAATGCTTATCTAGGCAGTTCTTAAGTGTGCCCAAAGGCATGATGCACCCTTTGCATCATGCCCCAGTAATCTCTCCCATCAGTTCCTGTTAGTACAGTAGTTACCTTGGATACCCAAAAAACCTTGAAATCTAGATTGTACCTCTTCAGATCTGGCGGCCTTTCTATTTTATTTGTTCATTCTACCTTTTGTGTTGTCACTCTTTTGTCCCCCTACCCAAAAAAAAAAGAAAAGGGGGAGCTTTTTGGACTTACTGGCTATTTTTCTTTTTTTTGAAACTGTTCAAATATAATAATGCTGGGCAGCAGTACAAAACCCTTGGAATGAGTGCTTCTAAAACTTCAGATGATTTTTTAAAATCCTACTCCAGCAAACGGACAGTGGTTTGAAATTCAGGCTTCATCTTCTTTTCCTGTGAGATTTACAGAGTAAAAGATCTCCAGGTGGAAGTTGCTGTAGCCATCTGCTTTCCTGGTGTGAGCAACAGGGCACCCAAACCTGCTGGATTGGTGTCCCAAAGGCAGTTCCCCACAGGACTCACCTGACATGAACAAAGAGTGACAGCAGACAAGGGGCAGCAAAGGAGGAGGAGGAGCAAGAACGTGCCTTGTTCCCCTCCTCTCCACAAGTCATTTCCAGAGCCATCAAGTAAATTGTTTGGGTCTAATGTTGCACAGGCTTTTCCACTCCATACTCTGCCCTGCTGCTCTTTAGCTCCTGTAAGGGTCCTACAGGCAAAAAGGGTCCTGAGGTCAAATAGCAGGTTTATACAGGGCACATGGAGATAGTGGAATGTCAGTGGCTGTTCAAGGAAATGAGTGATCCAGAGAAGATTCATTAATTTTTTCATTAATTTAATTTTACCTCCTCTGCTTTGTTCTGTCTCTCTGAGGTTTTCCCATGGGAGGGAACAAGTGAATTAACTATTTTACCACCTCACTTGTGTCCTCCTAGACAGGCATTCTCTTTTGTGCCAGTTTCATTGATTGATGTAATCAGACTGGCAGCTAATCAAAGCGATCTCAGTAGCCTAATTCTGTACCTGATCTCTCTCTGTTTGTGCTTCAAGGTCTTTGACAGGGTCCGAGAAGATTGCCCTAATTTCCACGAGAAGATTAAGCCTATTAATGCTGAACTCACTCAGCCCAAGCTGGCCATCAGTGCTGAAGATGAGGAGGAGCTTCTGACTCGGGTCAATGTTGTCTTCCACTGTGCAGCAACCGTTCGCTTTGATGAACCCCTGAAGTATGTCCTGCTTTCTGTGTTTGCTAAGCATGATTCAGAACACACAACAGCCCGTGACACGCTGTTCAGGGCATCTCTTTGTATCTGCAGTGGTGATTCTCCACTCAGGTGTTCGTGCTGCACGTCCCTCTGGGCTGAACGTGCGGCGTAAGTGCTCTGAAAATGTCATGTGCATGTGCACGTCCAAGTGAAGTATCCTGGCAGATTTCCATGGGAACAGGAGGAAGTACTACAAGCTTGGGTTGTAATATAGTAAGGGAATTAAGAGTGACCTAAAACTGGGGTGGGGAAAAGTGTGTTTGAGGTCAAGAGGGAGATGTTTTGGCAGAGCTGGAGACAGCTTGAAGTGAAACTATGTTGTGTCTGTCTCTAAAGCAAGTGTTAATGGCCTTTCTTGCCATTGACTAACTGGAGAGGGAAACGAGATGTGGTTTGAGAAAATAGCCTTTAAAATAGCCAACACTCAGTGTAATTAACTGTTTACAATAAGTGCTGGGTTTCTGAAGGATTTCCCCGGAGGGTGCTTGTCCAGGCAGGCTTTTCCATTAAGAAAAAACAGCAGAAATAAGCCACTAAACCAAGATTAGATGTGTAAGTGCTTCTGTGCAGATTGTACAGTTCAACAAACTGTGGTGGTTGATCTGGATTGCCAGATCTTCATAGTTTTTTTTTGGAAAACACTAAAGCTGTGAGAGTAGAAATATACAGTTATTAATATCAATCTTCATTTGGTCGTGCATAGGATAAATAGATATCCACTATGTCCACCACAAGTATTTGCTTTTTAGAACAAATAATTAGGGAAACACCAGAAAGGAAGCATCCTTTGATGTAATCTTGAGCCATGTGTAGAACATGGCTCAAGATGCAACTACCAAAGCATTGCATTAATAGCCATAAATGTTCTTAAATCAATACACAAATAAACATGCTTTAAAAATTTGTCTTAATGGCATGAAACATCAAAGGGAAACTAATTTTTAATAAGGAGGAAAGCTAGAAAGAAGTTAAAAGTTTAAATGGCCCTCAGCTCACAGGAAGTGTAGAAGCTATTCAAAGACTCATTGCATGTGATCTGTTAAAATCTCTCCAACAGAACAAGGAAAATCCAGTATGGTGAAATGGCAAAATATGAGAATTTGTTCAAATCAAACTATTCCTGTCTAAATAACAAAATACTTTAGATGGGTAAAATTTCTAGCAAGTGAAATGTGAAAGCACAATATTGCTGCTCAAAAAAAGGATTTCAAACAGCAACTTGGTAATGACCAAAAAAAAACCACCGTTTTTTTAAACATGGTAGAAATCCAGAGAATACCAGAGAATATGTAAAGCCAGTAGATAAGGGAGGTGAAAAAGCAGTGTTATCAAGATATGAGAAAATCAGCAATCAAGAAACTAAATGAATTACTGGCATCAACATTCAGTACATTTAGAGAATTCTCTAGATAGAACTCTTGAGGGCAGAAACCTCAGAAATTTTGTTATATTGAGATATTAGTAGATGCTGGTTTAAGATATGTATAGAATAAATAAAGAGTTAGAGGGTTAGATGATACTCCCTTAGAAGGAAGGCTGAAGGAACTGTGAGCATCTCAGCAGAGATCCATGCTGGGCCTGTAGAACAGTTCTGTTCTGAGCACAGTTCTGCTTATGAGCACAGTTCTGTTCACCCCCTCTTAGAAGGGATGCAATGGAACAGAAATATACACAGAAAAGTAGTTTTCATATGAAGGGTAGCTAAAGTAGGAGAATCCATCCTGCTAGAAGGGNCTCTCCTGCAGTACAAAGTGTGCAGCGGAGCTGTCCTCTGTTTGCTGAGATCCACTGCAGATAGTCTCTAGAACAACTTCTAGCTATGCTGGGTGCTTGAAGGTCAACCTTGCTAACTAGGACACTCTCATGTGCTTATCAGTTCTTTTCTCCACTCCTTGGGAATTTAAGCTCTTATCTCTGACTGTGTCTTCTTTGATTAAGAATGGCTTCAAACTGAAAGAGTCGGTTTAGGCTGGATATTAGGATGAAATTCTTCCCTGTGAGGGTGGGGAGGCCCTGGCACAGGTTGCCCAGAGAAGCTGTGGCTGCCCCATCCCTGAAAGTGTCCAAGGCCAGGTTGGATGGGGCTCTGAGCAACCTGGGATAGTGGAAGGTGTCCCTGCCCATGGCAGAGAGGTTGGAACAGGATGATCTTTAAGGTCCCTTCTAAGCCAGGCATTTCTATGAATATATTTTTCTGGGTCCAAGGACCTTTTGCTGCTTACTGAAACCACATGTTTATCTGGTCCCTTAAGGAGAATGTGGAATGGGTACCAGGGGAACCACAATGCCTCAGTGGTTAGAAGTTGTTGTCCCAAGAAGGGGTGGCAAATATGTCAGATTTAGAAATGTTAGTGAAGTGTTGCTTCTGACCCTTCAAACTGAGTAAGTGAGAGACATTCCATGTCCAGAAGAGCAGATCCAGCAGCATTGCTCTGAAAGCTGGTTTAGCCCTTGCATTTCACTGGTGCTTTCTGCTCTGCTGTGTCCCCTGCTCTTGGAGACTTCTCTTTCCTGCATGGGGTTCGGATAAGGTCCACTCTTAGCATATTCTTTCCAGTGAAACTCATTCTGTTTGTTTCCCCTGCCCTCCCCAGACACGCCCTGCAGCTGAATGTAATGGGCACGCAGCGGCTCCTGGAGCTGGCCCGGCAGATGCAGAACCTCGAGGCCTTCATCCACATCTCCACTGCCTATGCAAACTGTGTCCGGAAATGCATCGAGGAGATCATCTACCCACCCCCAGCCGAGCCCAAGAAGCTCTTTGACTTGGTGGAGTAAGTAGGAACTGCATCACCCCACTCTGCAGAGCTGTGAACATTCGCACAACCTGTCGGTGGGATTTCTGTTTGTAGTTGCTGTCATTGCATTCTTTGTGGTTTTTTAAAGACTCTAATTTCATAAGAGTCCAGCATTAAGTTCTGCACACAAAAAGGAGTGTATTTGCTGCCAGGAACGGAGTTGCTGCTTTCTGTAACATGCAGCCCTGTTGCTGCCTTAGTAAGAACTGAATTTTTCCATTTGCCTTATATTAATTTATTTTAATCTCTTCAGTTTCGCAGTGTTGTTGTCACTCATTTCAAAAATCCTGTGGTGTTAAATTGGAGTTATATGGGGATGAGTCAGAAACAGGCTTTTTTAGAGCATTCAGTGTGAGAACCACAGAATTATTAAGGTTGGAAAAGACCTCCAAGATCATCAAGTCCAACCTGTGACTGATCACCACCTTGGCAACTAAATTATAGCACTGTGTGCCACATCCAGTCATTATTTGAACCCCTCCAGGGGTGGTGACTCCACCACCTCCCTGGGCAGCCCCTTTCAATGCTTAACAACCCTTTCCATGAAGAAATTCTTCCTGGACCTCCCCCAGTGCAATTTGAGGCACTTGGACTCCAGCAGTTTGAGGGAACAACAAAAAATCTTTTTTAACTGAATTTACCAAAATGAAGAATAATTAGAAGGAATAACAAAATGAGCTGATAAAGGCCCCAGGAAACATTCCCCTTTGAAGAATTTCCCTGCAGCTGTTAATGTGTTTTCATGAAATTTCTAGTAGTATTCCACTTGGGTGCTATAAGCAACTGATCTGTGCACTAGTAACACCAAGAGCTGGCATAAAATCTTTCTTCCTGATTTAAGGTAATAGGAGATGAAATTAATTAATGTCCACCAGGAGAACCACTGATTCCTTATTAAAAAAAGAGATAAATGTTTGTCTAAAGAAATTATTTCATTGCCTATGAGCTACTCCAGAAAATTTAGTACAAACCAGTATTTTCTATTTGAATTTCTCTAGTGGCCCATATTCTTGGATATACTTACTTCCAGCTAGTAAGTAGTCATCTGTCACTTATCATTTATTCAGTAAGTGGAGCATGATAAAAACATAAGAAATGCCCTAATGCATTAGAGCATGGACTGCTTGGCCCAATAGCTTGCCATCAACAATGGCACTGGGTATTTTATATTTAGGGTAACTACACCAGCCTGGATATTGCCATGGAGGTTTCATGGAGCTGTCAGCTGTGATTCCAGAGCTCGTGCAGAGCTACAAGTGCCAGTTCTGAGCTCAGCAACCTCTAAGACCAGTTTTGATAGACTGCTTTTCCCTAAATACACTACTTAACCTTTATTTACAGTGAAGATAATCTGTCACCTTTTTGCCCCCTGCCTCAGTTTTACGGCGTCGCTTGGAGTTCATCACTGTCAATATTACATTTCACTGCCCCAAGAATTACCATCACTTGCAACTTTGAATACAGACAGCACAGGTCTAGCACAGGTCTGTCTGCTAATCAGAAATGTGCAGAAGGACCTAGCTACCTCAGAGGTTGCTACTTCAGCTGCTTCATATGAGACCCTAAGAATTTATTTACCATAGCTTGCATGTTCAGCAGAGAGGATGATGTTTGAAATGCCAGAGGATGGGCTTTCAGATGTGTTCTTTGATAGTTTTATTTTCTTAGCCACATAATTACAGATAAGTTTTCTTAAGGTTTTTTTTAATTAGATTTTTAATTTTTTTAACCATTTTTTCTACATCCCCTACTCCAGAAGCTGACCAACTTCTGGTACTTTCAGTGGGACAGAAATCACATACCCTCAGCTAGGATGGCATCTGTTTCCTTATAGTGTTTGCAGGGAGCATTTAATTGCTCACAGCAAAGACACCAGGTGGGCCTTGTTGGAAATCACTCTCCCCAGGGTCATTGGTTTGGCAGGAGTTCTGCAAATCGAAGGCAGTGCATGAAGGAAATGTGTGGAGCTGCAGAGTGTGAGAAGGAACAGGATGGGGAAAGGCCCTGGGATGATATGCTGTAGGCAGAATGGGATAGAGAAAACTGTTAGGTTCAAAAGGGCAGAGGATTGCTTGGAGGAAGAGAGGGAAGATGAAACAGGGTTGCAAGAAGATGGGAGAGATGCATCTTTTATTACTCACCATGTAAGTGAAAGAAATAATGTGCGGATTTCTGGGCACAGAAGGTTTTAGAGAGAGGAGATTAAGAGATACCAGAATATTACCTTCCAAGTGGAGGGAGGGGGAGCAGAGAAGGAAATATAAACTACCTTCAAAAAGCAGGGGAGAAATACAGGTCATGTTTTGCATCAACCAGCTGTGGAAGATTCCCTTCACAAACAACCCTTGTCTTAAAGTGCTCTTCTGCAAGTGCATTAAGAGGGATAATCATAGAACTGGGTGCAATAACAGATCCATTTAACTACACTTTTGGCCATGCACTTGATATATGCTTATGATTATTTATTCAGCTGAAATCCCAAGTAGGACTCCCAGCTGTTTCTTTTTCTGTTCTTATCCTCCTATTATATCTTGGGTTTTCTGTATTTTGATGTTTAACCTGCAAGTAAAGCCTTAGGCTTAAGCTGTGTAAACCAAAAGTCACACTTCTAAAGTACTGCCAGGCCAATAGGGGAAACATATAATCTGCTGCATCAGGCATGGTTTGCCTTAATCTAAAGCTGAAGGAAATCAGCTTTGAAGGGTGTGCTGAGGTAAGGAACACAGTGCACAGAGAACTGTAGGCTGAAGCAGAACTGGTTTTGTTATTGCAGAAATTACAGATCAGTCATCACTTACAAGAAACAGTCTTATTAATGCCAAGTGATTAACACAGAAAGTTATGTGTTCCTACAGCAGAGTAATTTGGTGCATGGAGCAGTTCATAGTTGTTTGATTTGCATCTTTTGTTTCTAGGGGGCAATTGCAGCAGTGAGCAAAAGTAGTGGCTTTGTGAGTTGACATTTCAAAATCTTCAAAGTAGGTCACAGAGGGGTAGGAGCATTTGCCTGGCTGAACTGTCAGCTCAGCTCCTGTGATGGGAGTGCTGGTGGATCAGCTCACCTGACAGAATGGTACCCTTGAGATGGGTCCTCTTGAAGACCACTTAAAATAATGCAGAGATCTGAGGAAAGGATGGAGACAAGGGGAAATTGCTTCTCATTGTGTTTCTGCACCTGTCCTTGCCTTGTGAGAATGCAAACCTGTAAGACCCTATTATTAAATTAAAAAGTAAACAAACAAACAAAACCCCAAACAAAAACTCAACCAAACAAAAAACAACAAGGAAAGAAAAAAAAAAAGATAAGGGGGGCAAATTTCTCTTTGTGCTTAATCTGAGTTCCCAAATGAAACTAGTCTTCCTTGAGGCTCTGCAGAAACAGACATTTCCTTTTGGTAGGCTGGTAATTAGCTACTCAACAGATTCAAACAATGGCAATTTAGCTGAGACCCTGAGGTTCAGTGGCTGCCTAAACAGGCTTTGCAGATTAAGTCAATATTATGTGCTGCTTTATAACGTCTGCGTAGTTCAACTTCACATTTTATGATTAAACACTTTTTCTGCCTTGTTTCTGAAGCATGGGACCAGGCTTGCAAAGGAAAGTATTTGTGCCTCCATGCTGCTTTTTTATAAAAAACTCACAAAATTCTATATACTAAAAACTGTCTTATTCTTCTTAACTCATTACAAAACTGAGAGATTCACTGAATTCAACCCTCCCCTGCAGACTGTTCAGCAGTTTCAGTGAATCAGTGTTTTCCTGTAATATTTCTATCTGTGCCTGATGAGAGCCATCTGAAAAGTGCTGTGCCACCTGAGCCACCAGGTGTTTGCAGGGTTAAGTTGATGCAATCCAGTAACTCTTCAGGTGTGACAACCTGCACCATATTTCTCTCCCACTGACCTTTGCCTGTTCCTGAAATTCAAGACAAGGAGGGTTGGAGTGAGGATCTGCAGGAAACAGTATCCTTGCAGTGCCCCTGGGAAGAGGGCACCCATTCAGACTGAACTGTAAGTTCGTTGACTTAATTACAAATTGGATTAGAGGAGCTAATCTTTGATTCTGTGGTGTAACACCAGACTGCTGGAAGCCTGTTGGGGATTGGCAGTGGTGTGAGGGCTCTGGAAGCACAGCCAGTTCCTGTCCTTTAGACCCAGATGCTGGCAGGACCTGTGAAGTCCTGATGGTGTGCCAGGGGAGAGCCTTAGGGATTTAGGCCCTTGCTGCAGCACCATGGTGGTAAGAGCTGCTTTTTAAAAGGTATATGCATAACTACTTTTGATGGATTACATATTTGCATACATTAAACAAAATAAAAAATATTTGTTGGGGTTCTTTTGGTTTGTTTGGTTTTTTAAAGCACCATCAGTTTCAGTGTTTGTTCTGTGTGAAAAAACCTCTGGAAAACCTGTAAGAAGGAACATTAACACTGTAAATGGTGCTGCTGAAATAATATCCCTGTAGTATGTTGTTCCAGCTTATGAGACCTTTGTAAATGCTACATGATCTGGTAACTCAAGGTTACCCAAAATCCCCTGAAATGTACTTGGGGCATAACAGGGGCTGTGCTGGTTAAGGATGGGCACTGCTTAGTGGGATTGCTTGGCTGGAGAGCTCAGTCAGGCTACGTTTATGTTACAGATCGCAGTGAAGCATAAAGCATGCAAGAGATTGCTCTAAATTGAAATTGTACAGGTACCTGGATTTGAGCTGGACATCGCAGCTCACCAGGTTTATTTTGTACCTTGAACACAAAAGTAACCTTTCTCCCACAGAGCTGTTGTAACTCCAAATCTTAAGCAGCTCTGACCTCTGTTTCAGATGAGGGTTCCTGTCTCACCAGTCTTTTTTGCCTGAGTCTTTTCTCTCCCTGTATGGTGGATAATGACATTCTCCTTGTTTCCTGTAGGTGGTTGGATGAATCCATTATTCAAGACATCACACCCAAGTTGCTTGGGGAATGGCCCAACACTTACACCTACACCAAAGCCTTGTCAGAATACCTGATTCAGCAAGAGAAAGGAAACTTGAACATTGCTATCATCAGGCCATCCATCGTGGGAGCCAGCTGGCATGAGCCTTTCCCAGTAAGTATGGACACACCATTCCCTACTGAGAGCCCTTTGATGCAGCTGGGGCTGTGGTACTGTCAGGAATCTCTTCCTCCACTTGGGTAGCAGTGTCCACTTGAGAAACAGGTTGTCAGGTTCATAGGAAAATGTGGAAGAGGTGGAGAACCTGTGCTGGAGTAGAACAGCAAATCTTCCTCAGCATCTTCAGGAAGGACTCTTGTCTCCAAGTGGAAAGAACACATTTAAGCAATAATAAGAGCTGGCGTAGTTATGGTGCAAAATGCTGGACTTGCAACTGATTGTCTGTTCAGACACACAGGAGAGTTTCCGTATTCAAAACATGGGATCTGAGGGTCAAGTGCAGTCCTGAACCATCCTAGTTTGAGTCTTTCCATGTTCTGCTCAACCTATCAGCACCCTAGACTTCCATGGTCCTTGAAAGCACTGGATGATGTCATGTGCAGTTAACTAATATCTCTGGTTTGTGTTGGTAGTCATTGAATTTGCCAGATTCACACTTGAGAGGGCCCGTTGCAGATAAAGGTGTCAGGCACACAGTAATTAAATGCAGCTGTACTTTTGGAATGAAATCATTCATTAAGCTAAATATATACTGGTGAGAATAATGTGCCCTCACACTGCAGCCAAATTGGAAAGGCAACATAAAGTCACCTTTGGCTTCTGTGCAGCCTGAAGTGTGCCAGAGATGGCTGAGATAGAGCTGAGGCCCCAGGCCAAGCTCCCCATCTTGGAAAGGCAGAGGGACCTCTGTTAGATGTTTCAGATACCTGCTTCAGATCAGACTGCTTCTAACTCCAGCTCCCACCAGTGGCAGCTTTCCTGACCTGAAGTAGGATGGGTTTCAGAAGTGGTGTGGTTTTTTTTCCTTCCTTACCTTGAGGTTGAAGTAACCAAATCACTCCTGGTGACATCAGCATGTTGTCTGTCGGAGGGCAAATAACACACCGACTGTTTTCAGCAAGTGTGACAGCACCAAGACACTGTGGTGTTTAAAGGCATATTTTATTCCTGCAGCCAAGAAATAGGAAAGAAGTGGTTTCTAAAAACAAGCTTAGATTCTTGTTATTGGTGGGTAAATTGCAGACAGAACGAGGTGTCCGACAATGCGTCCCCTGGTACTGGTTGGTGTCCTGGCAGCTGTCCCAGATGGGCTGGCATCCATCTAAACTGGTGTCTCCTTGCTGCTTTGTCTACACCACATCATTATAGCACTGTCCCAAGCCTCTGGAAGCAACATGTCATTGAAGGAAACACTAATCATTCTTCTTTTTTGGCAGGGTTGGATTGACAACTTCAATGGGACAAGTGGAATATTTATTGCGGTAGGTCTAATTACTGTTTAAACTTCCCTTAAAGTAGAATTTGAGGTACTAAACTAGCAACTTTAACAGCACCACTTATAAACTGTGTGCAAAAAAGGATCACAGCAGGTTTCTAGATCTGGTAAAACGATGTCACATGCTTGCCATACATCAGCATGCCTGTAGGACCCAGAAGATGGTCTATTTGTGCTGAGCTCAAAAAAGAACATTGAAAGAATACATGTTTCTGCTTCACTCAATGTGAATTGCAGTTCTAAAAACTGAAGAAACTAAAGGTTTAGGCACGTTTGGCCAAATTTCCAAAGAGAAGGCAAAAATATGTATTCTTGAAACTAGGGTAATTCAGAGATGCCAGAGCTTGGTTCTCTTAATACAGCTTTATTTTCCAAACCAGATTCCCATACCATCAATACAAGGCAGCAGTATTTATCCTTTCATCTCTCTCTGTATGTGTTTCCTAATCCACTGCTATAATTTGTTCCCACTCCACCATACCAAAGATTCTGGGTCCCACTTGCCATTGCTTTGTACAGGATTTCTCTTTGTGCAGACTACACTTAAACAATGTGTGTGATTGATTCAGACTCTGCCAGTGACTTGAATAATTCACTATATTCTTGCTTAACACTGCTGTAAATAGCTACTGTGCAAAATGGTGAGGAACAAACCATAAGATAAATAAGAACTTGGCAAAATATTCCCTGTAATATCAAAGTAATCATTACAATTTAATATATGAAAATAGTAAAGTTGCATACCTTTTCTCCTGCCTTATAATTTTTTTTCTGAACTAAAATCACTGCCTTAGGTCTACTTGTCAATGCATGATGCTGCATAGCTGTGGGCAGATATTTTTGTTCAAATATGATTTGTCCAACTTGATTGCTCTGTCAGAACTATATTGTAATCAGCCTGGTGCAGTGCATAAAAGGATTAGTAGTCTGCAATCATAGGAGGGAAGAATAAAATCCAAATATCATCTTGTTAAAAAAGCTCATTTATACCTCAAGTAGAGCATAAATAAAACTGCTACAGTTACTGCTGGGATCCACAGGACAAATTCATGTGTATATCCCAGCTGATGCTTTTATCTGAAACCCCAGTACAATTTCCAGGGACATTCAACAGCCCCAAACGCATCTCTTGTGGTCACAAATTGTTATTGGCTTCTATTCATGTCACAGTTTCTTTAAAAAAATTGACAGCCTTTTATTCACTTGCTGATCACTCACAGATCTTGTACTGCCTCTCTACTCTGCTCCCAGCATCTCGTGCTGCTCTCTGGGTTCTTTTGTGACAATGTCATCACAATCAAGAACGGTTTTGCAGTTCCCTCATTTTGCAGATCCACTTTTTACATTTTCGTGGGACAGGTTCTAACTGTTGTAATGCCATGAATTTTGATAATTTTTTTTTTTATTGTTATAACTTTTGAGCATTAAAGATGTCTGTCAAATAATGGATCCAGAATTGGTTTCCAGGAAAGATGTTATACGAAAAAAGTTCCATTGTGTTGTTCTTTATTCCCCACAAGTGAATTGCCTGAGAAACAGATTACAACAGCTGGCTGCAGCCTGTCATAAGTGTATCATATGCCAGTACATTTATGAAACATAGGCCAAATTCATATGCTTTCAGCTGCATGAAAACAAGCTGATAAAATCTTTTTGTCATTTAAAAGCCTCTTTTCCCTTTCTTTTTTCCTTTTAATCTGCCAAGGAGTAAAAAACACCTACTGGTTAAGAATTTTGACATTTTGGTCATATATCAGTCTTGTGTAAGTTCCTGAAGTGGACAGTACTTAAAGAGCTTAGGAGGAAGTTCTTTCCTGTGAGGGTGGTGAGGCCCTGGCACAGGTCGCCCAGAGAAGCTGTGGCTGCCCCATCCCTGGAAGTGTCCAAGACCAGGTTGGATGGGGCTCTGGGCAACCTGGGCTAGTGGAAGGTGTCCCTGCCCAGGGCAAGGGGATTGGAACAAGATGATCCCCAAGGTCCCTTCAAACCCAGATTTTTTCTATGGTTCTATAATATATTTATATGGTTATCCCTTGTCACTCGTACCAGTACCTAATATTTTCTGTTCTTCAAAACCAAAACATTTTCCAGCCCTGCTAAATGCAACAGCAAACCTGCTGTTGGTTTCAGTGGGGCCAGGTTTTGCATGCAGATGCCAGCCTGTATTTTCAGCTCTAAATTAAATCCATGGAAAGTGAAGATTATGAGGTTCTAGGGTCACTGTAGGAAATAGCTTCCCTTCCTTTTTATATAAAAGCTTTGACCTGCACTGAAAGTTTTGAAATAGAGATGGTATATTTTGGCTCAGGACTGAAGCTGTGAGGTTTTTCAGTATGGGAGATAAAGAGACAGTGAAATTCGTGTCATCTGCACTAAGCTCTTCAGTACTGCAATATGATATGCAACTACATTGAGGCTTAACCAAGAAAAAGATGAAGAACAATGACAATAGATGCATGGTGTAGAGACCAGGTTGTTTGGAATGTTTCCTGGAAGGGAAAGGTGTTTATTATTAGAGACTTTTGGTCTTTGGGGTGAGGGCAGGATTACTTAATAAATACCTAAGTGAATGTGCTTGGATCTGGTGAATTGGTAATTCCTGTTTGGTAGTTTAAAAGTGAACCCTTGAATATCTGAGTTGTGCATTAGTTTGATTACCTGAAAGTTGTGTCAGTACAACCAGCTCTCTTGTCCAACTGCAGTTATTAGACAAGTAACTTTATTTGTCTTAATTAAAGATGGAAAAAGCAAAAGGGAAGTGTTATGGTAGTTTGGTTTTGTGTATTTGAATTGTTACCAAAATATTCACTTTCCACTTGTAACCCAAGCTCGTCCTATAGGAGGAACAACCCCCAGATTCAGATTTGGTTCAGGTATCTTGGGCAGAATCTGAACTCCGAACCTTGCAAAGACTTTTTTTCCTCAGTCACAATATTTGGGTCTGATCACTTCATTCCATGAATAGATACATTTCTTTTAAATATTCATGAAATATGGGAGCCCAAGTTGTTCTTGATAATCTAATTATGATTCTTTTGCCTACAGTTTCTCCAGCTGCTATGGGGAGCTGTGTTGATTGAAGAACAAAATGAAATCCATTACATTTCCGCTGGACTGTAATTGAGGCATTTTGTCTCACTGTTCCATGTTACTTGTAAAGACCTTTCTCCCTGCAAGGCAGTGGAGCTGTAGGGCAGAACTGCTTTAATTTGTGTTCTGGACAGTGATTGGCCCCAAAGCACCTCAGCTGGGAGGCTGTCCAGAGACATCAGGCTCTGACTGGGAAATTATTTTGGAGGCTTCAGCTTACAGTAGCTTCTGTTTCACTAAAGAGAAAAAAGTCAGCAACTATAAACAGAAATCAAGCCATATCTGATAAAGAAGTACCAAATAATTTTCAGTGTAAGAAGTAGCTCAAAACACTTAAACCCTGATGTCTTCCTTAAATACACAGCACAAGAAATCTCTAAATCATAGAATGGCCTGGGTTGGAAGGGACCATCCAGTTCCAACCCCCTGCCATGGGCAGAGACACCTTCCACTAGCCCAGGTTGCTCAGAGCCCCATCCAACCTGGCCTTGGACACTTCCAGGGATGGGGCAGCCACAGCTTCTCTGGGCAACCTGTGCCAGGGCCTCCCCACCCTCACAGGAAAGAATTTCTTCCTATTATTCAATCTAAACCTACTCTCTGTCAGTATGAACCCATTCCTTCTTGTCCTGTCACTCCAGACCCTTGGAAATAATCTCTCTTCATCTTCCTTGTGGGCTCCCTTCAGGCACTGGAAGGCCACAATTAGGTCACCCCAAAGCTCCTCTTCTCCAGGCTGAACAAACCCACTTCACTCATGTGTACATGACCATCACGTGCCTGAACACAGGCATTTTGCAGCACATCCATCAAACATCCTCATTTTGAAGGCCTAAGAAAGGACTTTAGTGTACCTTGGAAAACGTGATAGTTGATCACACAGTGGTCTCTAGTGGGCATGTGTTCACAGCGGTGGAACATTCATAACTGAGCTTAGTTGCCTCCTTTGGTCCTTTTTGCTTTTTGGATTTTTCCCTGAAGAAGACAGTAGTAAGAACACAAAAAAAAATCATAGTGAAGTTTCAAGTTGAGATGTTAATATCTAAGCCTAACTGTGATATTCTGCTTGGAGCAGCAGAAGTTAATGCATGACAGGGGTTAAGGGGGATGGAGTGAGGCCTGTGGGGAAGCTTCCACTGTTACTCTGTCAGAGCCTATGATCCTTCTGCCAGATGTGCCAGGGATGAGACAGGACTGCTCAGGAGTCTCAGCTCTTGAAAATTAAATCAATCATAAGTGGTATTCCCTTACTTGCAACCCATCTGATTATAGAAGGGGAAAGGAGGAGAAGTGGGAACAACAACCAAAAAGACCCCAACCTGCCAAAGAGGGGATGCAGTGTCCCTTAAAATCCACCAATAACCAGCAGACAATGGCATGTGCTCTATGAGTTAATAGCAGGTCTTAAAGGCTTTTTTAATCACTTCTTTTTTTTCCTCTTCAGACTTCAGGCAAGGGTTTTTGCACAACTAGGCACTTCCTGTCTAGTTGCTGTAGAAAATCTTGATCTATTTTGTAATGAAATTGGAGTTTCAGATTGGAAGGGGAAAAAAAACCCAAAAAGCTGTAACGTTTCCTTTGCCCTAACTTTTAAATACTGATGGATCTGAAAAGCATATTCCTTTGCTCCTTCATCAGTCTTTCCCTCTGCTTTTGCAAGGATCTAAATTATAAGAGCTTTTTTCCTTCCTTTCCTCACTAGTGCTTTTATCCTCTCAGCTTTTTCCCTGGGTCCTCAGCTTCAGTGCATTATTTCACACATGAGAAATAACTTGATTGCAGCCTTGACTCTGCTGTGGGGGGGTTCTTTTGTATTTCAGATTAGGAGTCACAGCTTTCCGACACACCAGGTGAAGTCCCTTCACCCCATTTCACCTCCACATTTCAGTATTCCTGAATTGTCCTCTCTGATTCAGTCTGACGTTCTGTTGCCATGTCTCTCCTGTGGAACCTCCAAAGATTCCATCACAGGAACCCCTTGATAAGCATTCAGGTTAAATACATATATTTTGGGGAGCCTGATCCCCTGAAAAATGCACTTCCTATCAAAGTAAAATGAAAATTTTCTGTTGTTGCTTACTTCTTGTTTGTTGTCAGTACTTTGTATTTTTTCCTTTCCTGAGTTTTGTTGGGTGGTGAGCTCTTCAAGGCAGGGGCTGTATCTTTCTGCTTAACAGACACAGCTTTGGAAAAGAGAAAAGTGGGAATACATCCAAAGGAAAGGGTGTCAACATTTGAAAAAGCTTACTGGTGTAATTTCCAAAGTGACTACTTTCTTTAAAGGAAACTCAGACTTCTGTCAGCCTGCCATTTAAGGAAGTGTAACTTGAGGCATCACTGGGAATTTTACATCAGTAAATTCAGATGTATGTATTTCAGATTAGGAGTCACAGCTTTCCTTGATACATCAGGCATCATCACATTACAGACTTCCCCTGAAAATGCATAACTGTGGGATCCACACGAGATCCACCTTATTGTCCCAGGAACCAAATAATCTTGTGCAGCACGTGCCTGGCTTGAAACCCGCCACCATGACTGTCTATCCTCAACCCCTGCTGATGAAATCTTGCCAGTGAAATCTTACCATGGACCAAAGCTGGTGACTGTTTCCCTTTGTTCCACAGGCAGGCAAAGGGATCCTGCGGACCGTCATCGCCAACAACGAAGCGGTGGCCGACATGATCCCGGTGGACGTCGCCATCAACCTCACCCTGGCAGCAGGGTGGTACACTGCTGTGCACAGGTGGGAAGGGGCTCCTGGTTTTGGCCAGACCATGGACATTTACAGCCTGCACCAGCACTTTAAAAAAAAGCTTGCTGAAAACCTGTGCAAGAGCCTGGTTGATTTGTTTTGTGGCTCGCATTTTCTCCCCTGCGTTGGCAAGGACTAAGAGTGTAGAAGAAGCAGTAAAGGCTGGTTTTAGAGCTAGGAAGTCTCTAAAGCTACAGGTGAGACCTGTTTCTTGGTTCAGTCTAGGCTTAGCTGAGAAGTCTGTCTCTCAGAAGTGTCTTTTCTTATGAGCTTTGCAGCAGCTGGTTTTTGGGCCTCCTTTCTCACTGAGTTGCTTTCCAAGTGTCTTCTAGAGTCTTCTTGGTAAAAATGCTGTGCATGTTTTCCATGGAAAACACTGCACTATGTATATATATATATGTATATATTCTGGGCTTGTATCAAAGGTTATGTGATGTAAAAAATCTCCCTTCTCTGCATTGTTGAGAAAGGTATTTATAAGTGACACAAAGGATTTAAGGTGAAATTCTGGCCTGACCTTAAATCATTAGGTAGGAAGTGCTACCAGAGTAAACCACGTGAATTATTCTGGAGGTTTATGCAACTCTGAGAAATCAGGACCAGGCAAATAAAAGGCAGAAGTATTTTACTTTGAAAGAAAGGGTAAGCCCTCTGAGCTGAGGGCAGAAAAGAGCTACATACATTAAGCTAAATACAGGGATCCTAAAAGGACCTTGAAGGGCAGCTCACCGGCTCTTCAGATTTATTTTTGTCATCGTTTTGTCCCCCTCCACCAGCAACAGACAGAGCAGCACAGTCTGGGAAAAATAAACAGGCACACCAGAGAGGCTTCAGATAAAGTAAGGCAACTGCCTGTCCATAAAGCTGGAAAAGCTGGATCATGTATAGTGGGAGTGTACCTCAGAACACAGGGAGACTTCCTGGCTGTAGCCATGGTTGGAGAAATGTTGTTTTTCTGAGTTCTCACTGGTGAAAGATACATGGTTTTAATCTGGTTCCCACAAAAATAATGATCAGGCTAAAGGAGCAATAGTAGAACTTGATTTAAAGCTGTGGGCACAACCGCAAGGTCAGCAATCTTTGTACAAAAATCGAACCTGAATGTTGTGTAAATTTGGGTTGTCTGAGAGAGTTTCAGGTTTAGGTGGTGTCTTGAAGAATAGCATGTGCGGTTTAAATTATTTTTTTTTTTCAAATCATCTGATTGGAAAGTTGGTATCCTTCAGGGCAGGTGACATTACCAACAGAAATTAGATTCTAAAAGTTAGCAGAGAATGGCAATCTGCCCTGTACAGGATAGAAGCACTACAGAGCTCTAGAGTGCACCAAGGTCACTGACTCCGCTGGAGTGTGAAGAATGGAAAAAAGTCAGCAGGGAGAAACCCTTCACTGGGAGCTGGGAAAATGGAGAAATCCTCCTTGTTGCTGTTTAATGGGCCTGACCCACTGCAGTAAGTGGCAGTGTGTGCTCTCATATCAGTGCACTTTCCATCAGGTTCTGTGTGTAGCTCAGTATGAGGTGAGTTTTCTCACATATCACAGATTTAGTCTTTACTGAGTTGCCATTTTGATTTCCATGGTGCAATTTCCCACATTTAAGGATATGGACTCAGAGCTCGACACGTCCATCAGGCCTAACTATTCTGCTAAGGATTAGTGGTGATGATGATTAACATACAATCAAATGGCATGATTTCAAAGCATTATTAAGAAAAGCACCATTAAAATTGTGCAGTATCCAAATGCATTTTTCAAGTACTGGTGTTATCACTTGCAGGTTTAGATCAAGAGAACTGTTTGATTAAGTCTTGCTGTATGTTCAAGGAAGAAATAAAACCAGTATGATCTGTGTTTAGTTCCACGCCCCAAAAACCAAAAATTGCTTGGTATGAAAATGAGAATTTTGTTGAAATTGATTGATTTTATAATCCCTACCCTAACAAATGGAGTTTAAAAGTGGCACAGATCATATCCATTAAGTAAATGATTGCAAAATACACAGTGGTCCCTCAGGTTGGCTTGGGCCAATTATTTACAATGTACTCAGAGAAACTAGCTTTTTAAAAATCAGAAATTTGCCAGTGTGCATGCTTTCTTTAAAATTGTTATAGTTGTTGATGATAGATGGATCTCTGAAACCCCATCTGCCTTTGTTAACTTCATGTGCTGTCCAGAATTTTACTGAATTTTATCAAAACATGATATTTTACACTGTATTTTCACCTGTGATTGCTGCAGGGTGAAGGTGTTGGACTCAAAATCCAGTGGGGATTCCCTAAGCACATTTGAATCCTGATCACAGCCAGAGGATTTTGGGGCTCTGAGCAACCTGATCTAGTGGGAGTTGTCCCTGCCCACAGCAAGGGGTTGGAACAAGATGGTCTATAAAGTCCCTTCTGACCATTCTATGATTCTGTGATGAAAAATGCCCTCCTCTGTGTTTTTTGTGAGCTGATGTTACTGTTTCTTGGGCTTTTAAATTTCATACTCCATTAATAAATCTTTGGGTGCTTTTCTTCACGTCTTAAAATAATACTTCTTTCTCTTTTCCAGACCAAAAAACTTGTTGGTGTACAACTGCACAACAGGTGGAATCAACCCTTTCTTCTGGGGAGAAATGGGTAAGGTCTAACTTAAATCGAGAACATCGTGTTCCTCACAGTGTCAGACATCAACAGGATTCCTCAGACAGGCTTTGAGAAAGTGGTTTGCAGTATTTAGGTGGCATTCAGTGTCTGCCCTTCAACTGTGTGTGGGAGGTCCAACTGCAGTCAGTGAGGGTCCAGTGAGGAAAAGCTCCTGGTGCTGAGCATTCAGCTCAGGAAAACCTCTATTCACCTTTCACTGTGGACATTATCACAGAACAACCCAGCAAAAAACATGCTTGGCTGCTCTGAGGTTTTAAAGTATGTGAGAAAAGGAACAGAGAACTGGCCCCTTCGTTCTATGAGAAGCTGCTCTGTGTAGCCCTAACAGGACGATTTTTCTGATTGCTGGGGTTGCTGGGTTTTGGGTTCTTCTTGTTCTTTGAAATCACTTGGAGAATCACAGTGTCACAGAATGTTGAGGGTTGGAAGGAACCTTTAAGATCCAGCTCCGTCCAGCCTGGCCTTGAACACTTCCAGGGATGGGGCAGCCACAGTTTCTCTGGGCAACTTGTGCCAGGCCCTCACCACCCTCACAGGGAAGAATTTCTTCCTAATATCTAACCTAATTTTCTCCTCTTTCAGTTTGTACCCATTACTCCTTGTCCTGTCAACCTTTAGAACCTTGATAGTGAATGAGAATTTAGTATATTATTGGCCCTGGCACAGATTGCCCAGAGAAGCTGTGGCTGCCCCATCCCTGGAAGTGTCCAAGGCCAGGTTGGATGGGGCTTGGAGCAACCTGGGATACTGGAAGGTGTCCCTGCCCATGGCAGGGGGGTTGGAATGAATTGATCTTTAAGGTCCCTTCCAACCCAAACCATTCTAGGACTCCATGATATTATGGAAGTGGTCTTTCTTCCTCTTTCTGTGCAGAAAATCTTTACAGAAATAACTGGTATACATCTGAGAAGGTAAACTTCAAGGTGACAGGTGTGCTTCAAGAACAGTTGCCTTTTGATCATGAATTTTGTCAGTAGAAAAGATCAAATTATTTTCAAGGCTGACTTTTCTTCAAGCAGATGTACTTCCAAGGCAGGGGGAAAAGAAAGGGAGACAAATCCTGACACCCTTACTCTTGCTGAAGCCAAGCAGCAGAATTTGACTCAACTGTGTGTATTGTGAAATACTACATACAGTCAGTACAGATGGACAGGGCCTGATTTGCTTCCTGTTATGCATTCATTCACATCTTTGTGCTTTAAATACAGGAGGCTGGCAAATCACCACTGTGGTGTTCCACCTCTCAGCCATTGCTTTGCTTTTGTCTTTGCATTATTTATGTGGCAAACTAAGTCAGCAGAGAATCAGACCATAATTGCATTGAGAGAATAAATGTCTTAACCATGGTATTTGATCAAGTGGTGTAGCAGGGAAGAGGTTTCAGCCACTGCCCAAGTGCTGAGAACATCACACCAAGTTCCTGGCATTTTTATCTTCTTTATGAGAGATAAAATGTTGTGGTTAGGCACAGGTCTTCTGTGGCTTTTTCACAGGCGTGAATGCAGAGCTCTTCACAGGCTGCTGCTTCAGCAACAGCCACCACAGCACTGCTACCCATTTCTTAACCCATTTTCAGTCTAAATTTACTGGTGAAAACAGCAATGTATTAACTGTATTGTAGTTGATCTTACTGTGTTTCTCTGCTTGTATCTATGGATTTTAGCAATGAAATCATCTGGGAGCAGCAGAAGCTTCCATAAGCAGTTGGGCTTTGTGATGGGACTGAAGGCAAAATTTTCTCATTGGGTGACACTCTGGAGCTCTTCCTATCACATGTTGTAGCCACAGTTTTCCTGAGAGCAGCATGCTGCAGAGAATTAGGATGGAGTATTAAAGTGCAAAATTTTGCCTTTAAAGATGTTGCATGGCTTAAGAAATGAGTTGGGGAAAGATTTACTGCATCAGGATGACTGTGCAGCCATCCAGTCTGAATTCTCAATTCAGTCCCTTACCAATTTCTTTTTGATAAATAAGCATAATTCTAAAATCTTCTTCATATATGAGACTTTCTCAACCCATCCATATCATTTTCTCTACCTACTCTTATTTGGCTTCTAGGCAGCCAGTCTCATGGCATGCACTTCCAACAGCCTTTCAGAGCCATCATCTCTCTTAAATATGGTTACCACTGAGTAGTCCAGCCCCTAGTTCCAGTTGCTAGGTCCCAGAAGAACCAAACTTGACCCACCAATTCCCTCCTTCCCAGTGGGGCAGCACATGCTACTCGAGTTGCCACCTTGTTTTGAAAGCCTGTTTCCAACTGTGTTTAGCTCTGTCAGCCTTTCAGGTTGAAATCCTTGAGGCCAGGTCTCTACCTCCAGTGGTTTTTCAGAGTTTTTCTTTTAACTCAGTGTGAAAAACTGCTTGACCCAAACACACAGGAGACACATGATCAGCAGAGGGAACGAGAATCTGTTCATGGAGTCTGGGGAAGCTGGACTGGCACAGGGTCTGTGACTGGTCATCGAGTGAAGGGACATGAGAGAGAGTCTGGAAGCTGCTGAGAAACCAGGGTGGGGAATGGGAGTCACCTGGTGTAGGACTGAGCACTTCAGTGTTTGCAGAGAGGAGGATCTGGGGTACCTGGCTAGGGACACCTGGACCAGGGTGGAATGCCAGGTGATCACAACAGAGTAGGGATTTTTTTAAGGGGAGAGGAAGAAAGCAGAGAAAGATCAGAGAAATTGAAACTGGATCAAGATGAGGACACCCAGGGTAGGGAATAGAGGTGACTGAGATAAAAAACATTTTGAGTACAAAGCTGATGAGCTTGGAGGGAGAAGAAAGCTTATGCTGAAACACCCATTGCAAGCCAGTTCATTCTAGAGCTCTCCAGACACAGACAAAAGCTCTAGTGTTAAAAGGAACCTTAAGTGATTTCTTTCTTTTCCAAATAATCCTATACCTTGAGATTTTTTCCTCACTTCCTTGTTATTTTCCCTGCTGTTACAAAAATGGGGCTAAATATTAATCTGAAGAAGCATATTCTGCTTTACTGCAATGCAAGTCTTGCTAGTCTGACTTTTTGAAGTGCATATTGCAATTCCTCCTCAAAACTAAACCCTCAAGCAGGCTGTAAAATGGTGTTCAGAGTGGGAAAACTTAATTTCAGTTTATCCTTGACAGTCTACCTAGGCAAGACCCATATCTGATTCTCCCCCAGCAAAATCTGCCTTGGAGTTGTAGAATTTGTTGCTGCACTTTTTGTGCTGTGGCCAAAGGGGAAGGAGCACCCACTCACCAAGTCGTTTCAGTAGCCCCTAGAGGTGACATGTTTCTGGTTTGGGGTTTCCTCACCCATCTGTCTCATTCTTTCTCTCCAAAACAAGCTGTTGGAGCAAAGGAGGCTCACTGAGCTTGCAAAGCTGAAGCCTTTACAGCAATTAGGAGGCAGAGCAGTTGTGCTGAGTCAGTGCAAGCCAGGGCAAGGGAGGTTCACAAAGAAAACTCCCACAGCATTAACTGTTCCAAGTAACGCAACACCAGTGTTTCCCAACTTTCTCCCAGTAAGTCTTTCAGGTTGGTCTCACTGATGACTTCTGTGCATTTCAGAACAAAACCATTTTCATTCCTGGCTTCTAAAATTTTTCCTGAGTTTTCAGCAGGTATCTCATCTGCTCTTGGCATATGTGCTTCTTGCACCAAGTACTACCACAGCGTAGTACTGTAGCTCCTTTACTACAGCTACATTTTCTGCTACAGTCCTTAAGTAACCAAGATGACAAGGGTGTTGCTGATTTGTGTGAATTTGGTGTATGGCTGATGATCTGAACTGACAAGGGCTGTGTTTTCCATGCACTGATTAGCTCTTTCTTGCTGTCCTGGCCAAAATGCAAAAAATGCAAAGAGAAAAGTGATGTCTTTAACATGGTTCCAAAGGGAAACCTTCTTAACCAGTTTACAGCTGAAAACTACATCTGCAGTATATTAACATCAGGATTTGGATAAACAGAACCATAAATATATTCTGCAGACACTATCAAAATTATCACCATTTCAGAAATATCAGTGGTTCCCAGTTAAGCTGATAGGTTTCCATTAGGAAATGATCTGACCAAATGAAACTAAATGAAATATTTATAAGCCAATGAGAGTGTGTAAATAACCTGGGATATAAAGTGCCTTTTGGAGAAACTTCCTAAAGGGGAGAAGCAGCAGAGTTTATGGGACTGCTCTCCTGACCCATGAGCTACTTGGATGGGCAGAGATACAGAGCCTGCTCCAAACTGGGAGCAGGTCTCTGTGTTTAAGCCAGCTGTGACTTTATCAAAGTGTAACTCCTCATGCAGTGTTTAGACAGAAAAAACTGCCAAAAGCTGGGCCAGGATAGCACCTTCCTTCCCTGCAGCCCATCCCAAACTGCTTAGCACCAGCCCCCTGCCAGGAGTAATCACCTTTCCAAACCTTCAGTAACACCACTTCGAGCCCTCCCTTCCAGCTACATGGAAACTTTAAATAGAGGGTTTTTGCTAATCCTTGGGTTTTTTGGGAGAACATGCTGCAAAGGGGAAGATTTCTGTACCACAGCCCACAAGATGACCACAAGATAACCACATTATTGCAGTGTGGAAAGAGAAGGGATGGCAGTGAGTTTTAGCTATTCAGATGCAAGATGATTTGCAGGAGAACCAGTCTTCAGCCAGTAAACTTGAAGTGCACAAGATACAAAAGCAATGAACTTGAGCTAAAATTAAATTGCATTATTTTAAAAGTTTTTTAGAAGACTTTAAAAAGTGTCTCAGCATAGCATCTAAGTGGCTAACAAGTTGTTACTGTTTAGAAGTACAGCAGAAGTCACTGCTTGAAATGCAGTAATGAGCTGACCGCAGACACATAAGTCCTGTCTGAATGGTATGATTGAAATCTGCTTATCTGAGGATGATCTGGATGTTTCTTGTGACTTGCAAATTCTCATCTGATTTTCTATTTGTAACATAAGCTTAGAGACTAAACTATAATATGAGCACAGACTGATGTTGTTAACTCCCAAATCAATTTTTTAAGAAGTGAAAAAAGCCCACATATTCTTCTTTCTTGAGCTCACTGGTGCTCAGGAATAGGAGCACCATCTGTTTATCAGTCCCTAGGATGATATTCTTATATTCAACTACTGCAGCTCTATTAAGCCTCTGCAATATGCAAATGCCCCAGATATGCACATCTAGATGCCACTTTGTGGCACTGTGCCATTGCAAGAGCTCAGAATCAGACCCAGCATATTTTTGTGCCTTCATGTGCAAAGGGAATGGAAGATTGCCACCCTATCCCTTGTTTTCAAATTGAGAGTCCAAGACAATTTGCTGCCTTAAGAGATTTCTGAGCTAATTTTGAAAACAGGCTGAGGTATCTGTTGTTGTGGTTCAGATGTGGTTTGAAAGGATATAATGAAGTCTTCTTAGATGCAGCACCCTGTGTGTGTAAGTGACCTGTCCCTGACTCGGACGAACACAGACTTCAGCCCCTTTGAAAATCTGATTAGAAATTAAATGTCATTTCTGTTTTACCCTAGCAGATCAAAGTGTGCTTTCAGTGATCTGAAGCAGTGTTAGTACTTACCAGTTTCTTTTACATCTGCTGCAGGTGAAAGCAGAACTGCAGCTCCTTGAAGCAATTCAGGCTACCACAGCTGCCTGCTTTTCCTCCTTTATGTTTTGGTGTTTTGATAAGGAGTTTTTTGTCTGCCACTCTAAAGTCTGGAGTAGGATCCTGTTTCAAGTAGGCAGTAGATGGAGTCATCATGCCAGAAGGGCTGATGAGATGATCTTGTCCAAGCCCTGATTACATGGTTCAGAGAACTGTGGGTTGAAGGTGTTCTGCTCAGTAGCTTGGGCTGTACCTCGCGCTGCTGCAGTTGTGCCCAGCTGGAATGGAGTGATTCTGAGTGAAATGCCTGTTCCCTTACAGGGCAGTACGTCATGTCCACGTTCAAAAGGAACCCTCTGGAGCAGGCCTTCCGAACACCCAACGCTCACATGACGTCCAGCTACTTGATAAACCAGTACTGGATCACTGTCAGCCACAAGGCGCCGGCCATTCTCTACGACCTGTACATGAGGCTCACGGGGAGAAAGCCCAGGTAAGAAACGATGCCCTCAGCCTCCTGCACTCCTGCCACGGGGATGGGGAGCAGATCTCCAACCGGTAAATGAGAACTGGCTGCCTCAGCCTGGAGGAGTCCTTGATTGTCTTCCCATCTCCTTACCTTGAGAAAAAGAAAGAAAATGCATGGCCGTAGCTAAACACAGCTTGGGGTTCCCACCCTTTCCACTACCAGGGGAACTGCACATCTTCTAAACTCAGTTTTACACATTTCAGATGTTCCCAAGGCAGGAAGACTGTCCTCTGTATAGCCAGATCTCCACCACTGCAATTTCCCCATGTGATTGCTGCTCTGTCATGACCTTGCATAAGGACTTGTGACTGGCAAAGTTTACAGCATTCCAGCTAATAATTTTTTTCCCACAAATCAGATGCATGATTAGCAATTTCCAGCCCTGGCCCAGCCCCCTGAAATCTAGGAAGCAGTTGTTTATGAAAATTACTCAATTCTGAGTTATATTTAGGAGGGCAGCTTCCCCTTACAGGTGGTATTTGAGCCTTGGCAGTGTTATGGCTTGGAGGAACAGTGATATTCCTGTCCCATGTGTGAGGAATCCTCATGTAAGTAACATAACTCCAGAGACTGTCCTCCTTTACTCCCTGCCACCACAGAGGAAAATTTATTGTGCCACATGAGAACAGCATGCCAGCACTGTGTGGATGTCAGCTGCTCTTGTGCTCCTCTGCTAGTTAAGAAGCTGGATTCAGCTGTTTGCAAGGAATTCCCTGGCTGGTATATTGCTGTCATTTCTCCCTGCTGTGGAGGGAAAGTAGTCCATAAAAAGACTTCCAGTTATCCAGGAAGCCAGCATTATCTTAGAAATAGAGCTAAACTGAAAATGAGCAGGAATAGGCTGGAATCTCCAAACTCTGTTGAAATGGGCAGCAGTAAGAAAAGAAGCACTGCCATTACATCTGACATTTCTTTTCATAAAGCTGATTGGCATAAGTAACCAATGGACATTGCCCACAACACTGTGCTTAAATTTCAAACAGACCTCAGCATGATCTTCTGAGCTTCAAGGTCTGCAACTTGAGCAAACATGGCCCAGCAATGAAATTGTGAGTTCACCAAGTCTGGTGGGTTTTTTTTAATACAGTTCCCCTTTTCTTTTTATTCTCTACTTAAGCTCATCCAGGTATTGCTGGAATATAGTAGAAAGCAGAGTAGCAGCTCATTCTTTCTCCTTTTCCCAGCTAACTAAATATCAGACCTTTGTAGTGTAAGGCCAGTAAACCATATCAAATAAAAACAGTTGACTGAGTCACTGAACCTGTTTTAAAGTTTCCCTTTAGTTTTTCCCTCTGCTTCAAACAGAGCACCTAGGCTTAGCTTTATTCCCACTTGTCACTCCCATCCACTGAAGTACAAGCCATCTTCATGGCAGTTTCTGGAATTCTTCCCATGACCCTATACCAGATTTGCAAGCAGAAAGGAGAGGTTTCTTTGCCAGGACCAGAACTCAGGCTTGAGTCCATACTCAACTCACCATAAGGTGATGAGTTATCATCTGGAATAGTTTTTCTGGGAGCTGGTTATGGTTTTGTGTATAGTATATTCAGGACCTAGATGATGACCTTCACTAATTTGAATTACAGGATAGTTGAGAGGAACTGGGCTGTAGTTCCTCCTGTAATTATCACATGCTGTACACTGTCTACCAAAGGGTAGGTACATCTCCATTTTTAGACTTCTATATACAGCCTCTCCCAAGAAGCTTATTTTAGATGTAACCTTATTTCACATAAACTGCCAGATGTTGAGCAAAACTGCCCTAAATAGCTTACTGTGGGTACTGCACATCCATCCATGACTTAGAGCATAATGTAGTTTATAACATTAGTAGTCTCCTGGGAAAATCTGTCACACCTGAGAATCTGCTCATGCAAGGCTCTGTATGGGAGAAAATAAAGAAATCATTGCTGTAAACAGTTTTCTAGAAGACAAGATGCATTTCTGAAGTGTAACTTTTTAAGGCTATAGTGTCAGCTAATATTTGCTTTGTTCCTCTCAGTTCCTCCACAGTGGAGACTTTCTGTCAGAAACCTTTGCCTCTCACAGAGGCTGCAGAAAAACGTGTTTCTACTCGGTTGACGTTTTTCAGTAGACGTTTCCTTCCTCCAAATTAGTCAGTGTTTTCAATATTGAAATCAGTTCATATATTGACTCACAACATTTGAGCTCAGGCTGTTAACATGAAACGTGGTTTTTGCAGGTACTTCTTCAGATACTTCTTTTCCCGGTTTGACCCTCACTTTTAGCCACCCAGATATGCTGCTTTGGTTAGATTTACAGAAGGAGCTTACCCTGCTCACGTGAACAGCAGGCCATGGGGACAGCCTGTTTTCAAAACATAAGTGAGGACACACTGTTGATTCACTTGTCAATTTTTTTGACATATTCCACTAGTCCTAAAGTGTTTAAAGATATTCATGGCTTTTGGGATGCCAGTTTGAGGGGCAACTCAGATCTTTGCAATCTAGCCATGTGTTACGCTTCCCAAGTTCCTAAAAGGTATTGAAGTATTCTCAGAGCTTTGCCCCATAGTACTTGCCTCCACAGACACAATCAGGAAGATTAATCTGAAATAATTTTAGAGTAATTTAGATAAACTGCATTCAATCAATGTGCGCATAGTTGTTGAGAAGGAAGGTTCCTTTAATCTGATGGTGTGCTTTGCTTCTAAAGTGAAAGCCACTTCAAGTAGGAGTGCCTGTGTAAGGTTGTAGAGCTCTTTCAGATGGCTTTGGGAAGGCTGCAGAGCTCTCCTCTGAACTGATGGACTCATTGTGTCTGTCTCTGGTGCTCTCGGTGCTGATCGCCGTGGCAGTGCCGTCTGTGTGGGGACAGCCCGGCCTGGCACCATCGGCTCTCCGACTGCTGCCTTGTATTTGTCACAGCAACTGTGCTACCCTCTGGGCAGCTCAAAATTCCTCATGAAAACAGCTCTGTTTTCCACAGAAATCAGCCTTTTAGTGCTTTCTCTCGCCTTTATCCAGTCAGAGAGGACACGGTGTTCTCTCAAAACTGACCAAGCGCTGTACATCACACTACAGAACAACTGCCAGAGGCCTTTTGTACTCATGACCATTGGGAGAACTGTAAAATAATCCTGCAAGATAGGACAGCATTACTGCCATCCCCTTCTATATAAAACATTATTACAGTAAGAAAAGGCCAAGACACATGAGAGACCTGAACCTACGTTTCCAGAGTCCCTGAAGCAAGACAAGGCATGGCCCTGTTGGAGTGGGTCCAGAGCAGGGCCATAAAGATGATCAGAGGGCTGGAGCATCTTTCCTATGAGGGCAGGTTGAGAGAGGCAGGACTTTTCAGCCTGGGCAAGAGAAGGCTCCAGGGAGACCTTCTAGCAGGTTTTCAGTACTTAAAGGGGACTGACAGGAAAGATGTGGAGGGACTCTATCATGGAGTGTAATCATAGAATGAGGGGTAGTGATTTTAAATTGGAAGTAGATTTAGATTAGATACTAGAAGGAATTTTTTTCCTGTGATGTTGGTAAGACACTGGGACAGGTTGCCCTGAGAAGCTGTGGCTGCCCCATCCCTGGCAGTGTTCAAGGCCAGGCTGGATGGAGCTCTGAGCAACTTGATCTGGTGGAAGGTGTCCCTGCCCATGGCAGGGGGTTGAAACTAGATGATCTTTAGGGTTCCTTCCAACCCAAACCATTCTGTGATTCTCTGATTGTATCTGAAAACTGAAGTTGAGCAGTGAACTTCTGAGCTTGTCCATATTGCAGATGTAGTCACTTCTGTGCTGGAGCTAAATCCAAAAATCAGAGCCTTGCTTCAGCAGACAACTCAGGCTTGGGAACAGAAGAGAATTTGTGGAGAAGCATCCACCTTGGGAGGCAAGCAATACACCTTTGTGGTTTTGAAATCTGTTGTGCAGGCTTCATCCTAGTCCAGATGGGCTCTTCACTCCACACGTGGTACAGGAGGTACATGAGGCTTCCAAGCCCTATTTAGGTCAGACCTGTAAGTCAGACACAAGTGGAAAACACGTGTTTGCACCCATGTTCAAGCCATCAGTAACAGCTGGGCAGCATTTGGCTCTGGACCTCAGCTGGAGCAGGTCAGACTTGCTGAGCTCATTGTCAGCCTAGTGAGCAGCAGTGCAGTGCTCCTGAGGGACTGCAGTGGTTCTTTGTCTGGACTGATGAAAACACCAGCAGAACAAACCGACAGCTCTGCAAAAGGTCAGACGTCCTGTTCACCTCTGACCCTCCTCCTCTGTTTCAGAATGATGAAAATTATCAATCGACTGCACAAGTCCATGACTCTCCTGCAATATTTCTCCACCCAGTCCTGGAATTGGTCTTCAGATAATATGAATATGTTAATGAGTCACCTTAACACAGAGGACAAAAAGGTAAGTGTGTGCTGAATATGGGTTGCTAATCTCCAATTCTGTTCATCTGCAGCAATTATTTTTGGTGTATTGTTGAGCTTTTGAATAACATCCAGATGACTGGAATTTACTTGAACCTGAAATAATTTATTTCCTCCTTGTTTTATTAAATAACTTATCAGGAACTTTCCATTTATTACAGGAAAATGTTTTCTCCCAAAGTGTGTTACTCTTTCTTGTGAGACAGGTTAATCACTAAAGTCTTTCCAGTTAACCTGGCAGCTGTGGTGGGTGATCTAGATGGAAATTACTTGAAAGATTTTGACATTTTCATCCACATTGGTTTTAAAGGGCACTGCACAGGGCAGTTTAGTAACACAGTGTATTACCTTGAACAATATGAAAAAAGTTCCTGGTTTATTCAAGTCCCCAAAGAGCAATTAATCTGCAGCATGTCAAGCTCTGTTGTAGTCTTTATGTGTTTCAAATACTGCTCCTTAAGAGTGGGATTGTAACTGGAAGAGTAGATTTGTGATCAGCATGAAGCACCTCTGGTCAGCATCTCCTTGCAAAGAGGTACTTAAGTATTCACATCAGCTGGTCTTACTCACTCACATCAGGAAATTCTTGCACAGACTCCCAGTAGTGGAATCCAGAGTTTTCTTCCCTAATCTGCAGAGGGAGTGCATGAAGCAAATTCTGACTTCTTAGGGCAGTGGCACTGCTCTGACTACAGCAGGTGTAGAGGGAACCTAAATAGTAGGAAAGGAGCTACTTGTGCTTGGGAGCATTGGAACTAGGTGATGTTCAAGGCCCCTTTCAACCCAGCCCATTCTGAGATTCTATGAAAACCTCTTCCTCTTTACAAAGCCTTTCTTTGCTCTAATAAAAAAACAACTGCATGAGAGCTTGCTAGCAATTTGCCCAGGAAAAGCATCTGAAATTGAGCTGTGCAATGAGATTTTTTTAATGCCAAACACCTTAGTGACCCATTAGCTTGATGTCTCTTGATTTAGCTGCCAAAAGAGAATGCAGCACAGCAGAAAGTAACACCGATGCTGAGGCATCTGTTGACTCAATGTCCACTTAACTTATTTACACATAATTCTAGTGACACATAAAAATTGCATGGAGGTTTTCATAGTGAGTGGAATGCTATTTTTCTTCCATGATTTTTCATGTGTGCGTGTGTGTGTACAGATACATGTATTAATGGGAAAAATTGCCACCTGAAAGATAAACATCTTCATTTTCTGCCAGCGAACACCACATTTCTGCTCGCTTTTCCCAAATTCCCATGTGAATAAGACATGAATTGACAGCTGTGGAATACAGTGCTCATGTCTTCCTGGAAAACTTGGTGGCTTTGAGAATTTGAGGGAGAGGGCCTTGCCAGGAGCAGAGGTCAATGACGAATTGATGCTTAAAGTGAACTAGTTTTGAACTGTGGTGTTTAACTTTTGCTCTCTGTCTTTAAATCCCAGTTGTACAACTTTGATGTTCGTCAGCTGCACTGGTCAGAATACATTGAGAGCTACTGCATAGGGGCTAAGAAGTACTTGCTAAATGAGGACATGGCTGGAATTCCAGCAGCAAAGCAGCATTTACGGAAGTAAGTCCTACCCCATGACAAGGACAAGACCTCCTGGCTACCTCGAATGGTATTTGAGGAGAATAATTTGAGTTACGGTGCAATAATGATTACTATTGAGCAGTATGGAGATAAAGAGCTTATTTCTTATGGCAGCTTTTTGCCAGTATTTACAAACAGAGAGTAATAGAACAGTTTGCCATAGCAAGGAATCTTAAACAAGTTCATCATTCATGGATCATTCTCAGAAGATTTATAAGAACCTCAGTAAAAGACTACTAATTGCCTCATAGCCCGAGTAGGCAGTGTGACATAGAGCAGTGATAAAGTTTACCTTTAAAAAAAAAAAAAAAAAGGACTCTCACAAAAATTGAACCAGTCTCAAGGTCTGTAAGTATGAAGCTTTTTTCCCTTGGTTAAGTGCTGGCAAAGTGAAACTTAGAGAACTGCAGAAACTTGTTTTGCTTGATAGAAAGAGGACAAAATTATCAGCATCTTAAAAACTCAATGATACCATTGAAATAGATGCTGTAAACTGCTCCCCCTCCCCCCAAAAAATCCCAGTACTGCAGAAGTGAAGATGATTTATGATTATTGAGTAATTTCATAACACTAAAGCCAAGATTTCACCTGAAAAAGAGAACCTTATTCACCAGCTCCTGTGAGGGTCCTCTAGCCTGACACCAATCCTGCAAAGTAAAAACCAGCTAACTTAACAACCAAAGCAGAAAGTATTAAACATAGGCTGTCATAAAGAAAAACCTCTCAACAGGGCTTTGTTCTGGTTTGACATGACAGAACACAGAACAAGAGAGAACTCCAGTACAGGTGGTTCCACCATCCCACCGCTGTTCCCTAACTTCAGCACAGTCCTTGGCAAGACAGCAGGGACATCTTTGGCACAGTGCCTTCACTAAAACAGGAAAGATTAGAAGTTGTAAATAGGATTTCTTACAAAGTCACCTGTAGGAAATGAGGCCAGCTGGCAAGCTTCCTGCTTCTGTCTTTCTCCCTAAGGTGCCTCTTTCTCTTCCCCAGGCTGAGGAACATCCGATACGCGTTCAACACCACCCTCCTCGTCATCATCTGGCGCATCTTCATCGCCAGGTCACAGATGGCTCGGAACATCTGGTACTTTGTGGTGAGCCTCTGCTACAAGTTCCTTTCCTACTTCAGGGCATCCAGCACCCTCCGGCACTGAAGCCACCCATCAGCAACCAGCCCCTTCCAGAAGGACCTCCATCTCCTCTGATCAGCAACTGTGGGCATCGGGGTCTGACAGTAGCAGAAAATTCCACTCCCCCCAACAGCAGCTGGCATTTGTCGTGCACTGTTATATGTTCACCTTTTTAATTTAACTAATGCTTTAATACATGGTGGTCTTTCTTCCATAGGACCAGGCCAATTTTTAAAGCCATAACTGAAGTTTTAGGAACAGGTCAAGCTGGAACCCTTCATCTAGAGTCTGATGTGCCAGAGTAAGCATTAACCAAAGTCATTGTCTTCCCATGTTCTACCACCTAGGCTATCTTAATCCCATCTTCTTCCTCAAAAGAGACCAATTTAAAGCATAGAACCTTGGCAGATAATGATGCCATCAGAGAAGACCCAGACAAGGAAATTATCCTGTAAGAGGTCTTCCTAAAGAGGCTGTTCCATCATTCTCATTCAGTGAAATGGTACCTTATTGAAAAAACAAGATTTCACTTTTCAGCTTTTCAAAACTTAGAGGAGGAAAAAGATGAGTTACACCAGGCCAGTGAAAACACAGATTTGTTTTCAGATCTTGTCTTATATTGCTACTGAGGACTGATGCTTTCAAGCCATAACTGAAGACACACATAGAATTCATGCACCTGTGTTAACTCTACTCACTTAGAAGCTGCTTTCTTATAGAGAGGTCTTTCTTTCTCTCTGGTTAAGGTTTCAGTCTGTTAAAAAATTCTGGTCTTGCATTTATCACATTTGCTTGGAACAGTTTTGGGGTCTTGAAAAACACTGTATTAACTCTGAGGATGAAGAGAAGACTTCTTAAAGGACCGAAGAAGAATTCAGAAACTCTTTATGATTTTTGAGGAATAGGTCTTTCTTCCCCCTGGATTTGTCTGCAGAAAACCTCTGTCCCTGTAACTCAAAACCAGCCTGATACTGTGCTTCACGCTTTTATTACAGTTAAATCACTTTGCAATTGGTCACTCCCACTGGCAAAGAAAGTGTAAAGACACACATGGAGGAAACACCATCGGGCCAATTCTGCTGCCACTCTTGTCAGTAGGCATTAAAAAGTCTGAAACTTGGTTTTGTTGAGAATAAGTTCACTGTTGGACTCAGTGATCTTAAAGGTCCAACCCAAACAACCCTGTTATTCTATGACTTCTCTGTAAAAACAGTCCTGCACTGTGAAGTTGAACCCAAGGACCTTCCTAACGCTCGTGGCTATTGGAGACACTTGTTTCACAGAGTGAAGTAGGAATTCCTGTGGGGGCAGAGAGAGAGCTTTCTTCAAAGTACCTGGTGCCACAACAGCCTTATTGCAGCAGCAGCAAATCTGTCGTGCAGTCAGATTTTCAGAGCCAAATCTAATACTGAGATATTTACACATACAGCTGATACTGAATAAGTACTCTAAGATCAGACTTCAAAGCAGCTAGTTTTTGAAACTCCAGTCTTGTGTCATGCTGGCTCTCTGAAAAAGTAATGCTACATCACAACAAAGTGACACAGTTGCTCTTTTGCTAGCTGAGAATAGCAGAGTATTTACAGAGTTGGCATTCTTCAAAAATTATACTTGTTTTTGGCAGTAAAGGCAAGAGCGAGTTATGATGACAGTATATTTATATCTTAGGCCTTCAAGCTAGTTCAAAAGTCTTTCTAAAGGTCCAAAGACTTTATCTTCCCCAGAGGTCTAGTTTCAAGCAATTCCCAAAGGACGCCTGCAGCAGAAACATGGTGTCCAGAATGGCAGGGCTCTGGCATTGCCTGCCACAGACCTCTGTGTTTTTCACACATTACTTCTGATCTGTGATTAATTAGATGGAGCACCCACTTTACAAAGACACAGATTTCTTAAGCTCTTGCCTTGAAAATGTACTTTCAAAAGGAAACTGGTGCTGGTTTTTAGCTGTGTGTTTTCCAGCTTCAAAAAGCTGGGAGGACATGCTGTGCAAGGTGGCACTGCCTGGGAAACCTGGAGCTGTGGGTTCAGGTGCTGGGGACAGACATTTCATGTCCAGTGCTGCCATAGCAGTGTCAGTGAAGGTTATACTTTGCTACACCAGTGGGGCTGAGGCAGGTTGCTGTAGGAATTCCTCCAGAAAGGCTGAGTTCCCTCAGGTACATAACCAGGTTATCAGATACCTTGCAGTCTCCTTATCCAAAAGCCTAAAAAAACAAAGCAAACCATAGATGATTTTGAAACAAACTTCCATTCAAAAATTAGGAAACAAATTTTATCTTGTATCCTGAAAGTCTTTTTAAGAGTGCCTGCCTTATGTACAAAGAGAAGCAAGTCTTATGACAGACAAAAACTTGGCTGTCAGAGGAAAGTCAAAGGTGCAAACCTTGCTGCACCGACATCAGTCATCTCTGCTAAGAGTAAAGTGTCCCACCTTCCCTTTGCCTTCCCTGGTCATGCCATGCATTCCTCACAGTATTTCTGTAGGCATTCACAGCTGTTTGCACAAGCTGTATTGTCCCAGTAAGTCTCAGGTGTATCTTTGCTCACCTGAGCATATCTGGACCTGTTTTCTGAACACGCAAAAAGATGCTTCAGGTTTCACTCAGAAGAGTGGTGGTGTGATATTTTAGGGCTCTTCAGCATTTTGCTGAGAGTAACAGCCACAGCAAAACTACTGCTCAGCCCTGAAAAAAACAGCAGGAGCTGCTTGGACTGTTGGAAAAACATAGCTGTTGCAGATGGTGTTTGCTCTTCTGGAGACCTTTCACAGCCCACACAGCACTGCCAGCAGCTGGCTCCAGAGCTCTGGCCTTGCCTGGGGCGGATCAAGCTGTTAGCTTGTCTAACACAGACATAACACACAGGGAAACTTGAATCTCTAATCCATTTTCTTGTGGCTTGAGATGTTTTCAGGTGATTGAACCACAGAAGTATTTCAGACAACCTCAGTGGAGGGGCTGACGCTTGGCGATGGCCTCCATGTGCCGGTCGTGACTGTCATCACAGAGAGCTGGGCCTGGCACAACAACTTGTTCTCACCCCAAGCAGTGACTTACCTTTGATGCTTTACTTTGTGCTCCTCAGTGGATTTGTGTGTGTGCTCTGAGGAAACCCAACTCTTGGGGAAAATACGTAAAAGAAAACACCGAGTGACAGACGCTTCTTTCCTTCTCTATTCTCTTGCTCTTTCACATACACTCACAAGCTTTTGACAAAAGAAAAGCCTAAATGCAGCTGCTACTAAGTTAAATCAGAGGTCCGTGGTGACAAATTAAGGCAAAAAACTTAGGAGTGAACACTGCTCATGGCTGAAGGCCGGAGCTTTTAATACCTGTGAGGAGGTCTCAAGCCTTGTTGCTTGTTTTTCCATTGGTAGCACGGTCAGTGCTATGGGGAAGAGAGAGGAACAGGAAGAGCATTGCTAGGCACAGAGCATCCAGCTCAACAAGGCAAGGGACACTCAAGAGATCAGAGAACTATGAGTTGCCAAACTCAGAGGACTCTTCCCCCAAGGAGTGGGGAAGAAGAGATCTATCAACATTTTGACACCAGTTCAGTTTCTTGTGATTGAACATCCAAACTAAAAGGCTCCTCTGTTCTTTGCCCAGCTGCCTACAGGCAGCATAAAGAACAATGCTGGCAGTCACAAAAGAAAATACCTGCCACAAGGCAGTAGGATGGGATTATTTGCTTGTACCCCTGAACTTGCAGTGATTTTACCCTCTCACAGTGTCAGAAGCCTGTGGAAATAACGCAGAGCACTGCGGAACCTGATGTGCTTGTATTTTGTAAATGCTCTGCACACACACTGGTCTGTGGGCTACAGCTGGGAACTGCTATGCCAGAGCAGAACCTTGCAATTAACAACTATCTTTTTAATTACATTGTGATCACAGAAAACAACAAATCCCTAAAATTAAACCACGCTTAAACTGACTTTTGACTGACAGCCAAAATTCCAGCATGTCTCTTACCAAAAAAATAAAATTCCTCACCTCTCCACACTCCTCTAGTCCAATAACTTTGTTAAGAAAATACAATTCTTTCTTGGTAGAGATGTGGGGTAACAGACATACTGGTATATTACAGATTGTTGGCTCATTTCCCACCTC
The DNA here is from genome assembly GCA_013397135.1 of Pachyramphus minor. NCBI lineage: Eukaryota > Metazoa > Chordata > Aves > Passeriformes > Tyrannidae > Pachyramphus > Pachyramphus minor. The sequence goes on from VYXB01009652.1 coordinate 1,166,368, forward strand.
CTCAAGGAATTTGTTCTTTTATATTTTCTAAGATAACATCATTATATGTACCTGTGTGTATAGCTACATCTTTCAGCACCAGACAACATACAGAGATGGAAAGAGTCATGGAGCTCATCCTGAAATGCCAGTCTGTGCTTGTTTGGTGTGCACTGTTCCACTTCAATTGCAGACAAACTGATTAAAACATATCCCAGTTTCCAGTGTAAAGGAAACCTGACCTGCAGTACTATTAACCAATTCATTACCATGAATAAGCAACTGGGAAAAGAGGGAGGGGGGGCATCCTTTGGTTTGTAAATAAGCTACAGCTTCATGGTCAAAAGCATGCTGTTGCTCTTCCAGCGTTGACGTCCTCCTGCTGAAAGCAAGGATGAACTTTTAGTACAATTGGATCCTTTATTCTAGCACAGAGTAAACAACATACTGTACATTCCCCAGAAGCCAAGTGGTGAATATCCCATTACATGGTGCTAAATATCAGTATAAAAAAGGTGGTACAGACTTGCTTAATAGAATTAAAATCAAAAAGTAGAGTATATTTGGGGAATAATTAAAGATGTACTATCCCACTTTTCTCTATTGCTTAAAAGCCAACTATGAAAGAGTTGTTTTTTTCAGATTAACAAGAAGCCACTTACAACAGGTTTCTTGTCCTTATATAATCTTGGCAGACCCCAGTTTATAGTAAAATATGTACTCTCCCACTGTCCAAAGTTTCTACGGTTCTATCTGCTGTTTCTGTTCTCTTGTTAGCTATGAGACAACTTACTGTTAGAAATCTTAATTACAAAGTTTCTAATGTTAAGCCGTAATCTTTTGAGCTCTCAAATCGGATAAGATGATGAAATCACAAATTATGTGAACCTCAGCCATAAAATTGTTAATATGATGTTTATGTTATTTGAAACATTTAATAAAACAAAATATTTTAAAACTATGGTCACTTCGCGTTGCTTAAGTCGCTAAAGGAGGTGTCACCGCAGTTGAGCAGAGGCCGCATCTGCAGCACATCTGTTCACATCTGTCGGTAGAACAGCAGCCCCACCTAGAGGCAGCTGCACCACAGGCAAGGAGAGGGGAAATCCCGAGTTTTAAAAGCTGTGACAGTGAGACTTTAACCCGGTCTGACCGGGCAGTGCCCGTCCCCGATGAGTGTCCTGCGAGAGTGATTAGGACAGGTCTGCAGCAGAGTCAAACTGGGAGTAACTCAACCAACGTCCTTGAACAACACACTAGTTGTACCTGAGTGGATACCCCAAATTCTTAGTTTTAGAAGGTAAGGACTCTAATTTACACTTGGTGTTAATGCATTGTTAACACTTGGTGTTAACTCTTTTGGCGTAAAGGGCTTCGTAAGTCCAGAGAAATATGGTCTGATTTTATTTCATAGACTCATAGAATGGTTTGGGTTGAAAGGGACCTTAAAGATAATCTCATTCCAACCCCCTCTGCCATGGGCAGGGACACCTTCCACTAGCCCAAGTTGCTCGGAGCCCCATCCAGCCTGGCCTTCAACACTTCCAGGGATGGGGCAGCCACAACTCTGGGCAACCTGTTCCAGTCCCTCACCACCCTCACAGGGAAGAATTTCTTCCCAATATCCAATATAAACCTACTCTAAGTCAGTTGGAAGCCATTCCCCCTTGTCC
>VYXB01009652.1:1172173-1197051 GCA_013397135.1 Pachyramphus minor
AAAAAGAAAGACTAAGTCAACAAGGGCAAATTCAGCAGTGAACAGACTTGTAAGGTAAACTAGCTTGAAAAGACAAGTGAGGCTCAAGTCAGGGATTTGACACTCTGCAGGTCAGGAGAACAATTACACTAAAGCTGGGCCAAATAGGATAAATTAAAAAGTAAAGAGAAATCAACCAATTTTTCATCTGCTCTAGTGAGAGAAGGCAGATACACAGCCATACTACTTGTGACTTATACATCCTATTATCATTAAAGTCATGTATCACAAATTGACTTCAGGCTAGTTTATGACCCCAGCTGGACAACAGACCTTTCATCAGCTGTGACTCTTGTGAGAAGGTGTCCTACACAAAAGCCTTGAAGTTCTGAGGTTTGCAGTGATAAGTAATGACTAGTGTGGGAAGCCACCCACCCACAGCAGCTCCACACACACTTTATCTGCTGATGCTTCACATGAGCCACCCCCAGTCTGGCAGATGGGTAAGCAAAGCCCTGCTCCCACACAGGTCAATTAGGAAAGCACAGTCCTCATGGCAGACAGGGCCACCCCACTGTGTGATTCTGGCTGTACCACCCAGTGCTAAAAGAGCCCTCAACCCCCTGGCAGGACATCCTAGTCTTGGCTTGGCACAGCACTAACCCAAATATAATGCTTTCAAATGAAAGCCAACTCACTTGTAAGCAAGCCAGAGGACAAGACAATTTGTAATTCTGTGCATAATTATGGCACAAACACATCTGAACAACTCCTCCCAGAACTGCTGGGGAACTTGGATGTGGTACTCCATCCAAGCTGACTGAGGGAAGGAAAGGGAGACAGAAAATGGGTGATTCTCCTTCAGGCCCAGATTCCTTTATACCCTGCAGTGCCATCAAGAGGGACCAGAAAATGAGGCTTCCTCCAGACCCCTGGCTCTATTCCTGGAGCCCCTCCACCCATCACCCTCTTTGACTTCCTAGGGTCTTAGAAAACCAGCTGCCCACCTCAGCAGCAGGAATGAGGAACCTCCAGGGAGCTGTGCAGGATGTGCAACATGTTTTATTTGTGCCCCTACTCCCCATGACCCAACTGTGGTCTGGGAAGTAGTCAAGGTGCCATGTCCCAAATACCACATTTCGGGGTACAAAAGCACTCACAGCTACTCATCACATTGCAAGAGTGACTTTCCATAGATGTGGCTGCATCCTCTGAGGGGGAGCTCCTCAGACAAGCCTCACAAGCCAGGGTCTAGCAGACATCCACACGGAGAAGTAACTAAATAAGCAGCAGCAGCACTACAGAAAATTACATCTATTTGTATCTAGTTCGACAGGTTGGTCAAATGTCTGCTTCTGGGTCACCTGAGCCACACATTCCCAGTATTCTGCCCTGAAAAATACATTCTAATCTTGCATTGGTTTTGTATTTGTTGGGTTCTTGATTTAGATTTTTAATTACATCGCCATGGAAAAAGAGGTCAGAGGCTTAAAATTGTTCCTTTGCTGTGAGGGAAAAAAATATTTGTGTTTTGTAAATCCAGTCAGATTTTTATACCGTGAGAATTAACAAACTCTGATGAAACTGAGTTTTTTGATACAAGGTGATCCCTGATGCAATGCCACCTGCAAAAGGATTTTGTGTCCTGTTTATCTACCACTCCACTGATCTTTGTAGCAAAGCTCATGACAATAGGTTGTAAATAAAATTAAAGTTAAGCACAGCAGTTAGCTTCAGTTCAATTCAGGTTTCTCCTGACTCCCCAAACACTTGTAATCCCCTTTCCAGATTTTTGTTTCCCCTCCTTCCACCACACTGACTTTCCAGCTTGGTCACACACTCTCAGTGAGCCACTGCAAGGTCTCCTTACCTCAACTCCCCTCCTGGGGCTGTGCAGCTCATTACTTCCACCTCAGCACCAAGCCTGAGCATATCTATACTGAATTATCTCCAAGGTCTTCAGGGCATTCTTCCCAATCCATCAAGGTCATTCCAAATTCTAATCATACCCTCTGATGTTTCACCTCTCACTGCCAGCCTGATATCATCTACAGCTCTGAAAAGAACACACCGTACTCAACATTTGGATTATGAATTGAACTCCCAGCAAGTGCCAGATCCTCCCCTTTCCCCATACCACTCCTTTCTTCCCTCATCCTCCCCATTTTACCCTCGTGTCCATCAGGGGGAAGCTGCTCCTGACAGCCAACACTGTGTGCCAAGCACAAACCTTTGCTCTTCCACAGGAGAGGATGGTGCCCTCCAAAGCCACTCGTGGGTGAAAGCAGCCCCCACACTTCTGCTGGTGGATCCCTCCCAGCCTTCCTAATGTTTAACCACATAAGGAGAACAAGAGGGAGGTCAAAACAGTGGTAAGGGAAGTTAGGTCTCTTTCTGGGGAAATAAAGTGGGAGCAGCGGAGAACTGTGAGAATGGCCTGAGTCACTGTGCCAGTTTTGGCTGGGATGCAGCTCATTTCCTTCACAGTGGCTACTGTGGGGCTGTGTTTTGGGTTTGTGCTGAACACAAGGGTGATCACACAGATGTTTTTGTTATTGCTGAGCAGGGCTTACACAGAGCCGGGGAATTTTATGGTGTTTGTGCTGCCAAACTGGCAAAGGAGGGTGGGGGTGAATGGGAGGTTGGAAGGAGACACAGCTGGGTCAGGTGATCCCACCTGACCAAAGGGATATTCCAAATCATATGGCACCACTTACATAAAGTGGGAGTAAGAAGAAAGGGGAGGTGTTTGGAGTGATGGTGTTTGTCTTCCCAAGTCACTGTTATGTGTGATGGAGCCATGCTCTCCCGGAGATGGCTGAACACCTGCCTGCCCAGAGGAATTAATTCCTTGTTTTGCTTTCCTTGTGTGCATTGCTTTTCCTTTCCCTATTAAACTGCCTTTATCTCAACCCAGGAGCTTCCTGTCTTTAAACCTTCCATTTCTCTCCCTGATCCTGCTGGTGGGGGAGTGAGGGAGTGGCTGTAAGGGGCTTGGCTGCTGGCTGGGGTGACACCAGGACAGTCATGATATGGTGTGGGGATCACACTGAACCCAGGAGATGTGACATTCAGCTTTGGCACCTCCACTGTGGGGCTCCCTGCGGCTCATGATCCAGCAGTGGCAGAAGAGGAGGTGGGGAAACTTTTTTCTCCTGAGGAAAGGGGCAGGTTGAGGAATCCCGACCAGATCCATCTCCAGCCACAACACAAAGGGATGTGCAGATGGACGTACACTGACTGCCAGGTTCAGGGCACCAGAGGGAAAAGCCAGCAGAGAGGAGAAAACAGGAAGGCACAGAAAATGAAGCTGCACAACCAACAGCTACACAGCATCTGAGGATTTCTCCCACCTTTGTAAGGACCTGACCCCAGGAATGATCCCAAAAAACCCACAGGAGGGATTCTCCCTCCCCAGTCAGCCCCAGCCTGTGCCAGACCTCTGCTCACCCTGCTCCACTTCCAGACTCACCTGGTGATCCCTGCCTGGCAGATCTGCTCGGGAAGCACATGGCACATCTTCTCCATGCAGAGAACAGGGAGCACAGCACTCACTTCCCTAGGAAACATCTCCTCAGGGAGAGACTGTTGTACCCACTGCACATGGGCCCTCCATTTGTGGAGCTCTATACAGTCACAGCCAACCCCAGGGAAAAAGACTGAGTTTTTCCACATCCATGGAAGGTAAGAGTCAAAAAATGTGCTTAACTGGCATCAGAAATAAGGTCAAAACCTTTCCCAAGTCTGTGTTTTGAATCACATCTAAAATGGACTTTTTTTTTTCCTTTAGTTTCCTAAAATATACGTACATTTGAGGTAAGGAACTCATACAATATACATACATAGGACTGAAACATTAGAGGATTTTTTTTTTCCAGTAATCAACAATTTATCCTTCAGAAGATTTTAACTTCAAGTTTTAGCAGGAAAAATCCTTTTGTCAAATATTATTTCCAACATTCAGGTTTTATTACAAGCTTCCCATTTTTTAAAAATATGCTCATAATGCATAACCAGGGGTTAACTAACCCTCCCACATCAAATGAAAATACTGCATTTCCAGTAATTTGCACTTATATTGTAAGCATTTCTGGTCTCCTGTTTGTATTATTTTGGTAAATAAAAGAGAGAAAACCACTTTAGACATAGCCCTTTTACTCCTCTGTATTGGTGCCTGTCTTAGGGTGATCCAGTACCTGCCTCAGCAGTGTCATTACTGAAATAAAGTAATATGTTGGTACAATGTTTGAGGGATCAAAATGCCTTCTCATCAGAGAGCCTGAAAATCAATATATCAGACTGTTCATGGTTCCACAGTGCATGGAGCCCAGAACTTCCCAGATGGAACACTGGCTGCAGTCTTAACTGCTCCGGAATTCTGTTGGCAGAGGTGGAGATGGACACAGCAAAACTGAACCCCTAGCTAGGATTTCCAAAGTATCAAAGGCTAAAGGCTCTGGGAGAACACTTGTTGATAAGGCAGTGAATTGTCACTCTGTGTTTTGCTTCAATCTCTTTGATCCAAGTGGATTTACACAGTTTTTGGCTTAACATCAAGGGAAGAAGGATACAAACAAACAACAAAGAAAAGGGGGCAAAACATGCAAGTGACAACAAGTTTAGCTGTAGGTTGGTAGCCTAACACTGCAACAAATATGAATCAATAAATAGTGGACGTTCAGGTCCACCAGGTGAATGAAAAGAACTGTAGAATTATCAGCCAAACATTTAGTAGGTACAATACCACTAGTAAATCAGGGCATTTTATCAGAAATAACTCCACAGGTTTTGTCCAAATTTAATACAGTTTTTCATTGTTTTGTTTTAATTGATTCAAATGAGAACTTCAGCATTAAGGTGAGATTAATATTTCTAGAAATAATTATTTTTTAATATATATTTTCTTAGGCTTCATTAGCATGAGTTCTGACTCAAAGAACATGAAAGAAAGCAAAATAATTAACTAGATGTAATATGAATTAAATTCAACTACCTTCTATTAGCATTTCTTCTAAACAAGATATTATTTAGCCTCAGAAAGCAGAATAAAATCAGCCAATGAGCAACAGGAAATAGCAAGTATGTTTTGGTGTGTAAAGCAAGAATTATCTGCTGATAAGTTGTTTGTTACAGCTTGTTCTATTACAGCATTTGACATTTTGTTTCAAAGTGCTACGTTATGTGATAAATAAGGATCTGAAGCATTGAAAGTTTTACAAAACTAAACATATATATCATTTCTTATTCCTTTATGTCTGCATGTGTGCCATTATAATATGAAACAATTAATTACAACTTTATCCCTAAGTAACAGTGGAATTCCCTTCAGCACACTGATTTTGGCAACCTAAACCTTTTCTGATTTTATATATGGCACAACGGCAAGAACTTTGTATGTTTAATTACTTTCCATAATATCATTTAGCCTGCAGCACTCAAATTAAAAATTCACATTCCCCTGGCAGAAACCACCCTTTAAACCCCATATTCCTCTGGTAAAACTTATGGAAACTCTAAGATCACTCTTACTTCGGTCACCACCATAAAAATAACATCAAAGTCATGTGTCTTGGATCCTTCTTTTACATAAGGAATTTTCTGCATAATGGATGTTTTTCCTGCCTTAAATTCCATGTATACACAGTTGCACTATTATTTTCCCATTAATTTAATTAATGTGCCTGGTACTGTAAAAATTACCTTTAATTCGTCTCATATTTAAAAGAATCATTTCCCTTACAGAGAAAAACATAAGTAATATTTACCTGTTCCTCCAGGCAAAGAGAACAGATTAGATGATTTATCCAGGAAGCCCAAAGTTTCTCCTCCAGATAAACAAGAGGGAACAATCATTAAAGCCCTGGCCATAGCAAAGCTGGAAGCAGATGTTCCTTACCTTGACACTTATTCCACACATTCACTGACACAAATTCAGAACCATAGAGGCAAGTTATAGAAGAAAAACAAGCAACCAAACAAATAAATCCCCACAAAAAGTATACCAGAGAACTAGGTTTTAAACAGTATTACTTGGAAATGTTAATTCTTGCCTAAAAAAATCAGAGTGATGTAATGAAAATACTGCGGAAAAATAAATAATGCTATAAAGAAACTGGGGGGGGAAATCAGCCTGAACACAGAAGTTCTTTTAAGATGACAATAAACAGTAGTGGGTGGTGAACCCAGGACTGATCTTTGCCCATGTGATGTGAAGGTGCAAGGAAAACACAATCTTTTGTTACCTGCACATAGAAAACTCAGTAAGAACACAAGGTCACTTGCAGAAGAACACAGCTCCAGGGCAAGGCCCACCCCTTGTTCTCCAATCACTAACAAAAAGCTGAATTATTACAAATTGAACAGTGGCAAATATGGCAAGTGGATGTACATAATTCATCATCCTCCCCCGGCCAGAAAACTCGTGGTGTTTTACTTCTCAGAACACGCTGAGGTCTCTTGCTCTGCCGCTGCTCCACGTCTGCTGGGCTGACAAAACACATCAGAAGTAAAGGACAGAGTTCAGCAATCCCAGGGACCACCCAACAGCATCAGTTATTTTAGAGAATGAATTAAGCACAAAGAAAGACACTGTAATGCCATTTCAAGAATGAACTCGCTGTACACAGCCATCAGATCTCAGTGAAGGATGAGACAGGATTTCACTCCCAAGGAAAGGCTGTGCCACTATGCCACCAGCAGGGATTCACAGGAAAAGCAAGGCAGAAAAGCAGGAGGCTTGGAGGTGTTGTTCCAAACATGGTGGTTCAGATACCACAGAGTGAAGAGATCGTGCTACTACTTGTTCACTCTTTTCAGTAACTACAAAATGGTTTTTCTTTGGCATTTTCCAGACAGGGCCCTGGCTGAGCAGGGATGCCGGATTGGCAGCTGCAGGTCTAAACTGCAGCACATCTGCAAACCTCCCTGTAGGGACATCCAAGATACTAGACTTGAAGGGAAGCAGAAGAAAAGCAGTGCATGAATTTCCAGGTCTCCTCTTCAAGAATCCGTACCCCAGAGGCTACTAACTCCCACAGCAACCCGTGTGGAGGGTAAACCTTCCACAACCATCTCTTTTGGCTCTTCTGACACACACGAGGCAGTGGCTGCTCCTGTCATTTTCTGCTGCCAGTGCTCAGCAAAGGGGTTTCATGTGGAGTTCTCTGCAGGTTTTGTCTCAAAGATGATCTTGGTACCTGGCTTCCTCCACCAGACAGTAAATGCTGGTCAGATCAAGTCTCTCAGACAAGCTGTCCTGAATAAGCAGCTGCTTTCCCCAGCTTGTGCCATTGCTGTGTAGCAGAGACAGGACACCTGCATCTTCTTATCCTCCTCCAGAAATGCTAATCATGATGGATGGGAGGTGAGGGAGGGCAGTGGGATCATTTCCATGCTCTGCTCTGTTCCAGTTGTCTAAATGACTCCTCACTTACCTGGGGAAGTAGAAAGGGGTCAGTCTAGTTTATCACTGGCAAACGCTTCAGGGCAGGGAAAAGACCTGGAAGAAGAACAGATTATGAACAAGGCCCTGCACTGAGAATGTTGCCTGAGAAGCCCAAAGTTCAGGATGCTGAACCTGGACTGCACAGTTTAACTGTCCAGAAACCCGACTTGCTTTTTATGATCGTTAATCTAAGAAGTCCCTCACAAAAGAAGACTCCTCCTGCAGGCCAGGACATTATGGTTTTTCTCAGCTTCTTGATTACTGGAGAAAGTAGAACAGTAGCTGTTTATTTAGTCTATGCCCTTTAGGATTTTAACAGATCTTGTGCCTTAAAGAGGATCATACATGGTTTAGAACTCACCCCAATTCTGCCTCCAGCACCCAGCCATTTAATGGTGTTGAGAAAAAAATCCACCTGCTTTGGCATGATGGTATTTTTGTCTCGTCACCGTACCTTGAAAAGAAATAAATATGTATGGCAACAAGCCAGGGTGCCTCTTCTAGAAAAAAAATCACTTAAAAAACTGTGGTCAATTTGCAGTCCTTAAAACACCTTTTCTTTTATATTCAACGTGCTGTTATATTTTCTGTGCTTTCATGCAAAAAGAACAAATTCATGTCCAGATAAGAAGAAAACAGAGATCAGGAACAGATCCACCAAACATCCACGTAAAGAACAGGGAGCTGGGGGTGTTGAGCCTGGAGAAAAAGAGGCTCAGGGGAGATGTGAAAGGAGGTTGTAACCAGGTGGGGGTCGGTCTCTTCTCCCAGGTAACAAGGGACAGCACGAGAGGAAATGGTCTCAAGCTGTGCCAGGGGAGGCTCAGGTTGGACATCAGCAGGAACTTCTTCCCTGACAGGGTGGTCAGGCATTGGAAGGGGCTGCCCAGGGAGGTGGTGGAGTCTCCATCCCTGGAGACTCCTGGTCACATTCAAGGAGTGTGACTGGCACTCAGAGTGTGCTCTCCTCTACACAGCAAATGGATGACATGGCTGAACAAGTGCCAAGGAAAACCACGGAATAGGAAAATGCAATGTTGTCTTTTCCTGTGATAACATAGATAAGGGGAAGCAGCTGACACAGAGAATGACTGATGAATATTAGTGATGCAGAGGACTACTGAGGGATAAGGAATAGAGGATATATTGAATTAAGCAAGAGTCCTCTTCCAGTAATATTCAAGACATTCTCTTGTTCAGTAGAAGACGGGATTACTATAAATAGCCAACACATGATCTTTCAAACCATAATGAAAGGACTCTTAAAAAGAGCACAAACAGTGAAATGTAGTCAGATGGGGGTTTTTAGGCTGTTTTTTTCTCCAGATTGCAGCTAAGTAATCACAAGTCCACGTACACTTAATGCAGTTACACTTTAATGGCAGAATTCCCACTGACTTCAGCAGGGAATGGATTATGTTTCTACCTAAAATGCACATCTACCAAAGCAAAAGCTGCCCACTGTCCTTCTCTTGAGTGAACTGAATCAAGTCCTTGATGTGACAGTCATTTATGACTTCCAGAATATTGATTGGCATGACTTACTTGGTCTATGAGGGAGGCTGATTTGATGACTGTGGAGGTTTTTTTCCTTCTTCTTCCCTTTTCCTTCTTTTGAAGAGCTGTGCACAGCAGATGGGAGGGAGCTTTTAAAGTTTTCTGTGAACAAAATCTAAATCACCATTGCCACAAAAACGCAGACAATGCCAACAGAATGGTCAGTGATGACCATTTAAAAGGCTTAGACGACTTAAAAAAATAAACTTTTATTATTAGGAAAATTAAGGAGTTACTTAGCTTGTAGAATTATGGAAATGTACTAAAAATACTTCAAAATTTGTTTGATTTTGATGTAATTCCTCATGCAAAGATAATGCTGTCTTGTATAGCAGTGATTTACTGTGAGGGTGGGGAGGCCCTGGCACAGGTTGACCAGAGAAGCTGTGGCTGCCCCATCCCTGGAAGTGTCCAAGGCCAGGTTGGATGGGGCTTGGAGCAACCTGGGATAGAGGAAACTGTCCCTGCCCATGGCAGGGGGTTGGAATAAGATGATCTCTATGGTCCATTCCAACCCAAACCATTTTGTGATTACACACCACAACTCTCCTCTCCTAAGAGCTTCTCTTTTTGAGTCAAATAAGAATCCATTTTTCTGCTGCAGAAGTATTAGCTCTACTGTTGTTAAGAGGTCAGAGGCTTTGTGTCACTGTGTGTAAAACAAACCCAAAAAGTCAGCACTTTTTAAAGGAGGAGAAACACCACTTGACATCTTTAAGGACTTAAAAGTGTTTGACTAAAAAAGTGAGGTGGAAAGGTGAAGCGAAGGGAAGAAAAAGTGAGTCTGTCCAGTTTGGGATGGTAAAAGGAAGATCTGTTTTCCAAAGAGCAAGCAAGAACACCCCAGGGTTGACAGCTCAGTGCCCAGCAGCCGCAGAAGCAGCAAAATTACTACTAAGTTGGTGTTCATTCTGTCCATCTGTGGCAATGTGTATTAAAAATGTTAGATTTGACAGTTCTGGGTTTATTTTGCCTAAGACAGGCTTTGCATACGTTTGTGAGCATGCCAGGCAATGCTAGTATTGGCATTATTCCATAAACAGCCTATTTTCCCCTAAAAATAACCAGATATAATTATGCAGACTTGCTTTGGTGGCTTTAAAATGCAAGGAAAAATGGGAAAGAATTTAAGTAGAAACAGTTATTTTGCCACCTCTCTTCTTTATTTTCTAACATTTTCTTTTTATTTATACTTGCAGGTCACATAGAAAACAAACTGAAAATGACATCTGGGGAAGGAAAAACTGCCACTGAAAAGACTGTGTATTATTTGTTTAAATGTCCCTATAAAACAGATACAAGGAAAATACTTTGCACCCATTGTTATAAACGGTCTGTGGAAAGATGCCAAACAGAATTACATGGTGTAAACACCTGAGGAATATATTTAAATCTGCTGTCATTTGAATACTCAGCTGCATGGTAACATAAAAACAAAAAAGGATACAGGAAAATAAAGCAGGTGTAGCACACACAAGTATTTTCACACAGAGCAGCAACAACACAGGGAATATGTTAAGTAAACATTTTAAAGGGAAATACATCTAAATAAAAGAATCCAATGGACTCTATTTCATTTGCATCTTTCCAAGCCACTAGAGATTTTCTGTCTTCATATGAAGTCTCAGAAGTTGGCTACTAGAGGCTGCATTTGCCAGACAGCTGTATGTATGATACACCTTTAAGTGTTGTACCATAAAATTACCTGGATTTGGGGTTTTTGTGGTCACTTTCCAGGGCATGTGAAATCAGCTGCCACAAGATTGTAGTGTTTGTCTCTCTCAAGCCCACACTGTAACTGCTACAGAGCTCCTGGGTAATACTTGGAAATGTGCCTGCACTGATAAAGAAAGGACTGTACTTCCAGAAATTAGACATTTGCAGCCTCGGAGAACCAGCAGTAAGATCCCAAGGCAAGGAAATCCTTGGGGAACAGGCAGTGGGAAGATGTACACTTAATGTAATTTGAGAAAATGCTTAAGTATGCACCATCCCAAACCAGAGAAAGCAAAAAAAACAAAACTTGAAGAGAATAAATCTGACAAGCCACAAATTTCCCTACTGGTCTGAAATCATGAACAGGAACAACCCAGCAGGTGACAACTAGGTCAGATTACATAAAATATTGTATTAAAAAAAAAAAAAGCAAGCACAGCCAAGCAACAAAAGGTAATGTAACTGGAACACAGACCAATCCAACAGCATTCCATGATATTCCTAACTGGAAGAAAAAAACTAGGAAGAGCTGACACTCTGTTCAGTGAGATGGGGGAAAACATCAACAGGAAAAGAAACAAAATCTGTGTCTTTGCTAAAAAGATCAGCAGAAATTACATAAATAACACAATATAACACAAAGGTTAGATTTTTTTAATGTCACCTGTGGGCTCAGGCATGCTGAGGTGGGTTGGTAGATGTCACGGAGAACTCAGGAAAGATGGACATGATTGTAAAAGATAGAGGAAATATGATAGAGGAATATGAAAGGAAGAACCTGGGAACTCTTTTTAGTGAGTCTGATTTCCATACAGGAACAAGACTTAGCAGTCACACAGCACTTAAGAAGGGAAAAGACAGCATAGATTTTCAAAGCCAAATTATGTCATGTAAAATTTTCTCCTAAAGTGAGAGGCACTGTTAAAAACAGAAGAGCAGAAGATGGCATACAGTCTATGCTTTAAAAGGCTTTGAGATTATCTCACATAATTATTCTCACAGATGAGGCAAGAATATTATAAAATTAATGCAAAACCTGCCAGAAAATCACAATACTTATTTGCAATGCAGTGCTAACCTGGGAAATTATATTGTTACCCCAGGTAAGAGGATTCAACAGATTCATTAAGGATTTGAATGATGGGACACAGTATGTTCTTTAAAACTGCAGCTGACCTTCAGGTGGGAAGGCTGCAAGCAACACAGGGCTAGTTAGAACTTGGAATAGTCTTGTTAAATTGAAACACAGGGCTCCTACTTAAGTTAGTGAAAATTATGCCTTTTCAAATTAAAAATACTTGCACAGATATCTAATATGGACTTATCAGCGTAATTTCAGCTATGGTCTGGAAAGGATTTTATATAAATGAACATTATTAATTTCCCAACCTTGAGAAATTAAGATTATAAAATGCCATAGCAAAGCGTTCTATCCCACTGTATTATGACAGGCTCTTTTATCACTTATATACTGTATTTGCAGAGCCACTGCTTTCTTCAGTGAACTTGACAGATGAATGAGAAAACTCTTCAAGATCTTTTCTGCACCTCTGTGACCTACGTGCGGTCTTACAAGCTATCGTGCCACAGAGCTCAAATTCTGCCAAGCCAAGAAGATCATTAATTTCTTTATTCATTTTTCTATGGCATCACTTCAATACCTATAGGCCAGATTCATTTAGATACTGGGAATATTAATCCTTTCACCAACTTCCAACATATTGAAGCCAGTTAATCTTTTTCCCTGCAAGGAAGAACAGACCTTTCTAGAACGTGGTTTGTTTGAGATGCTCTAGAAGTCTGTATTAGGATGCTGCAAGCAACAGCACCTAATGCAACAAGCTCATGAACATCTATAGATTATGATAAAGCCCAGGGAAAATATTCCTGTTTTACTGGAAAACACTACCTGTGACCATGAACGGAATACCTTAATCCTCCAAAGCACACAGGGAATTAGCAACTGCAGAATGGGACCTGGAAAGCCTTGAACAATGAGCAGCACCTGAAACTGCCACAGAACAAGTTACATCATGGAATCACAGAATCCTGAGTTGGACAGGACCCACAAGGATCACGGAGTCCAGCTGTTCCACAAATCAGACTTAATCCTGACAAGTAAAGGAATATACCCTGAAAACCAGAAGTCAACCAAAACAATCACCTTAGTTTACAGCAGCACCAAGGAGTGGCTATTACTGAAAGCAATTAATATTTTATCAACTGGAAGTAGCTTAAAGGGAGAGCTGAATGAACTGCAAGCTTAAGATCAGGAAGTTGGGACTCTAGAGCCTGAAATGGCAGAGAAAAAAAAAATCATCCCTGATTATAATCTTTCATCTGCAACACTGCTCTTGCTTGTGTGTGGAAGGGGGGTTGGGGTTTTTTTTGTGCTTGTGGCCTGAATACCTGGCACTCAGTTATTAGAAAAAAGCCAAACTATTTGAAATTCAGGCTTTTTTCCAATGTTTTAAAAGGGGTAAATCCTCAAGAACTTCTTGAGTGTTCCCATATTGTGGAGCAGGAGCCTTTGATGTTTCCGTTTCAGCTCTGTGCCCCGGCCTCTTTGTCTGCCACAGGTGATCTCAGCTGCCTTTCCCATGTACTTGTTTTTTGTCCCTACTGCCCATTTTAATTCTGTTTCCCTGACAGGTTCTGAATTTAAGATGTCTCACCTGGTTGCTCTCAGTTCCCGAAATCAGAGTGGATCAGGTTGGAAGGGACCACAGTGGGTCATCTGGTCCCATCTCCCTGCTCCAGCAGGGTCATCCCAGAGCACGTGGCACAGGATTGTGTCCACATGGCTCTGGAATATCCCCAGTCAGGGAGACTCCACACCCTCTCTGGGTGATCTGTTCAGTGCTTGGTCACTGCACAGCAAAGAAGTTCTTCCTCATGTCCAGCTGGAACTTCCTGGGCATCAGTTCCTGCCCGTTCCTCTTGTCCCATTGCTGGGCACCCCCGAGCAGAGCCTGGTCCATCCTCTGCCCCCTCCCTGCAGACACTGACACACATGGATCAGGTCCCCTCTCAGTGTCTCCTCTGGAGGCTGAACAGCCCCAGCTCCCTCAGCCTTTCCTCCTCAGGGAGATGCTCCAGGCCCTTCACCATCTCCATAAGCCCTGCTGGACCCACTCCAGGAGCTCCATGTCTCCATGTGTAAGAAAGGAAGGACAGCAGAGAGGAAGACCTGCCCTGTGGCAACAGAGAGAGAGAAGGTGCAGCAGCCACTGCTGCAGTGACAGGACCCTGAAGCTCAAGAGCTCAGAAAGGACTGACAGGCACTTGGGCATAGTGGTCATCCTTTCACATGGAGTTTCAGCAACTACCACCCAGCAGTGCCTCTCCCAAGCCATTGGGCTCCCTGGCAGGTGCAGGAGCTACAAGTGAGGAACCACTCTGGAAGGCATCACTGTCCTGTGCTCCCTGAATTAGTCACACCTCCCTCCCACCACACAACTCCCTCCTGAACTTGCCTGGATTTGTGTTTATGGACTTGAACAAGCTGTAAGTGTAATGCTGCAGAATCACAGGAGAGAGGGGCAGGAGCAGTGACTCTGCTCCTTCATTTCCAGGATTCTCTGGGTAGACCACAGCCTTGAAGTTCACCAGCAGAGCATCTGCAGTACCCTGGCAGGCTGTCAGATACTGCCCCACTCTCCCTTTTACATCAGTGCCAGAGCACTGCAAGGAAGGAGGCAAGAAGTAGCCTAGAGCCCTTCCAAGATGAGAAAGGAGCCCCCAAACCCCACCCCAACTAGAAATAGGAGCTTTTCAGCAGCACTTTTCAGAACCACTTACTTAAGTGCTTGGGAGGAAAGGAGGAGAAAGACTCCATCATCAACTCAAACTTACATAAGACAGGTAACCCAAAAATAGCAAATATGCTGCTTCCTTGTGCTCCTCTGTAGCAGCACTTCCTCCAGTCCCCTGAGGTAGTTTGGGACTTGATCCTTAAGTTCAGTTGAGACCCAAACACCACATTAGGAAACCCCAACACAAAAGCTACAAACTGAAACTCCCTCCCAATAGGAAAAAATCCAACCTAAGCCTTTAAGTAAGAGATTCCTCGTACCCAGTCTGCGCTGTGAAGTCTTCTGCTTCTGCTATGTTTTCTTTTTTGGAGTTTCCAAAGACAGAAATGGATGGACACACTTTGATACAGGGAAAGGAGAAGGTGGAAGAAGAAAAGCTGGAGGAGCCACAGAAGGTGCAGACTGAAGAGTAACCAACCTCCTGTTCAGATGTTAAAATCTGGTGCTCATTTACAAAGAACAAAAGCTCACCAGGGGTTCATTTCTAACAGAATTGCAAGACTTTAATAATGAATGTCTTAGAAGCAACTGAAATACAAGCTTTAACCATTGATTTGAACAGGAGATTCTGCTCCTAAATGAAGTTACATTAAACATCCAAGAAAGTATGAACAGCAGCCCAGAGCTGTAGTCACACAGATAGTGTGTCATACCTGGTGCCACAGACTTCTGTCAATAATATGACTTAAGAGAAAAAGTGTTTTCCATTCTTAAAAGCTGAAACATTGTATTAATTACCAACAGTGCATCCTTTTAACAAGGGAACATAAAAATCCAAACAACAAACCACAAAACCAAGAACCCACAAACACAGTAACAATTCAAGAGAAAACTGCACTTTCCAACCCTGACAGGCCCAATGTCTGAATCCTGCAGAAATGTTATTTCCTCTGCAGACTTCACAAGATGGTGCACCCCCATGGTCCTCCTCAACCAGTAATTACTTACTCCAGTCCTGCCCCCAGTACAACAATGCATAACAGTAAAGAACATGTAATAATCCAAACAGGATATGGCAAAGTATCTAAAACCAAATTCAACTGAGTTCACCCTTGGGCAAAAGAATAAGTGCCCTATAAACCAATTTGGCTTTTCCTCACGAACTCTTAGTAACCAAGGTAGACCTGAAAGGTGGTTTCTTTGGTTTTTTGGAGAGGCAGGAGGAGTTGTCTGTGCGTTAAAAAAGTTTTATTTGTAGTTCTAGCAGTTATGCTGGGCTAACAGTCTGCTACTTCAAGGTCACCTAGTTTCAGGACTTCTTAAGAAAGAAAGTTTTGGCAAACTGTTGAACACCTTTACATCAGCATGTTGCTTTTAACTCTATATAAATCAGACTTAGCAGCAGATGCTTCAAGAATCCCTTAAGACTTTATCATTAGTTTCAGCTCATTAGGAGAGGTACAGTTGCCCAAGTACAAGCTAAAGACATGAAAAAAATATGCTCAACTTTTATGCACCCCCCTGTAAAAGGATGCTGCACTTCACTGCACCCCAGTGACAACAATCGCAGGAGCTGTCTTGGCAAAAGGCATCACTGGCCAAAACCTCTGCAGGCTACAGTGAATAAATGGGCAGGATTTGATCAACTACTGCATCTGGAGCAAGTCTGAGTGCACAGTCAGCACCTGCTGTTACAACAATTCCAACACCAGAGATCGCGTGTTCCAGTGACAAAAGGGCTCGGAACAGTCACTTGTGTTGGCACTGGACTCGTTCACAGCACAACACTGAGCAAGTTCTGGAAGCTGCAGGATCCTAAGAGCTTGGGAGCTGAGTGGTAGGCAGGATTCCAGGGGCAGATGAAGGGGATAAGGCAATGGCATTTTCACAGAGGAGACTGCTGGGATTGAGAAGGGGGCAAGAAACAGCAGCTGCCGCAGCCGCCTGCTGTCCGAGCAGAACTCCCAAGGTGTAAACATTGGAATTCATGAGGGCATTGCCTGGGACAAGAATATTCAGTTGTTTCTGGATTTCCTGCAGGACCTGCAGCTGACTTTGCTGATTTAGAAGAAGCATATCCATATTTTCCCTCACTTTCTTCACTGTACAAAGAGAAGAGAATGTTAATGCTTGCTATGTCAAGATATACTGTACAGCCATTTAGAAACCTCTTTATACTTACATTCTTCAGAAACAAGCTTGGAGTGATCTCTCTCTGCACTACATCTTTCCTCTTCTTTATGATGCAGAGATGTAAACTCAGGTTGGTTTGCATCTAAACAGGAGACAGTGGAAGTCAAGAGTTGCCAGGTCAGCATTTGTACCATGGCAGCCCCTCCTCTGACCCCCATCTGAAACTTAAAGCTTCAAGTCACATGTTGGTCCAAACTAAGCCAAACCAGATCAAAGGGAGGGAAGATACAGCCCCCTGAAACATTACAGACTTGGATTTTATCACAACCAAGATGCTCTTGCTTCCCCTATACCTTTTTTTTTTGGAGGGAGGGGGTGCAGGGAAAGGAGGAAGCAAAGCTGGAGCAAGGGATATGTCAAGCAACAGGACAATCGAGATTTAGTAAGACTGTGTTTGCACATTGCCTTAAGAAGCAGATATAGTGTTAGACTGACCCAACACTAATTACTGTCCAACTGCCAGGGCAAAAAGGAGACTTTTTTCTTATTCATTATGAACTCTTACACCTAAAAATCTATGAAAAGCCATAATGGAAAAAAAGCATTAGGAGTGTAAGGTTTCACCTTTCTGGCTGATCAGCAGAAGTTACTAGGCTAACGCTGTATCTACAGAGTGAGAGGCCTCAAACCCTACCTTAGGAATTCAGTGTTGCCATTTCACTATAAAATTCATTAGTATTCAGTATAATGTCACCATTATTTCAGCTCTTCTGCTCAATATTTCTTCCAGAAGACAAACAAAAGCAAATAATAAAAATAAACCAAGATGCAAAAAAAAAGAAAAAAAAGGAGGGAAAAAAAAGCAAACGAGAAAAACCTCACAAACAAAGCATCTGCTTCTCATGTGGCCTCATATCTTAATTTCCCTGAGTTTCATAATCTGGTGGTCAAGATCCTAACACCCAGAACAATTCCAGGGGTCTCTAGGCAAGATCCAAGATGAAAACTTCAAATATTTTTGACCAAGTATAAAGGGGCTGCCCATGGAAGAGTACAACAACAGGAAAAAACCCACAATGTCAGTTTTTATCTGGGAGTTTCTGGTCATTACAAGAACACAAAATACTGCCAAGTCCAGAAAACTCCCTACTTGAGACAATGCCCTCGTCCAACAGCCTTTGCTGTGCCAGGAATATTCTGGAAGGACAGCCAGCAGAGACTTCCCACTGCAGACAAAAAAACCTCTACTCATTTAACAACCACAGATAACAAAAATTACTGGCTAGAGATTAAGGCCCTGTTTCACAGTCCAAATCCCTTCCACATTCCTAACCTTAGCATTTTGTTGGCTAAGCACTTCTGAAGATCTTGGATGAGAAACTAGGTAACACTATGGAGCGGGAATTAGGGGGATCTGAGGGCTTTGAGAGTCTGAGGTCCCAGGCAGCCTTCCTGGCAACAACTAAATTTCAAATTTGGCATTTTCAAGGCACTTCAATTGATAGACTTAAATACATAAGAAGGGGGGAAAAAGTAACACCATCAGACCCAAACAAACCAAGCCCAACACTCCCACCCACAACAGGGAGGAAGAAGTGCATAAGGCATCAATGGGGACCAGAATATCTGATCTATGCCCTGGGATTCCTTACTACTTGAAACAAAAGGCAACACAATAGATCTCAGTTCAGTTACCTGCTGTGTGGGCACTGGGACACTCTCTCAAATGTTGATGTTTGACGGAGTTTGGGCTCACAGAGAAGCTGTTCCCACCCTCGGGACGCCTGTAAGGCTTCTCATCCGTGTGGACTTTCTGATGCTGCAGGAGACCTCTGTTGCCACTGAAGCTTTTTTTGCACATGGTGCAGGAGAAGACTTTCTTTTTCAGATGGGTTTTTTGGTGAGCAAAGAGACTGGAGGCACAGCTGAAGGCTTTCTCACATTCCTTGCACTTGAAGGGTCTTTCCCCTGTATGGACTCTCTGGTGAACAGCCAGGTTGGCCTTCCTGCTAAAGCTCTTCCCACATTCTGCACACACAAACCTTTTGTCTCTGCTGTGGATTTGCATGTGGTTCAGGAGCGTGCAGTGTCCCTTGAAGCCCTTCCCACATTCTGGACACTTGAAGGAAGGTTTCTGTTCTGAGGACAGTTTCTGGCCATCAATGCTGAGGACGAGTTTCATGGAGTCTTTTTCTGGGGGAGGCAGCTCATTACACGATGCCTCCCTCTCTGAGCTGTGGGCTGCAGGTACCTGAGGCAGCTCCTCCTGCTGAAGGTCTTCAGGAATGCCTTTCTCTTCCTTAGCGTCCCTCAAAACAAAGCCCCCTGATGGAGGAAGAGAGCAATTCAACACTCCTTAAGCTGCTCGTTGCGAAATAACTGATTTCTTAGGCCTGGCTTCATCTTATCCTAGGACTGCCCTTTCCCAAGGAGAAAGGAAAGTGTGAAGACAAGAAGAAAAACGGAGGGGGGAAGGTGGCAGAGGGAAGAAGAGAGAGGTAAGAAACCTGCCCCTTCTCTCCCTTCCCCTCCCCACATCCTTGCTGTTCTGCCCCTCAGGGAATGGCAAAATGAAGACTTACAAAAGGAACATGTTGAAACACCTCACCTATCACAAATATCTACTTTTAGCTATCTGTTCCTGCAGACTTTGCTCAAAAGCTTTTCAACCTCCTAAATTAGTATGAACACTATTTTAAAGGTAGGCATTTAGGTGGCAATCATTCAGCATGAAAGAGTTCACTGAACCTCAGCAGGCAAAACCAAAAGGGAACTTTAAGTTGTTTCTCACTTGTGTTAGTTCATATTTACTGAAAAAAATTAATTCAGGTCTTTACAGGTTGGCACATCAGAGTTTTGCCCTAATTATCACAAGAACACTTGTAATTACTATAAAGTTACTGTACATTTATGCATCAGAAGTCAAAGGACTCCTTATTGATAAAAAGATTAACTAATTCCCAATTAACTCTTACCATCTGTTTTCATCTCTGCTAGATCACACCTGCTTTCCTTGCAATGACAAGCTAAATAAACTACATTCCAAAGAAGCTCACCAGAAACATTCAAACACAGCCTTTCTTTCCTCAAGAATCCATTTATTTCACCAGTGAGTGGAAATGATCACACACCCCACAGTGAGCTCTGGTTATCTTACTCTGCTGACTAGATCTTATATTGACATCAGTTCACCATTAGCTGAATTATAAGGATCACCTGATATGACTTAGCCAAGCCTGATTTTTGCTAAGACCTTCAGATGTTTACTATTAATTTAAATAGAGAACTTAGCAATTTCCATCTCTGATCTGGCATTTAAAATATTACTCAAACATTTAACACAGAAAGTTTGTTACTCCACTAACAAAAAAAAAAACCAAACCAGGCTTTCTACATTGAAGATGAAACTCTGCAGTGCAGTTTCAGCCCTACCTCTACAACACCAATGAATAAAATTCTTAACTAACACATCCCTGAAGGGGCAAAATGCTCCCTATTTACATGGCCATAACTCATAAATAACAGCCATAAAACAAACCAACCAACCTACTGAGGGAGGGAGTCCTATCTCTTACATCAAGGAATTACACCCAAGAGGCAGCCTTCTCCCAGAGGAATGAAGAAGCCTCTCCCTGGCAGGACCACTCATTCCTAACACTACAACCACGAGGCTGGTTATTCCCTAAGAGCCCTGCAGAGACCCCAGGTCTCCAACAGTGAAACGGGAACCAAACAATCCTCCATTCCCAACCACAACCAGTGCTGGGGAGTTGTGCACCCTGGATGTGGCCGTGCAACTCCTTCAGACTCTCCTCACCGATGGAAAAGAGAAGTGGGATGCTTCCCTTCACTCCAAATGAACTGTCTTACCTTGTTTTAAAAGGGGTGCTAGAAGCCCACAGCAGAAAGAAACACGGAATACCACTGGCAGCCTTGCCACAGCGTGGCATCCCATCCCATTCCAGCATCCCAGGGCAGAGCAGCCACATGGGAAGAAGGAATATGATGTCTCCACCACCACGTGGTGGAGCCCCGCGCCTTCCTCTAGGCGAAAGTTCACATCTCACCTGGATATCCTGCAGAATCGCTGCTCCCAGGGCTCTGGAAAAGAGAAAAGATGGACTCCATGGCTGGCTCCATCTGGAAGACGAGAAGAGACGTGGAGTGTGAAACCTTTTCCAGGCAGACGGGAGAAGAGGGAGGGGGCAGACACCGTTCGAGCACATTTTGGCAGTGCCCGGCCTCAAAGGGGCAATCCAGAACAGGGGATTGAACACCTCTGGGCAGAGAGGGAGGGGAGCCCTCGGGACACACCTGGAGTCTGGTGAGCCGCAAACTTAATCCAGAGACCAGCGTGATGAAAATGGCCTTCTTCCACCTCCAGCGTCCCTGGGAAGCACCACGCAGCCCCCGGAAGGTCCCAATCTCCTCTCGGCCCCACACCTCCCCCACCCTTTATCCGCCGGGGCCGCTCCGCCCTCTCCCCATCCCCGGGGGCTCCGGGACCCGCTCCCGGCGGTGCCTGCCCGGCCGTGCCCTCCCCCCGGGGCTGTTCCAGGGGCTCGGCCTTGGCTCCCCTCGGGCCCGCTGCTGGTTGTGCCCAGTGCCGGCGGCTCTTCCCCTCAATCCCAGCGCTCCCGCCCGGCCTGAGGGTCCCTCCCGGCCCGGGGGGAACGGGAGCACCGGGCGCTCCTCGGGAATGCCCTTCGGCACCGACACGGCCTGTGGGGAGCTTTTCCTTGGCTGCTCCGCCTGGTGCCCTCCGGGGACCTCGTGGTTCCATCCCCGCGGCTCTGTCCACGTGCCTCGCTGGCTTCTCCCCACGGAGCTCCGTGTCCCAGCTGGGGACGGGCAGTGTTGTCCTGCAGAAGTGCTGGATTGTCTCCATGGGCTTTGGTGCCTGCTAAGGTGCAGCTTGGCAAGTGGAATCATCACAGTGTGGATTAGGCTGGAAGGGACCATAGTGGGTCATCTGGTCCCACCTCACTGCTCCAGCAGGGTCGTCCCAGAGCACATGGCACAGGATTGTGTCCACATGGCTCTGGAATATCCCCAGTCAGGGAGACTCCACACCCTCTCTGGGCAATCTGTTCAGTGCTCAGTCACTGCACAGCAAAGAAGTTCTTCCTCATGTCCAGCTGGAACTTCCTGGGCATCAGTTCCTGCCCGTTCCTCTTGTCCCATTGCTGGGCACCCCCGAGCAGAGCCTGGTCCATCCTCTGCTCCCTCCCTGCAGACACTGACACACATGGATCAGGTCCCCTCTCAGTGTCTCCTCTGGAGGCTGAACAGCCCCAGCTCCCTCAGCCTTTCCTCCTCAGGGAGATGCTCCAGGCCCTTCACCATCTCCATAAGCCCTGCTGGACCCACTCCAGGAGCTCCATGTCTCCATGTGTAAGAAAGGAAGGACAGCAGAGAGGAAGACCTGCCCTGTGGCAACAGAGAGAGAGAAGGTGCAGCAGCCACTGCTGCAGTGACAGGACCCTGAAGCTCAAGAGCTCAGAAAGGACTGACAGGCACTTGGGCACAGTGGTCATCCTTTCACATGGAGTTTCAGGAACTACCACCCAGCAGTGCCTCTCCCAAGCCATTGGGCTCCCTGGGCAGGTGCAGGAGCTAGGAATGCGATTCAACAGTTTACAATATCATGACGCTGCAAATTTATGTGGGTTAAATAAATAATTAAACTCATGTTAATTTACAGTACTCCTTGTGTGTTATATGTAGTGTATTCTTGCTAACAAAAAAAAAAAGGGGTTATTTAATGAAAAGATTATTCTTATTTTAAGCTTTCTGAATCTTCAGCAAACAATAAGAATCAATCTCTCAGAGAGGAAAGCCCTTTAAAAGTATGCCTACAAAATATGATTAACATTGCTTACTTAATTCAAATTTGCTCACTTGGTGACTTAGACTATGATTAAAATCCTTATAAATTATTTTGATATTAATTAAACTACTGTAAATTATTCACAACAAGCCATCCTCTAGTCTTGTATTGCTGTTATCCTGATGACTCACCTCTGTAGTATATTTCAAAGATTTAGCAATGCATCCCTGGCCATCTTCCCAGCTTTTCCTTACCCAGGGAGTGACTGAATTCATTTCCATTTCCTTCAGCCATGCCAGTCCATGGAAGTATGTATGCTGAGCAACATAAGTAACATGTTCCCAAAGAACTACAGGTGCTTTTTTGTTTTCCATATGCATTCCCTTTGTGCCTCCACCCTCTATGAGGTCAAGATTGTCCTGACCTAGGATCAGCATTTTCTTTTGCATTTGCATGTAAATATTAACCTAATCTTTCTCTCTCTGTACTCCTTACAGCTGCCTTACTAACAATTTTACCCCAGGTTCCACCTTCCCTGCCTGTGATTATTTCCCAGGTCTCCAGATGGCAGAGAACTGGCTGAACATAATTGCTACCACATTTTTCCCATTTACCACTTGCTCCTTAAGGTTTATTTCTGAAGATTTTAAGCTGAGCTTTCTCACAGCCCCTATGAAGGACTTCAACAAAGACTTTCTCCTCCTCCAGCTGTCCCAACCCGGGAATGTTGCGGGTATGGAGTTACTGAGCCTTCCTCTTGTTCTTCCATCTCGTGGGATGCATCTTCTTAGTTTGCAGAACTTAATTTCTCTCCTGCAATGGCTAATTCTCCAAGGTCAACACTTACCTCAACAAAGCAGCATTTTGGTTTAAGTTCTGCAGAACAATTAATTGACAGAGCCATTTAAAAGGGGCTGGGAATAAATCAGAAAACAATTCTGCATGTGTGGTGGGGACAACAGAACTGTTTTCCCACCATATCAGGTTAGACAGAAAAGTTTTAAGTTTGTTCAGGGACCCCAAAGCACAAAAAATACTTTTGTTTCTTTGGTTTTGACTAACTGTGAAAAACATAAGCATTCATCTTTGATTATTTAAAAATCATAGTCAATTTTTAATGAATATTCAGACCAGGATTTAAGCGTACAGAGACAAGTGCCACTTCAGGTTCAGCAAACTTTTGTATCCCAAGCTAAAAATAGGTGTGTCCCATTCTCTAGGTTGACTCAGTACTTTCAAATGATGTGACTCAGCCGCATGAAAGTCTCATGAAAGTTAACTCTCATAAAAGTTTCTTACCTTTTGGTAAGTCCAAATTTTTAATTTTTTTTTTTGCCATGTGTTCTGAGTTTCATCATTCATAGAGCAGTTTGGGAACATATCAGGTGTTGAAGTTTGGGGATTGTAAAATGGTTTGGGTTGGGAGGGACCTTCAAAGATCTAGTCCTGCCAGAGACAGTGACACCTTCCATTACTATGTGACTGGTGTTGGAACGACACCTGGTCAGCCACGTTCTCCAGCCTCTCCTTGTTCCTTCCCAGTCCTGAACGGGACACAGCACAGGGCAGGGCCCACACCCCAGGGCAGTAGGGACAGAGAACCTGGACAGGCTGGACTGATAGGCTGAGGCCAGTGGTATGAGGTTCAAGAAGTCTAAATATTGGGTCCTGCACTTCAGCCACAACAACCCCCTGCACTCCAGGCTGGGGCAGGGGGGCTGTAAAGTGCTCCATGGGGAAGGCCCTGGGGGTGCTGGTGACAGGGGCTGGACATGAGCCCAGGTGTGCCCAGGGGGGCAAGAGGCCAATGGTCCCTGGCTTGGATCAGCAATAGTGTGGCAGCAGGACCAGGGCAGGGATTGTCCCCCTGTGCTGGGCACTGCTGAGGCCACACCTCAAATCCTGTGTCCAGTTCTGGGCCCCTCACTGCTGGAAGGACATTGAGGGGCTGGAACTGTCCAGAGAAGGGAATGGAACTCAGGAAGGGTCTGGAGCACAGGAGCTGCTCAGGGAGCTGGGGGTGTTAAGCCTGGAGAGGAGGCTGTGGGGGGACCTTCTCACCCTCTAAAACTACCTGAAAGGAGGTTGTAGCCAGGTGGGGGTCAGGCACTTCTCCCAGGCAGCCACAGACAGGATGAGAGGAAAGAGCTTCAAGTTATGCCAGGGGAGGTTCAGGTTGGGCATCAGGAAGAATTTCTTCAGTGAAAGGATGGTCAGGCATCGGAAGGGGCTGCCCAGGGAGGTGGTGGAGTCACCATCCCTGAAGGTGTTTAAGACTGGACGTGGCACTCAGTGCTCTGGTCTGGTTGATAAGGTGGTGACCTGTCCCAGGTTGCACTCGCTGATCTCAGACGACTTTTCCAATTTGACTGATTCCGTGATTCCATGACGGTAACTCTGTGACAGCGCCCCGGGGCGGGCAGGGATGGGGGTCCGGGGTCCCAAGGGTTACACGGGGAGCCGC
>VYXB01009652.1:1197172-1224592 GCA_013397135.1 Pachyramphus minor
ACTGAGCCTTCCTCTTGTTCTTCCATCTCGTGGGATGCATCTTCTTAGTTTGCAGAACTTAATTTCTCTCCTGCAATGGCTAATTCTCCAAGGTCAACACTTACCTCAACAAAGCAGCATTTTGGTTTAAGTTCTGCAGAACAATTAATTGACAGAGCCATTTAAAAGGGGCTGGGAATAAATCAGAAAACAATTCTGCATGTGTGGTGGGGACAACAGAACTGTTTTCCCACCATATCAGGTTAGACAGAAAAGTTTTAAGTTTGTTCAGGGACCCCAAAGCACAAAAAATACTTTTGTTTCTTTGGTTTTGACTAACTGTGAAAAACATAAGCATTCATCTTTGATTATTTAAAAATCATAGTCAATTTTTAATGAATATTCAGACCAGGATTTAAGCGTACAGAGACAAGTGCCACTTCAGGTTCAGCAAACTTTTGTATCCCAAGCTAAAAATAGGTGTGTCCCATTCTCTAGGTTGACTCAGTACTTTCAAATGATGTGACTCAACCGCATGAAAGTCTCATGAAAGTTAACTCTCATAAAAGTTTCTTACCTTTTGGTAAGTCCAAATTTTTAATTTTTTTTTTTGCCATGTGTTCTGAGTTTCATCATTCATAGAGCAGTTTGGGAACATATCAGGTGTTGAAGTTTGGGGATTGTAAAATGGTTTGGGTTGGGAGGGACCTTCAAAGATCTAGTCCTGCCAGAGACAGTGACACCTTCCATTACTATGTGACTGGTGTTGGAACGGCACCTGGTCAGCCACGTTCTCCAGCCTCTCCTTGTTCCTTCCCAGTCCTGAACGGGACACAGCACAGGGCAGGGCCCACACCCCAGGGCAGTAGGGACAGAGAACCTGGACAGGCTGGACTGATAGGCTGAGGCCAGTGGTATGAGGTTCAAGAAGTCTAAATATTGGGTCCTGCACTTCAGCCACAACAACCCCCTGCACTCCAGGCTGGGGCAGGGGGGCTGGAAAGTGCCTGGAGGAAAAGGCCCTGGGGGTGCTGGTGACAGGGGCTGGACATGAGCCCAGGTGGGCCCAGGGGGGCAAGAGGCCAATGGCCCCTGGCTTGGATCAGCAATAGTGTGGCAGCAGGACCAGGGCAGGGATTGTCCCCCTGTGCTGGGCACTGCTGAGGCCACACCTCAAATCCTGTGTCCAGTTCTGGGCCCCTCACTGCTGGAAGGACATTGAGGGGCTGGAACTGTCCAGAGAAGGGAATGGAACTCAGGAAGGGTCTGGAGCACAGGAGCTGCTCAGGGAGCTGGGGGTGTTAAGCCTGGAGAGGAGGCTGTGGGGGGACCTTCTCACCCTCTAAAACTACCTGAAAGGAGGTTGTAGCCAGGTGGGGGTCAGGCACTTCTCCCAGGCAGCCACAGACAGGATGAGAGGAAAGAGCTTCAAGTTATGCCAGGGGAGGTTCAGGTTGGGCATCAGGAAGAATTTCTTCAGTGAAAGGATNCCCCTGGTCGGGCTCAGCCCAGCCGGGCCCAGCCGGGTCCCAACCCGGCCCAGCCCAGCCCAGCTTTCCCGGGCCGTNGAGGTGTTTAAGACTGGACGTGGCACTCAGTGCTCTGGTCTGGTTGATAAGGTGGTGACCTGTCCCAGGTTGCACTCGCTGATCTCAGACGACTTTTCCAATTTGACTGATTCCGTGATTCCATGACGGTAACTCTGTGACAGCGCCCCGGGGCGGGCAGGGATGGGGGTCCGGGGTCCCAAGGGTTACACGGGGAGCCGCGGGGAGCGGCGGCGGGGCCGCCTCCTGCACCCCTCCCTGCGCCCGGAGCCCCCCGGTCCGGCTCAGCCCCGCTGGGTCCCAACCCAGCCCAGCTTTCCCGGGCCGTGCGGTTCCGCTGCGGGGCGGGATTCCCGATGGAGCGGGGCGGGATTCCCGATGGAGGGGGCGGGTTTCCCGATGGAGCAGGGCGGGAGGGCTGGCCGGGCGTGCACCGCTGACCCGCAGCATCCCCGCCCAGTCTCCTCCTGGTCGGCCCGGCCCCTCGGGAGCGTGTGAGTGACATTGAGGGAAGGTGGAGCTGGTGGGCCGGGTGGGAGGACGCAGCACCTGGCGGGGCCGTGGAGAGGAGCTGAGTGAAGGTGTCGGCGTGTCTGGAGCATCCTCATGTCCCGGCAGGTGATGGGAGCATGAGCGACAGTGAGGGGCATCTCCAGCGGGATGGGCTGGAGGCAGCCCAGCCCTGTGGGGACTTTTCCAAGAGGGCAGCTTCTCCCCCGGGCTGTGACCGGGATGTGTCCCTTCTCCCAGACACCGGGATGGAGAAGGCTTCTCGCTGCGTTTTCCGGAGGCGCAAGGATGCTGCGGTACAGCATCGGGCGTTCGTGGGGGAGAAGCCCCACATCTGCCTCGAGTGCGGGCAGAGCTTCGGCCGCAGCTCCGACCTGAGGCGGCACCAGCGCATCCACAGCGGGGAGAGGCCACACGTGTGTCCCGACTGCGGCAGGAGCATCCATCATCGTCAGACCCGCACTGGGGAGAAACCCTTCCAGTGCTCCCACTGCGGCAAGAGCTTCACTCGCCACTGCTACCTACTGTCCCACCAGCGGGGGCACGTGTGGTAGGCAGCATCCCTAGGTGTGGCTCTGGGTGTCATCCTAGGACATCCTGGTCCAGGCCTGTCCAAAACATGCCTGAGGTACAAGGGGGTGGACAAGGGTGTCACTACGCAAGGTACAGATGGACAAAGTGATGCCTTTGGCCCACGTTGCCCTTTTCAGTCACCTCCTCCCAGCGCACCCTAGGCAGGAACAGAAAGTGTGCAGTAGTTGCAGTGGGTAGTTCTGCATCCCA
This sequence comes from Pachyramphus minor, assembly GCA_013397135.1. Classification (NCBI taxonomy): domain Eukaryota; kingdom Metazoa; phylum Chordata; class Aves; order Passeriformes; family Tyrannidae; genus Pachyramphus; species Pachyramphus minor. The sequence goes on from VYXB01009652.1 coordinate 1,199,992, forward strand.
AGGCTGCATCCTCCTCTTTCCCTGGTACTGGTATCAGATGCCACCTGCCACATGGCCAAGGTGCAGATGTTTTGTCACACCTCTGGGTGTCTGCCCCTTCACAGCAGCTCTCAGAGCATTTATTTTCCTTCCTATGTGGTTTATGAAGTGCTGTGTGTACTTAGCAGTGCTCTATAAAATAAAAAGGTTGGCGTGAATTTATTTCTAAGGTCTTTATTAACTTATTCTAAACTAATCACAGTGGCCTTAGGGTTCCCAGCTGTTCACTAGCAGCTAGGATTGGACTGCTCACCAGTGTAAGCACATTACTGGAGTTCCTTTCCACATCCACTGTTGGTTTTCCCTGTTCAGTGTCACTTGGCTGAAATAATTAATTTTCCCTGGCCTGGCTGCCCTTTACTGTTTGTGCTCATGTAGCTTGAGAGGAGAATCTGGGTACCAACCCTTCTTTTGCTGCTGCAGAAGTTACAGGGTATGTTCCTCTTCTTCCAGGGATGTAATCACTTGGTGGGCACTGACAAGCCAAATTCAGAAGGTACTGGGAATGTGCAAAGAGGCAAGAACCAGAAGGCTCCCTCTCACAGCAGCCAGCTCACTGGCTTCTCTACCAGCCCACTGCTCCCCCAGGGTCATAGTGGGAGGCTATTGGAAAAATTAGCTGCTGCAAATCCAGCAGACCATCCTTAGCACACCCCATCCCGCACCTGTGGTCACCAGCTGGTGCCCAGATGCTCCCACCAGCTGGGAGCTCTGTGGGAGCTCTGTAGAATACTGTAAATTCCTGGTGTGCTTAGAAACTGCAGTGGGACTGTGGCACTTTGGAAATACCTACAGTAGACAAATGGATGAATGAAATAAAGTCTGTCACCCTGGTGTTCTTTGTTATTTCATCTCTCTCCCTCCCTCCTTTCCTTCCCTCCCTTTTGTCTTTCCCTTCCCTTCCTTCTCCTCCTTTCCTTTCTCTCTGTCTCCCCGGAGTGACCTCCTGGGCATCAATTTCTTGTCCCAATAATCTGGAGTTTGAGGGATATTCTTAGAATTGGTCTTAATTTTCTAACATTTCTGCAAGAATCTGAAAAGCCAGAGGAGGGCACTCCTTGCTCACCGCTCCTCTATGAGAGGCTTGTCTATTTTACTCCGCAGTGACAAACCATCCCAGTCGTAGCTGAACCTGCTTCTAGCAGAGCTGCAGCTGTTTTGAGGAGATTATTTTCCCAGTTCTTCCTCCTGAGTTATATGGGATTCAGTTTTCCAGTCCCTTGCTGAAAAAAACATATGTAACAGTGATCACTGAAATACAGCTTCTTTTACTCTCAAATTCTCCTTTGCTTCATTGTTTGTGGCTGGGAAAGCAGATTTCTTTTGATCCTGGGAAAGAGGTGTTTTTTCTCTGTTTAATAAATTTTAAGAAGTATTTTACATGTTATCTCTTAACACATTTTTTGAGATACATCAAACAAACAAAAGCGTCCCTGCGTGCACAGGAGACTCTTCTTTCTGGCTGTGCTTTCCCTTTACCCCAACAACACTGGTCTGAGTAGCCAGAGACACAACAGGAGGAGCCCCCATCTCTGAAAAAAAAAAGGAAATACAGGAAATTTCAGGAGACAGAGCAAAGGGAGTCCAGAAGAGGCATTGCTGGAGTACTTTGCTTTGCTGCTTACATCCTTGTGTCCCAGGCTCTGAAGGGCCTTCACCCTTTCCATGCCAAACCTGATGAAAGCACCTGTTGATTAAAGCAGGACATACCAGGTTCAAACATCCTCATGGATGCAAAGAGGTGCAAACTCATGTGTTTCCTTGTTTCCAAGAGACTTGTCCAAACAGCCATAGGGACAGGCTGTTCAAAATAACTCTGCCACCACAGCAAACCCTGTGGTGGACTTAGTTGGACTTACTTTGTTTTGCTTCCCAGAGCTCTTGCAATTGCTCTGCTGCTGGTCATGTGCTGCTTTGGGCACTGCCTGCTGTGTCTTTCCCTCAAGCTGACCTTCCCCACAGGCTGCTGAGCTCTGCCTGGCCCTGGTTCAGGTGTTTGTGCCCTCCCATCTTTAAGCACAGAACCACCACAGCTTCTCTGTGTCAGTCCCTGTTCTGTCAGAGTTTCCCCTCAAAAAAGGGCAGCTTCGCCTTGCTTACCACAAATCACTTCCAAGGATGCAGAGCTCTGCCTTTACGGATGGCAGAGCTTTGGACAGGCCTATGTTATGTCCTTGGACTTTCCTCTTCCCAGCCTTAGCAGATTTTTTTCTAGTACAGGGACTGAGAAGTTTCTTCCCACAGCTCTGCATGTGGCTGTTGTGCTTAAGAAGAGGCTGTACCAGCCTCTTTGCTGGTACACTGCTTTCTTTTCTTGCCTGATTTCTTTTAACAGCTGACCTTTGATTTCTCTCTGCCTTCAGGCAGGCAGAAATACCAAGCAAAACAGGAAAAACAAATTGCAGGAATCTTCCTAGTTCATTGGACAGATGATCAAACCTTTATGTGAGCCTAGGGTCAAAAAGGAACCACAAGATGCTTTATTGAAAAAAACATATATATTTTAACAATTATTACAAGAAGGGAAGCAGAAATGGGAATGCAGGGGGCAGGAGGTAGAACAGAACAATTCCCTCTGTGTCTAGATAGAGAATTCAAATCACTGAACACAAGTCCTCATATTCTTAGAGAGGTGAAAGAAGATGGAAAAACATCATGGTGTTTGTTCTGGACCCTTAAATCTAAGGAATTACCTGGCATGGTCAGGCCTGTTCTGAGCACAGGGGTTGGTGTGAAAGCTTTCAGGTTTTGCCTTAGGGCAGCCATATCCTGCCCGAGCTTCAGGCCCTTGTTTTCATTTGGCAAACATGGGATGTAGCTGCTTATGTTACTGTGACTCTGGGTTTCACCTGCACCTTCCATCTCATTGTGTACCAAGCCACTGATGCACGTGGAGAAAAAGTGAATTCCTTTCTCAAGAAGTTTAACCCAAGAAGATCCTGAAATTCCTCAGGCTCTGAGTCTCTTGATGCTTCACCTTCTTCGCCATCAGTGCTCAAGCCAGCCATCTCCCAGCAGGGACATTCCTAGGGAGGGAAGCAGTGAAATGCCAAGTCAGAAGTAGGAGGGGGAGAAAACGGAAATGACTGGTGTTTAAAAATACTCAGCCCAGGAGGCATGAACCATGAACTGAAGAGAGATGCCAGAAGAAACCCAGACATGGCTTGGAATGCAGGAGAGAATGAATAATTACAGATGCTTCCCTCCATGCCTGTGAGTGGGTGAAAATGATGTCACTGCTGCTGTGATCATGTAGGTCAGTGGTGGTGCATCACAGCCCTGGCAGTGCTTCTGTAGAGCAAAGAAGAAAAGGAATTCTTCTGGAATACATCCACAAATCGTTACTTCACTCTGTACCACAGAGCTACTGGATTCATGTCTGTGAAGAAGGATCTTCTATTCCCTCTCTTGGTGCTATCACAGCCCCCACAGCTGCAGTACCCTGCCAACACTAGAAAATCCTTAGTCCAGAGAATAAAGAACATCCATCAGCTGAACAGTGCACACTGCTGCTAACTTTTGTTCCAAAAGCATCACGTGAAGAGCTGCTGAAGTAAAGCTTGTGTGAAGATGTTTTGTGCTGGCACCTGAGCACAGTGAGGTTTGCTCTCTTGTCCCTCATGAGCACGGGTGAAGGATTCCTGCCTCCTCCTTCCCAAGGGTCCCAAGGCTGAAAAGTTCCCATTCCCTGTCTTGAACAGGTATGTCTGAGGCTGGGCTTTCTTGACATCCAGCAGTTGCAAACAGCCCTTGCTGACTTGTGACAGCAGATTACGTGGGATGGCTAAAGCTCCCACCATCCCCAGCCACCCGCTGGGTTATTTTTAACTTGGATTGCTTCCCTGATCCAGTGCTCAGCACAGCTCCACAAACAGCAGGGTTGGCGCAAAGAGAGGGAAAACTGCAGTCTGGGGCGGGTGGTAACAAACATCCACAGAGCTCAGCGGATCCTTTAGTTGGTGCTGCCACCATATCATCAAACAGCAGACTGGGGGGAGCAGCAGCAAGTTAAGAGACAGCAGAACAAGGGCATTAAACAGAAATTACCTTTTTTTTTCCCACATATTTCCAGAGGTGATCCAGCTTTTGAATCTTTTCCAAGCGTATGTCACACAGGTGGAATCAGTGCCCACATCTTAAGTGCCTCTGAGGAGTGTACTGCTCTGCTCATCCCACTGAAGCTCTGGTTCCACCTGCTTTTCTTTCAAAAGCAGCACAAGTGTCCCTTGTTCCCTCTTCCGTGTGTCCCAGTGGTCACTTACCCCCTGTGCTCTGCCTGCTGTGGGTGCAAATGTAGCCTGAGGCAGATTGGGAAGTTTCAGTGGCTGAAGAGTAACAGTTTCCCAGTCTACCCTTGGTTCTTTTTGGCTGGGTCAGTTCCTGATCCAGTCCACTGCAGAGTCACACCAACAGCTGTGTCAGTGTGACAGAAGGAAAAGGAGGGAAGTGGAGGAGAGGCTTAGACAAGTTTAATCATCGCTGGTATGAAATGGGAAAGCACAATCATGAGGGATTGCTTGAAATACCTGGCAGCTGTAGTTTAAACTTCTCTGCAGCCACCTCTCCTACTCCTTATGCAAGAAACAAGGCCTAGGAAACTTCACAAGAAAGCAAATGCTGTCTTGTCTGGTTTAGCTGCACCTTCCTCCAGGAATCAGGGGAAGCCGAACACAGGGAGCCTGAACAAGTCTGCTGGCAGGTAAAGCAGCAAGGGTTCCTCTCAGCTTGCCTACCTGTTGCAGCTTTGCCAGCTTGTACACTTAAAAGTCAAGTCCTGCAGAGATCAAAGTCTGCCAGGACAACAGCCAGGAGCAGTTATCCAGAAGCGTGCAAAATGTGGTTAGAAAATTCTCTGGAGATGATGTGCTGGCCTTTTAAAGCAACACGTTGCCTTGCTTTGAAATGCTAAGAATTGTGGCACGAGAACCAAGGGGCACCTTCTGTGCTCTGCTAAACAGTGGTGTGGTTATGTTTGTACCCTGGGATTCAGGATAGCCCTGACTGCTTCAGCCTCTCTTCCTGCTCCTTTCATCCCTCTAGTACACACTTGAAGGTTGGATAACCAAGAAAAGTCAAAACCAAGTTGTAGCAGCTTGGCTTTGTCTCACGGGCTGCTGCTCTGGCATGACAGTTTGTTTTCTTGGCACAAATGGTTTGATTTAACACAGATACACTTCGGTTTCATTGTCTTCTTCCCTGAGCCTTTTGCTGCTGGGATGCTCCATCCTGCTTTCTCTCGTCCATCCCCAGTGGTGTGTTCCACAGGCAGCACAAGGGAAGGGATGGGGAGTCAGGAGTGATCTCCTCCTGTGCTCTTGGGGACTCCTACCCTGGACTTGTCTTTGCCCTCTGTGGGACACGTGCTAATACTGACCACTAACAAAAGACAGGTAGTAATTCTGATTCATAATTTAAAGATGGGAAGTATAATTAACAATCTACAGATTTAGTCAGAAGCAGCAAATCTGTTTGGTCAATTAAAATCACGTACTGAGGTATATGACATCTCCTTCCATAGGGTGCCCAAGCATTGCTGCTGTAGTCAAGGAATGGTGGGGATAATTATTAGATTATGAAGTTGCTCCATCCAAAGGGAGAAGTACAGAAAAGATTTACAGACTCATAGAATGGTCTGGGTTGAAGGAGACCTTAAAGATCATCTTGTTCCAACCCACTACCACAGGCAGGGACACCTTCCACTAGCCCAGGTTGCTCAGAGCCCCATCCAACCTGGCCTTGGGCACTTCCAGAAGCTGTGGGGCAGCCACAGCTTCTCTGGGAAACATGTGTAAGGGCCTCCCCATTCTCCCAGGGAAGGATTTCTTCCCAATATCCAATCTAAACCTGTTCTCTCTCAGTTTGAAGCCTTCCCCCCCCTAGTCCTGTCACTCCAGGCCCTTGTGGGCTCCCTTCAGATACTGGAAGGCCAAAATTAGGTCACCCCAAAGGCTTCTGTTTTCCAGGCTGAACAATCCCAGCTCTCTCAGCCTTTCCTCACAGCAGAGCTGCTCCATCCCTCTGATCACCTTGGTGTCCCTCCTCTGGAGTTGCTCCCACAGCTCCATGTCCTTGCTGTGCTGGGCCCCCAGAGCTGGAGGCAGCTCTGCAGGGGGGATCTCACCAGAGTGGAGTGGAAGGGAAGATCATGAGAAGATTATGAAGAATACTGGCATGTCATCCCTTTAGAAATACAGCCTTGGCAGAGTGGTCTGGCACCAAGCACAGAAGTAGCTGAGAGGACAAGAATGCTACTCTTTTGGGGGGCTCACTGCTGCGAGGTCTGGTTGGGCAGAACCAAAAGGGAAGTGTCATGTTAAAATATCTGTCACAGATATTTTGTGGAAACCAAAGCAAAGACAAGCCAGAAAACTGGCAATTTTTTGAGGGCTGGACTGACTGCAAACTCCAGTGTGAAAGGCATCCAAGGCAACTGCCTGTCCTTTAGGTGATTTATTATGGATTTAGGAGGCATAAAATGGGTTTAAGAGGGAAAACATGAGGCATCTCTTTGTTTGAAGTGGTGGCGTTTCTGAAGGTGAACTCTGTGGTGCAATCACTCTGACAGCAGGCCAGTGCTTACCAAACCCCAACCAATCCTTCTGACTGCCAGGCAAAAGCACATTAACATCCATCCTTCCTCCCCTTTTCAACAGGGAACTACTTACAACAGGGCAGTTAAACCTGCCTGTAATGGGGAGGGGTGTGTGAGGAAAGGGATAAAAGGAGAAAAGAGAACCTCTTAAACTGCAGAATTTTTAACATGGAGCCACAGTCCCTGTCATAGATAATGAAAAGAAAGAGGGCAAAATGGTCCCCAAGAAGCCAAGCTGACTGACGAAGGTAAACCATCTCAGAAGTACTTTCAGGCCAGAGGAAAGAAATTGAGTGTATTCATTCCCCTCCATGGAAGGCTGGAAATGTTTCAGTGCTGTCAAAGCCACAAGAGGAGGATCCATTGGTTTGTTTACCTGCAGGAGAGGGCAGGCAGGCTGAGTTCTGCAGGTTCTCCCAGACAATGCATCGAGTCTAATAAAACTCCTGTTTTGTTTTAACCCCTGATCTATCCATCAATTTAAAAGAAACTCTGAAAATCTGAGAAATGTTAAAATTAAGTCGATTTAAACAGAACCATGACTGGGAGTCACACCTAAAACATACCTCACTGGCCGAAGGCTGTATCTGCTCTTCCAAGAAAAGAGAAAATTGGCTCATGCCAGAAGTATGTGGCTGCCAGCCTTGTTCCTTGCCATGCAGGGCAGTGTTCTGCTCACTGTCTTTTCCTGTCATCTTCTAGCAGAGACTCTCCCATCAGCTGCAGCACCTATTTTCTCAGCCTAAGGGAAACTGCAGAGACACGGGACTTTTCCTGGAGATTGCCAAGGACAAATGAGTGACTTCCCAAATTTGTGTAAAGTTGTTTAGAAATCACTTGTGGGTGAAGAGTTTTCCCTTCCTTGGGCAGGGTTTTTTGACTCACACAGGTATTTTGTGGCTTCGAAAGACTATGTACAGTCATTCTCTAGCTTTTCATGAGTGTTCTGGAATTACACGTGACCTAAGCTCTCACAAGGAATCATAAAATGGTTTTGGTTGGAAGGGACCTTAAAGATCATCTTGTTCCAACCCACTACCACGGGCAGGGACACCTTCCACTAGCCCAGGTTGCTCAGAGCCCCATCCAACCTGGCCTTGGACACTTCCAGGGATGGGGCAGCCACAGCTTCTCTGGGCAACCTGTGCCAGGGCCTCCCCACCCTCACAGGGAAGAATTTCATCCTGATATCCAATCTAACCCTGCTCTCTGTCAGTTTGAAGCCATTGCCCCTTGTCCTGTGACTCCAGGCCCTTTTAAATACACTCTCTCCATCTTTCTTGTAGGCTCTCTTCAGGGACTGGAAGGGCATAATGAAAAACCAAACCAGGAATGAAAACAAAACCACTCAGCCACAGAATCACAGAATCTGTTAGGTTGGAAAAGACCTTTAAGATCATCAAGTCCAACCACAACTCATCTTTCCTTCCACAGTGCACTTGGGTCTGTTTTCCTGCCTTTATGATGATCATGACTGCAGCAGATGAAACTGTGGACAAAGCCACCCCTTATACATTTAGGGTTTGTCACAAGAAATCAAAAAGCAGTGCAAACACTGGCTTTTTTAATCTCAGAATTGCATCCAGGAATGACAAGCAGTCAAAAACAAATCAAAACAACCCTGAAAAATTAAATAGAAAGGGAAGAAAACTGGCTAGAAGTTCTTCAGTAAAATAAGTAATTTAATTTTAGTGGGATTCAATGTGAACTCTTTATAGTATTATATTCTGAGTTGAAGAACTGAGTCTCCATTCCTCTCCCACTACTTCCTCTCCTAGGATTGTTGAGTAGTTAACATTCACTAATAAATAATGTATAAGATTTAGATAAAGCAATGCTACCTAAACCAACTAACGAATAAAACAGGGAAAAAATGCCTTTGCATATAAACTTCCATTTCAGCTGTAAATCTCACATTTTCCTTTGCTAAAAATCAGCATATAGCCTTTTTCTGAAAGCAAGAAACACTTAAGAACAAATATTTTAAATCCATTGTAAAGTTGATAGTAGAAGGAGTGAAATGAAAGTTCAGCTTTGTGTCTTTATTATTATTATTATTATTAACACCTGATCTAAAAAGTTTTTTATCAAACCTAGAGGTCAGAGTTTAGATACTGATGATCCATTTCATGCTCTAAGTGTTTCACCCCACAGTAATATACATATTTCATGGTTTGACTCCATTTGGCACAGTCAACTGAGAAAAATACAAAAGAAACTACTGCGAATTATCGATATCATTAAGACATAAAATTAAAAATAGAAAGAGTTCTCACCCCTGCCCTGCAGTATAAACCAAAAATATTGCACATAATACTACTGCAAAATCAGCCACCACAAAACTTAGTTCAGAGTGCTTCTTCCTCTTTCAAAGAATTAAGTACTACACAGTTTTCCAATGACATATGTAGACATTTATATTTATAGCAACATGTATTAAAATAAAATACATGTATTTCCCTCAAGGCACTTACTTATCAATGAGTAATTTGATTTAAGAAATTTTAAAAGCCTTTCAAAATTGTTCCACATACAGGTTTTCTACATAAGCAAGAAGAAAGGCAAGAAAAGGCATAACCACAAGGACATGTTTTGCCTGGAAGAGCTTCACAGCCCTGGATGAGGAACCTATCACGGGAACCCATCTCCTGCAGAGTCACTTGGAGTTGCACAACTCTGGTTCAGATTAAATACCAACGACCTGATTCACTCTTACAATGGATTTCACCGTAAATAATTGTAAAAAGCACATTTAATACCATGACTCAGTCGGCAAAATATCTTCTGCTCCTCCTGGCCAAGGCTGGCTGTGCCCCACAGCCCCCTCCAGCAAAGGCTCCTGCCACTCACTTTTCCTGAAGATTAAAGGCTGAACAGCCACAGGGAGCAAAGGGGGGTTGTCATCAGTACCTGCAACAACAAAAGCACCCACGGTTTTATTGTGTTTTGAAATAGCACCCCACGCCCCCTGAATAGAAGTCATCACAAATACACCCCAAACTTTGAACTTACAGGCCACTGATTTTTTTTGGGAGGGCATTCAAACAACTACTGAGGGATCTACGAGAGGTCACAAAGAAAAGCAAAGATTTATTAGTAGGCCTACATGTAATGGAAATGTTGAAGGGGTCTGGAACTGAAAAAAACCCCCACATTACAACTACTTTTATAGCTCTGAGGTCAAAAATCAAGGAAAATAAGATGACAGACCATGTTCTTATCACATCTTTAATTCCTAGGGGTCCCAAGTGGTCAGAATCACATAAACTTTTATTAAAAATAAATGCCATTCCATGAATAACTCGCATGTGTTGTGGAAAATATTTATTAAAGGCAAATGCCATTCCATGAATAGCTTGGGTGCTGCTTCCTTGGGTAACAACAGTGTGTTCATTTATTTTAAATGAAGTTCTGTCTTCTGCCCAATTAAATTAGTTTTATGCCTTAGTCTATCACCCTTTTCATAAGTAGAGTTTATAGACACACTTTATACAACTTGTGGTTTAAAATACAGCTTTCACAAGAACACATATAAAAAAGGACACTGAATGCAGCTCAACAGTTGCTCTTAACAAAGGCTCAATGGGAGGGAAAAGCAAATAGAACAGAGAATAAAATGTCTGTGATGAAGAACCTCTAAACCTGGCCCAAGGCTGGGAGACAACCACACAGGGACATGAATTATTGCTCAGGTCAATGTCCTGTCGAGTTAAACCACTTCCCACATTGCTCCCTGCATGATCCCATGCTGATGGAATCAGCAAGAAGCAAGGAAGCAAAAAGCAGGAAGACAGAGAAAGCAACACCAAACTCCTGGCACATATTGCAGGAGCAAGGGCACAGCACTCCTGAATACTTATTTCGAAATAGAGCAGCTGCACGTGCTGCCCTGGTGCAGAAAGGGTCTCCAGGGGAAACTCAGACAACCGAAAAAAATCATCCTCAACTTTTGTAGACAGAGATCCTTACATCAGGGGACCATCCCTGGAGCCAGCTGCCATCTGCAAGTGTTTCTTGGCTATACTGAAGGATTGAAAATACAACTTTTAAAAGCTGGACCACTGGATGGAAGAAAAAAATTGTTTATCCCACCACTTACCACTGTCCATGCACAGCCTCTTCTTTGCCAAGCTCTTCTGCACACAGGTTATAAACTCTATACCAGTATATCCTGATATCCTATAATATCTAATATAACAATATGATATTGGATAGTGTATCCAATAAATTAATCTTTTATTTTACATCCAGTTAGTAAAACTACAGCCATGCATACACAAATTCCCTTTCCCTCTAACTGAACAAACAAGCTTTTTACAGAAACCACATCATCTGTGTTTCCTGACTGTGTTGTTTCAGATTCTGACTTGCTCACCTTTTTCCCCTCTGGGGTTCTGTCTTCTTTGGTCTTACTACTTCATTGTTTCTATTCCACATATCCCTTCCAGAAGACAAACTGCAAAATCACAGGAGTGAAACTGCTGAATTTTTGAAACCGCATCTCTCAAATAAAGATGTATTATCAGCCCCTCCTCATCTTGACCAAAGACTAACTCTGTACTAAAAACAAAAATAATTTTAAAATATTTTAAGTAATAACAAACTGAGAATAATTTGATTTTATTAAATTATGTATTTAAAGATTTGGGGATTCATTTCATTACATACTTTTGACAGGAGCATAGAGGGTCTTTTCCTCTAGTTTCTTGAGGAAATAAGGCTTTTTTATCCCACTGTCAGCCCCCCCATTTGTCACAGAGTAACCAACTGGCTCATTTCAATCAAACTGAACAAGCACTTAGAGGAATCAGAGATGAGCAGGCACCTATGGGCAGGGATCAATGCTCCTATACTGTTTGGGGTCTTGCCAGGTACAGCAGAGAGCTCTCTCTCTCCCATGATCTCCCCAGTGGGAGGATCAGCAGGGAGACACTGCCCTTATCCATGTTGTTTGGCAGTTTATGTAATATCTTGTCCAGGCAGAAGGTCAACATACTCGGTTTAGGGGTCACTGAATCTGTTGGGAACATGGCAAGGACTTAAGGATGATTTAGGGGGAAAGGGGTGTTGGGAGGAGAGTAAAATACACAACTGCAGAATGTGTCAATTTTAAAATAAAATATTAATTGGAATATTGGTAAAAATGAGCTCTCTATACTGTTTGGGGTCTTTAAACTGTAAGGATCTGGTTCTGTAACACTGCACGTGACCAGGACTTCCACTGCTGTCCACTGAAGCAGCTGATACAAGGACTGTCAAAAGCCAAACGTGGGGCTGGTTAACTCCAACTGAGCCTGGAAGCTGGTGCTCCTAAATGAAGGACAGAACCTACACCTGTTTTTTTGATAGTCCTTCCTCTCTAGGAGATCCTGAAATGCTCACATGCCTTAGAAGATGGGGCCCTCTGCCTCCTAAGAGAATCTCCAAAACAGATTACCAGAAATGAATCAGAAATTAATTACCTTCTCCTGTAATTAAGGAGACATATCTCAGGAAAGGCTGAGAGAGTTGAGGCTGTTCAGCCTGGAGCAGAGAAGGCTCCAAGGAGACCTTATGTGGCCTTTCAATATTAGAGGGGTGATATGGGAAAGATGGAGAGAGACTATTTCCAAGGGCCTGGACTGACAGGCTAAGGGGGAATGGCTTCAAACTGGCAGAGAGCAGGGTTAGGTTGGGTATCAGGATGAAATTCTTCCCTGTGAGGGTGGGGAGGCCCTGGCACAGGTTGCCCAGAGAAGCTGTGGCTGCCCCATCCCTGGAAGTGTTGAAGGCCAGGTTGGATGGGGCTCTGAGCAACCTGGGCTAGTGGAAGGTGTCCCTCCCCATGGCAGAGGTGCTGGAACTGGATGATCTTTAAGGTCCCCTCAGACCCAAACCATTCTGTGATTTTATGATTTGAGAGCACTCAAGGAGAGAGCTGGTGACTTTCCTGAACCTGAGAATTCAGGACAAACCCCACAAGGCAAGGGCACTGGTTTCCTGGCAGGGCTGGGAGGTGCAAGGAGTGAACTGCACATGCTGGTTCCTGTGCTCAGCAGGGCCTGGGGGCCTGGCATCCTGTTCCCTGCTCCTGGCTCTGCAGGGCCCCACACACCCACACAGCATCCCTGCTCAGCCCTAGCAGGAATCCTGGACAGCCCCACCACAGGAAGCCACTGGGAATGGGGAAGGGGGTGCCCAGGCTGGGTGGCACCAGCACGTGGCTGGAGAGAAGCAAGAAACCACCACTGAAACCAGGCAGGGAACAGCAAACCTGGTCCAGGCAGGAGCATGGGCACGGGAGAACATCTGCAGGGATAAGAGGTTTGGAAAACAACCTCTGGGAAGAAGTGGGGGAAGTGGGTTTGTTGAGTCTACAGGAGGAGGTTGGAAATAGGGCAGGACACGATAGTGCAGTTGCAGCACATGAGAGGTTGTTGTGAAGAGAGGCAGCGGTTACACTGCAGGAAGGACAACAATAAGATCTAATCAACTTAATTTCCAGGAAAGGAAAGAAGACAGGAGAAAAGAAAAGGGCTGGATGTTGCAAAAATGGCCTCTGAATAAACCAGCACTGCAATAGATTACCTGGGAGGTTGTGAAACCCCCTGCAGTAAAGGCTTGAGAAATTAATCAGACATCTCTCAGTAGAAGATGGACTGCCATGCTATCCCTCAGCCTTTGGAAAGCAAAAATCCATCTATCCTTTTCAAAAATAAAGTAAAAAGTACCCATGCATATCACACAGACCGTTAAATGCATAGGTGATAAAAATAAAAAGTTTAGCATTTGGATAACAAAACTACTATAGTTTTACAAATCCTAATTTTACTACTACATTCAAATTCAAAATATAATTTGGATAGAAAACTTTGATCTTTCCTTTCAAAGAGTTGTTGAGCAGGTAAATGTTGCCAGGACTTTTCAGTACTATTTCTGTCATAAAAGTCACCTCATTGCACCTCCTTCCTGCAACCAACCTTTCTCCTGCTCCCATGTACTGGCCTGCAGAGAAGCACTGTCCTCTTCTGTGGTCTTTGGGGCACTTTTACTCCTGTTGAGATGCTTGTGGGCTGGCCAGTCTCACAGCAAGGTCATACAGTCATCTCTTCACCATCTGATGTTATAGGGGCACAACATATCTTAGGCACTGGAAAAAAACAGGTCATAAGGTTCTTTTGGGATCCTCCACAGAGAACGACCCCAAGATACAGAGTATGGCATTCAGACCTTCCCAGTCCATCAGAAGTAATTTAGGCCATAAGGACACCTTAATGTAATGGTGTACCCTATAGACATATATATAGACATATANTAGGACACCTTGATGTAATGGTGTACCTTACAGACACAGAGTTAGGAACGGGTTTTTTTGAGATGTTGAATGGGTGTCTCTCATCTAATCAGATGCAGAGCTCAGTCTAAGCTTTCACCTCCAAAAGGTTCCACAACCAGTAACTCCATCACACAGCTGGCTAGGGCTGTGTGCTGACAATTGCTGGAATTCCATGGACAATACGAGGGGCTGTTCCTCAGTCCATCTTATTGACTGGTTTATAGTGATTTGGGGAGACTGTGAGCTCAGGCCCAGTGCTACTTGAAAACACAGGTAGCCCACATCTGTTAGGACAGAGGGGAAAAAAGTCCCCTGGGAGATGGACATTTTGGAGGTGTGGTGCAGGTTGTACTGCCAGGCTCGACCCTCAGGACCAGCACAGGATCAGTGATGATGCTGAACCACAGCTCGTGGGTCTGATCTGACCTGATCTGTGGGGAATCGTTCAGAGGCCTCTGTGCCTTCTGGCTCCATTGGGCACATCAGCTTGGGCTTCCAGACCCAAACTGAAACAACCTAGGCATATTCCCACTTATAAATCCTTTGGGGATAAGACAGGCCTTCCCAGAGCCAGTTCTGATATCTCTGAACTTCAGGGACAGTGTATCCACGAACTGAATAAGGTGCCTAGACACATTAAAGGAGCTCTCAAAGAGAACGTTGAGTATTCAAAGCCATGTACAAGATATGATCTACTGAGGACGTCACACCTTTGCAAAACAGCCCAGGGAGTACTATTTAACACTGTTTTATGATGAACAGACCAGCAGAAAGAGACAAGCATGCTGTTCAAAGACTCTGGAACTGGTGACAGATGGAAGATGGGACCCCACGAATTCCAGGCTGAAAGCTCTTTACCCAAAAACCCTTCATCTGAAAAATCAGTTCACGGCTTTCACTCTTATAAATGCTGGTGGTTGGGGGAATAATCATATCTGTGGAATTTCCCCCCCCACCCCTCTATTCCAGGTGATTGTGACTTTGCCTGAGCTGAAAATAAGGAGACACATCATCTAAAAACTCGTATGAAAATGAACACACTTTGAACAGAGAGCCCAGATGGGAGAGAAACCCCTGAGGTGCTGTGACTGGGGAAAGGGTTTTGATGGGAATTCTGACCAGACTCAGCATCAGTTGGTTCACATCACAGAGAAGCCTGAGAGCTAGAGCCTCTTACTCAGCATCAGTGAAACCACCTCAGCAAGAAATCAGCCCCTGAACAGAGCGTGGTCACTGTGAGACCTGTGAGGGAGGCATTCCCTCACTCCTGCACCAGAGGTGGGACAAAGGCAGAGATATCCAGGCCACTGCTGGGAGACTTGCAGGAAATATGAGGCACAATCCCAAACACTATAGAGAACAGTCTGACTGCTGCAGAACAGAGGGGTAACAGGGCTTGGATGTGAGCACCCCACCGAGATGATGGGCCTGGGGAGATCATGTGCATTTTTTGAGAATCACCAACAAGGAGGAGGCCCAGGGAAGGGAACATCAAATATCTACATCTCATATCAACTGAATTACAGTTGTGACACGCTAACCTTTAAACAACTTTTTGGGTTTTGTTTCTTTATTCTCTCAGTTTTTTGGGGGGCTGCAACTCACTTGTCTCAGGAGGCGTGAAAATTTCAGAAGAGTTGTCTCTCTGTGACAAAAGCACACTGAGCACAGGACAAGGATGTGGTCCCTACCTCAGCCAGTCTACAATCTGAGCTGCCAATGTAATGCAGTGAGGGTTTTTTCTAAGGTGGAAAACCCACTCTTTTCATAGGGTCATTCTGCTTTTATTTGCAGTATTGTTCTTGTGCCTTTCTTAACTAAATGCAAAGAAAACTAAAAATATCTCGCAGCATGAATCACAAAAAAGGCCCTTTCTGTGTGCTGAGGACAAAAGCCTTTGTGTTTTTCCTGATACGAAACAATCCTGCTTCAGTCTGCCCTTCCAACAATGGCACCAGAGATCCAAACAAACAATACCTCCCCAGGCAATGTGCATGGGTGTGTTTCTCTGCCAGCTCACATCCATTTTTACAATCCATCATATGGGAAAGGTTTCATTTTCCTTGAGTGGGGTGAGGGGCATGGGGAATCCTCTCTTGGTATAAAACAGGCCAGCATCGCAGAGGTGATTTCAGGAACCTGTGCTCATTTTTCTGGTATTAAATTTGTGGGCCATTACAGGATCCATGTTAAGTTTAGGGCCTCCAGGAAGGCTGCCATGGGTGGCCTGGCTGGGGTTTGGTCTTGTGTTAACACGGTCCAGTAGAGAACCGGCATTTTCAAGGCCCAGCAAGGGATCAGAAACTAAGTGAAAGTTTGGTTAAAGAAGGGCTTGGCCCCACAGAAGATGTCTGTGACCATGGCTATGCACTCCAGGAAGACCCCACTGAGTTGTTATCCTGGACCAGCACCTTGCAGGTGCTTTGGAGAACCACAGCATGGACCTCCTGGCAGTCTCTGGAGCAGGATGAGGGTTCAGGGATGTGTGGTTAGGACTGGATGTTGAGGCTGTCAGGATGGGATAGATGCACCACCAACCTTAAGCAGGGTAGGGGATGAAGAGGGATCAGGCAAAGCCTAGAGGAGACAGGTTCTCCTGCTGCCATCACAAATAGGAGGAATAATCTGCACAACAGGGGAGGGTATTCCAGGCAGCAGGATTTGCTTCCAGTGCCTGGCAACCCCTCTCTGTCCAGGTTGCCAGGGATGGTTTCTTTGAGCTAAACCTGATCTCCACCATGCACAGACAAGGAGTGAGCAGACAGTCTGCAGCCTGTCATGTGAGCCAGCCTCACCTGCATGCCTTGAGCTGAACAAGGAGCTTTCATTTCCTCCTGTGGCTAAAATCACCGAGATTTTATTTTGAAGAAAGCTAAAACTAACGTAGAATGGTAGCTCTTTTTTGAACGCTCTCGCAGAAAGCCTGAGCAGTAATCCAGTGCAACTGCCTGCCTGAGCCTCACAAAAACTGAGAGGGAAAGCCAAGTTGTTCTTTAAATCTGCTGGTGTGACTGTACTGACACCAACACCAACATACAGGAGCACGTACAACAAAGAGGAGGATGTTTGTGTTCATGTCCTCTCACCTGGATGCAAGAAAGAGCATCTGGAACGGCTTCCCATGAGGGGGCACTGCACTATTACACATCCAGGCTTGGAGATCTCCACCTCAAGGACTCATGCAAAGATGCTGAATGTGGAGGGAGGCACATTTTGGCTTTGTTTATCCTCCACTGCAAAAACTAAGCTGATGAGAAATTACTGTGTTTATCTCATTAAAAGTTACACTGTTATGTGCAATGTTATGCACCAGTAAAAGCCAAAACAAAATCCCAAATGCTGCATCCAGGTCACAGGGAGAATTTGGGATTTCTGTGCTTGATTTCACAGCCATTCAAGAGGATCTTAATACAAACTCAGAACTTTTGTGTGCAACTTTTTAATTAATGGAATCCTCTTTATTGGTGAATAGGATAGATTAATCTGTTTGTGGACTGGATTTTGTGTCTAACCAACAAGAGGGCTGATCTGAGCCATCAGTACTGACCTACACCACAAGCAACACCACTTGGATGGACATCATCCCATGAGGATCTCATCTAGGAAGAGGCAGCTTCCTAGCACAGTGGTTTCCCAGTGAGCAGAGATGGGATGACTGGATGGGGTTGGGGCAGAGGCAGTGCTGCTGTTCTGAGCACAGGGCAAAGCTGAGTGTCATCCTCCCACCTGTGCTCCTCACACTGAGGTGCTGCAGCTGCCTGCAGGGGCAAAAACATGCACACAGGCATGTGAAGTGCTTTTGTATGGAGCTCCTTTCTCTTGGAACTAGAGGAATACTTGGCAAGCCCCTGGAAGGCAGCACACGCTTCTTTTGTTTTTGCTCTCCATGCTCAATTTTACAGAGATCCTGACCATTTCAGCAGATCTGGACTTGACTAAGATCTAAATAAATCACATCTGCAGTGATGTGATTTTGTCAGCATTCCACCTTTTCCTTACAATGATTTACTTCTAGGGCTCACAGCTGAGCAGAAACCCTGAAGAAATGACCACAGGGTAACTGCCTACCTGAGCCTGAACAGAACAGAAAGGCAGAATGAAGTGTGCTGGTTGTTCTGGAAGTGAATTGATTTGTTATCAGCATCCTTTCTACGGAGAGCTATGAATGTCATACAGCCCCCTAAGTTAAGTTATTGCCATGAACACCCATATATACGAGAAAAGTTCAGAGGAAGACTCTGCTTAAGTTCTTGCCTTAGCAAATGGAGTGTAAGTATTTTACAAGTCTGAGTAACCTTCTTCTGGACTTCTCAAAGAGAAAAAGGAGAAAATGAATCATGAATCCTCTCTATTTAAGCCTTTTCTCACTCCTAAGGAACGGAAACATCAGTGAGTGAGGTGCAGCTAAAGTCAAGTAGCAGGTCTGTCAGAGACTCAAATCCAGCAATTACCTGCACGTGGATGTGAAAGGGAGAGGTGTGTATGGAGTGGGCTGGGAAACAATTTACTGCACCAAGGCATAGCATTAGGGCTTTCCTTCAGGTTTGCACAAGGATTTAGCTGCATCTTATTCAAGCAATTATCTTCTGCACAGCTCCTTGTCCCTCTGCGGCCACTGCGCAGGAAGGACGGCTGGACATGACACTGGCAAATTCCCGTTTATCTGTTTGCTCATCTCCACCAACTTCCTCCATCCCAAGAGGCCAAATTCACAGGCCATCCACCCCACCAGTCTGCAGGGAGAACCTGGTTCTTAAATGACTGTAGGATCAGGAATATTGCAGGAGTAAAGAGAGGAAATGACAGCTTTAAAGGATCGAGGCTATGAGCTACAGCCTGAGCTCTGGATGGAGCCCCAGAAGAGAAGGAGCACAGAGGAGCAAAGCTGTTAACAAATTAGTCTCCTGTTCAGGGGAGGCAGTATTCAAGACAGGGATCTGAGGAACTGGATCCCAGACAGCTGGAGACACCACAGCAGCCTCACTGCCTGGACCAGACTGCAATATCCTCAGGAAGCTGCTGCTCCCCAGCGCTGCAGCCCACAAAGCTCTCAGCTGCTCTCAGAGAGCTTTGAAGGCCACATGTATGTGAGATCCCAGAGGGATCTGGGGAAAAAAATAGCTTTGTTGCAGTGTTCAGAGTCACAGAACACAGAAACTGAAAGCCCCGCAGGAAACCAAGAGCTGCCTCCTAAAGCTTCCCTGGGAGCTGCAACAGAGGATTTCAGTCTGTGAGAGGCACCTGCCAGGAACAAGCAACTGGGGTATCCTTTGCATGGATCAACTTACAGGGGAAAAAGGATAAGCCCAAAGATTTCCTTAAAATTGTAACTGAGCTTGGAATTGCCTATGTGAATTGCTGCACAAGAACAGCTGCTTGGAAACGTTTGAATAACCAGTTTGCATTAAGGTTTTTCAAAACTTGTTTGTGGAATTTCTGGATGGTAAGATCAATGTTGTGATTCTGGATTACCAAGAACTAAAAGTTTTGATGATGAACTGAAAGCAAAGCCCTTTAAAAGCTTTCCTATCTTTCTCCTTGTCTGACTACTCATTCCCCCAGTACAAATGGGGAAATGAGTACATCTTAATAGTATGAAGAACTGGGGGTTTTTTGACCTGTATTTATTTTTTGGATCCTTGTTTACAGATATTACCTTGTATTACCTAGGTCTCCTGATGTTTGTGGACAACAGGCCAGAAATCACTGCAATAGTTTTACTCAGTAAAAGACACCTATGCTGACATTCAATGTAAAGTACCAAAAGATGTCCTTATTTATGTTCTTGGTCATAAACCATCTTTTCCCTGCAATAGTACAAGCTTTGTATATTGGGGAAAAGAAACCCTTAATCTCAAGCTCATGTTATTTACCTGAAGGGACACTTCAATATAGATCTCCCTATATTAATCACGTGGGAATATGGCTTAAAAAGCCATATATTCAACAGGAAGGAAGGAGGGTGGTGTTATACTGCATTAGGTATATCAAATGTAATTTCTGAAAATTTGGCTGAGGAAAGTCCCCCTAAAAATGTAAAAGCTTGCTCCTATTTCACTGAAAATTCAATTGCTGGGTTGCCAAATACTATTGGTGAGCAGGAAACACTATGGAGGTATCCATTCGTACAAAGAATCCCTAATATTTTCTATATGAAAAAAAATGAAGTTGGATAAGGATTATAAAGATATATGATTTTAGTGGATTATTTTGTTCCTGGTTTTATTCTGTAGGAGCAAACACAGTGTTGTATCTGGGTCACTTGTTGGCTGCAGGCTATTTGGGATTCTCAGGAGAGAAGGCACTTGAGAACCCTCTTCAGTCTGTGCCTGCCTCTCTTGGGGTGTACTTGCTCTTTGACAATATGGCTTTTGTCTCAGAGCTACTATTATTAACTCAGATTATGTGGGTTTATAACCAGTTTCACATAGGAAGGCATCTCTGGTCATATCACCTGAAGGACTTTCCCAGCTCTGCATTTTCCTAAGCCTTTCTGTCACAGCCACCTGGACATATCCTTGAACAAATTTCAGGGAAGATTCCAGAAATCAGCACTTGTCTATGCAAAGCCCACAGTTTCTTGGACACCTGGGATAAGTGAGGGTGTTGCTGTTGTTGCAAAACAACACCAGGAGTTCACTCTTAAAACTGCACGGAAGCAGATTCCCAGACTCAGTCTGGCCCAAGCTCACTTCCACAAATCAGGAACTTCCTGTAAGCAAACCAAGGAACAAAAGCTAAAAATACTGCTCCTCCCCAGCTGCTGTCACGTGGGGAAATCAGAGCTTGAGAAATACCTTCATCTGAACTAAGGGAAGCTCAAAGCCATATCTCCAAGAGATGATTTGCACACTCCAACAGTGTGATATTCCAGTGTATCCTTTCTGCCCTACCGGACTGAATCCAAAGCAATGGCTGTAAGAACAGAGAACCTCTGTCAGCCATAAGGCTGTATTCCAGATAAAACCAAAAAACCCACCATGAGTAAATGTGGAAATGTGACATTTTTCCCTCTTTTAGTCGAGCAGCTGCTGTCGCTCGAGGAGGTGCTGGCGCTGGCACCTACAAATGCAACAAGTGACGCTGAGCTGAGGCCTGGGGGAGTCTGCACTTCCCTGTGTCCTGCAGTGAAAATGCAGGGCTGGATGCTGGGACTCCGCTCACTCCAGAGGGAGAGCTGTAAACAAGGGGCAGGAAAGGAGACGAAAGGGCCGTTACCGCTGGATGTTCCCAGCAAGCCTTGGAGGAAATGAAGGAAACAGCCGGACCTGACTCACTGGGGATGGGTGTTTTACTTGCTGCTTGTGTAAACTTACTCCAGCTCAGCTTCCAGTCCACTGTTCTGTTACTTTCCATGATTACAAAAGTTCTTCTAGTTACACACACAGGTTTGCATCTGCTTGGAGTGAGATATAGCTGCTAAACACGCCTAGGAGAGGGAATTGGTTTTCCAAGGAGGGCTCAGGCAGATGATTTTAGTTAATTTTAAGACCCTTAGACAACCCCCTTCCTCTGCAGTACTTCTGGCATGTCAGCAGCTTAACCAAGAGTTACT
The DNA here is from genome assembly GCA_013397135.1 of Pachyramphus minor. Lineage (NCBI taxonomy): Eukaryota > Metazoa > Chordata > Aves > Passeriformes > Tyrannidae > Pachyramphus > Pachyramphus minor. The sequence goes on from VYXB01009652.1 coordinate 1,221,493, forward strand.
GCCAGGTTCTGTCCTGCTGTCTGCCTGGCTTTTTACATGCACAGCTGTGTGCTTTGCATGTAGGAGAATGAAACCCAGAACAATGTCTGCTGCAGAGCAGTGAGGACGTGACAGCACTGGGCTTCAGCGGGACAGGATGTTTACGAGGAGGATGCCTGAGTGGGAGGGCAGCGTCCAAGCTGCCTCTCAGCCTGCTGATAGCACCAGGCACTGCAGGAAGCTGGAGCACATCAGGATACAGGGCCCTGCTCCGGTTGCTGCTGGGCCTCTTTGCAGCAGGAGGCTTTCCTTGGCGGGAAAGGGACATCCCAGGAACTCAGATGGTCCAGTCCAGAGTTCGGTGTGCTGAGATGGGGCACAGTGCAGCCCAATCCACCTGGGACACCTCTGTGCTGCTCTCTGTCCCACCACCCACTCATGCTTGCTCTCACCTTGCTGGGAAGGACCCTTGTTCTGTGGGATCCCCTGGCCAAGAAACACTGACTCACTGTAGCTCACCTTCTTAAAGGAGAAGGGGGGATATTCCCAGCATGGAACAGGATGTCACCTGCTTACCCTGTGCAGGGTTCCAGATGTGCCGATGTTCTAAACACAAGAAAAACGTTTCTTTTACCAAAAGGGTCGTTAAACTGGGCCAGATTGCCCAGAGAGGCTGTGGAGTCTCAAGATATTAAAACCCCAACTGGACACAGTGCTGGGCAGCTCCAGCTGCCTCTGTTCTGAGCCAGGGGGTGGGCTAGATGGTCTCCAGAAGTGCCAACCAGCCTCAGGGATTCTGGAGCCCACCTATTCTTCATTGTCACCAGCAGAAGCACCTCAGTGGCACTGCAGTAATTTTGCACAGGCCCACAGAGAATTTATAAGTCCGGTTCCCACCAAGTTAGGGAATGAGAGCTTGGCCCACAGAAGGATACAGGTAGTGAGTGATACTGAGAGCTCCACATTTTAAATTCAGGCACTTTTCCACCCAAGGCACAAAGAGAAGTCAGGCACTCAAACTCTCTGTGCAATGGCCAGAGAAAGCAAGGTATCTCAGGATATGATTCACAAAAGCAAACAGAAAACTGCCTCTGCAGATGCTGGCGGTGCCAAGGACAGGGGTAAAGCCCTTCTTAGACAATGAGCTGCCCTTTTCTGAATGACAGAGGTGCTGTTTTCCAGTCAGGATGAGGAATTCCAGCTCACTGCCAGCTGTTAGGAACTTCTAAAATGCGGTAGGAAGAAGCATCATCTATTTATGTAATGTCCCAGACGTTTGAGCATCAACCTAAGAGAGACATGATCCAGACTTAATTTCCCAGTATTTTTTGACCTCTGGGAGTTTGAAGCATCCCTTTCCCATTGACTGTAAACACAGTGATGTGGAATAGGAATCTCAATGGCAGAAGCTGATCCACTCTGCTGGAAAAAGTCATCCACACAAACGAAGGAGTTATGGAATCAGAAGGCAGCAGCAAGCACGAGTACCATGTCCCTGGTCAGGCCAAGCTCCCTCTTCTCTTTTGCTGAACTCTTCAGAGTACATCCTGGAGGACACACACCTGTGCAAGCCTCAGGAAATGATTGAGGAAAAAAAAAAAAGAGAGAGACTTAGCAAAGAATGATTCTGGATAACAATTTGAGGAGACAGAAAATAAAAGTAAAGCCATCCTCAGTGACCTGTTGAGCATAATTCTTTGCACACCTTGCATTCTTGGTCAGCAAAGATCTATGCTGAGGGAAGATGCATCCTCACGTAAATCCTATACCCCTCTAAACAAATCCAGGCATCTATACTGCAATTAGTAAAACTGGGGCAGTAAAGAACAAAGCAACCTACTCTGTTTATTTTGCTATGGAATGAAAACTCACAGCAACCCCAAAACTTCTAAACTGGCCCCTTTTTTTTTCAGTATCACAATAATCAGCTGTGTTAGGGCTTCCCTTTTCCTTGCTACTCCCAGACATCCCAGACACATACTGTCTTGTATCTAGTCGTTCTCCCCTCTTCTTCTTTCCCTTTATTTGTGCCTTTTCTCTACCAGGCTCTGTTCCACTTTCCCATGTGGGGGAAATCTCCCTACAGGCTGTGAGCCCCTGTCACTACAGTCAAACTGGCAGACAGGGACAGAATTACCTTTACTGGGAACGATGTGCTGTCTTCTTTCAGTCCACAGCTGAGCACAGCCCAACAAAGCTTTGATGCAGGCAGGGCTGCTCAGGATATTTACCAGCATATCCAAGATTTTGAGCTGTGGATTCAGCTTTTTAATGCAGCCTACAGAGGTTTTTCTACAGTGTTCTACCCACGTCCTGCTCAATTTCTTCTAAATTCAGACGTTTCATTCATTTACATTTATTTGACAATCTCAGATGTAATCCTGTAAAGTCTGGGACAACCTGGCATTTTTCCTTAAAACCCTGGCTGCCTGTTCGAAACACAAGGGCTTCACACATGTAAAGTTAAGGAGAGGGAAAACAAGAGACCTGGCTAATGAAAGGAACTTATAAGATAAAAAGTCCCTCTGTTTCTTGAGCCAGGAGCAGGTGGGTCAGGTGCGCCCTGGATGTAAATAACCAAGTGCTACAGACTTTCTCCCCTTGCCCAAACCCAGGGGGAGGATGCAGTTATTACAGAATCACAGAATATTATGAGTTGGAAGGAGCATCGCGTCCAGCTCTTAGCCCTGCACAGAACCATCCCCAAGAGTGACACCATGTGCCTGAGATCATTGTCCAAACGCTCCTTGAGCACTGTCAGCCTTGGTGCTGTGCCCACTGCCCTGGGGGCCTGTTCAGTGCCCAACCACTCTCTGGGGGAAGAACTTTTTCCAGTATCCAACCTGACCCTCCCTTGACACAGCTCCAGCCGTTCCCTCGGGTCTTGTCCCTGCTCACCGAGCACAGATCAGTGCCTGCCCCTCCGCAGCCCCTCGTGAAGAAGCTGCAGATGCTGTCTGTCCTCAGGGACAGTGCTCTCTCCTCCGGGCTGAACACACCAAGTGCCCTCAGCCTCCCGTACGGCTTCCCCTCCAGGCCCTTCACCCACAATCATATTATTCAATTAAAAAAAAAAAAAAAGGAAGGAAAATACCTTGCGCTCGGACGCGTCGAGGGGCGG
>VYXB01009652.1:1242586-1280977 GCA_013397135.1 Pachyramphus minor
ACAGCAGGTAGAACTCTGGACAAAAATGTTAGTCTTAAAACTGTATGGAAATTAGGAATGCCAGAGAGTGAAAAAGTGTATAGATGTGGTTGTCTGTTTTGAGGAAGAATGGGAATCTCTTTTTTGCCTGAACTTTGAGAATGGTACAGAGCCAGGTCTTGGGGCTTCTTTTGGTCACTAAACAACTGTTGGGCTTTTACCTGAAGAAATGTGGAATGGTTTCTCTGACCAAAAGATGCAGAACTATGGCTTTGTGTCTGGAAACTTCAACATCTGTAAGATAGGTGAAGGAGGAGAACACTGAAGCTTTATTCAGGGGGAAGTCTGGCTGTGGCTGCACATTGCAGCAGATCCTTCAGGGCTAAATTGCAAGGGGACCCAGTATGGGAGGCAGCCCAAAGCAGCAATTTATAGGCCATTTCTGATAAGCAGGGGATAGGGAATAGAGGACACAGGCTGGAACACACAGAGAATGTGTCCCAAAGGTAGAAGAAAGGGAAGGGAGCCATGAGGGTTTGTCTCTTTCTCGTATTTCTTCAGGTAGGGATTGTGGCTCACAGCATAGGTAGAAGGCAGAAAGATAAAACTGGTGAATCAGAATCTTCTGTTCTTTTCACAGACATATCCCAAACGTACATTCCCTAGTGCTTTGTCATGTCTGAACTTCAAATGCAACACTGGATGGGAAATTCCGCTATATCCTTTGGGAAACTGTCCAGCAATCCTGACATGGCATTTCCCCCGCTCCCCCCCCCCATAAATGATGATGTAGTTTCTCTTTATGGTCTGCAGATATGTCCACACATACCAGAGTTACTCCTCTCAACCCATGTGGTTTACAGCCTTCAAATATCTCATGTCTTGTGTCATGTCCTAGTTATTTGTTAATCAAATTGTTACATTCCTATGTCTTGTTAATCAATTTCTGTGATTATTTGCAGTAAGGTCCTGTGTTGCCCAGACATACACAGAGATCTGTAAAGAAGCATCAGCTCCAAAGAACAGGCCTTTCCCTGTTGAAATTTCTCAGAGAGATTTTTAAGACTCAACTAGAAGAGGCCCCACAAAAATTAATGGAGATTTTTGATAATTTTCTTGGTCTCTGAATGCCTTCTGGTGTCCCCTTTTGGGTCTGAGATAACTCACCTTTCAAAATTTGCACTGCAGCCATGGCAGAGATCAGCATCTCTCCTCTTTGACCAAAGTCACTTCTTGGAGTTGCATGTAAAACTGAAAAGACACCAGAGGTATTTTTATGGTTTTATAACCAAACTATGGTTTTATTTTGGTGTTACTCATACTGCAAGCTTACATCAGGTGCTTGCCTACTCTCAGTCTTCATATTTGTCTCCCAACTGTTATCACCCACTAGGTATGTGGGTTGGGGTTTGGTTTTTCTCTCGGCTGCACTAGAACCAGTGAATTAGATTGCTTGTATCATTCTGTTGTAGTAACAGAAAAATGCATTTCTGTTTAGCAGGATGTGTCACTGATGGAGTCTGAAGAAACCAGTGAGGGAGGCACCACTCCCCCAGGAGCCAGCAGCACCCCTGGGGAAGCCTGGGGTTCTACAGCAGTTGGAGGAGGGCACCATGCCACTCACACACCAGCCGAAATGAGCACCAGCCCGTCGAGCTCTGCACAGGGAGCAGAGCTCAGCACTCCTGAGGACTGCCTTTCTGCTCCAGGGAAGGCAGCAGAGATGCTGGGCAGACCCTCTAACCCTATGCAAAAAATGCCAGCAGGACTGGAACAAGAGCAAGGGGATGCAGAGCCTGAAAGGGGACTCTCAGAGTGGGAAGGAGAAAATGGGAAGGAGGGTGGACTGGATTATTCTCTGAAATGTAAGCAATTACAGGTAGTTGACCTGAAAAGCAACCAGGACTTTCACAGCACAGTTCAGGATGAGCTGGCCCCTGGCAGCCCCATCCTGGAGGCTGTGAACCTCAGCACTGAGTTTTCTCAATGCCAGGCAGAACTGGCTTTTCATGGCTCAGACCCTCAGGACCAGCATCCAAAATCTTCTTTGGCTGATGCCACTTCCTCTCAGAGAGAGACACCTAAGTGCTTTTTGGTGTGTAAAACTATTTCAGAGGGACATTATAAGGCTGAACCATGTCTGGATAACAGCTCCAAGGATTCTCTGCAGGAGGTTGATGGTGCTGCAGAGCAGAAGCAAAGCAGCAACAAGGTGGCACCAGCACCTGACAAACACCCTACGTCAGAGGAAGCAGCAGGAGACACAGCTAAACCTTACACTTCTGAAGATGTTAAGGAAAGCCTAAGAGCACCCCAGGGTTTGGAAGAGAATACAGAGTCTTTCTCTTCCCATCAGTTGTCTTCCACCTTAACATGTGACAGCCAAGTAAGTTCACTACAAGCAGAAGGAAACGTCTCAGCTGGTGAAACAAGGAATACCAGCATGGTCAAAGACCAGGGAACAGTAATGGTTCCTGAAGAAAACTCACCTACTTCCAAATGCCTTCAGCTAGATGATGATCATGGAAAAACAGAGGGGAGACTTGCCCCTTTGGCAGGGAGTGCCTTCCAAGTAAAGAGTACTGCCAAAAGGAGCGAGGACGTGAGCTCTTCACAGCGTAAGGAGGCAGCAGAGGAGGAGGCAGTGTCTGAACTTCAGCAGGAAGAGGAGAAGAAAGAGTGCAGAGAGCAGAATCTGCCAGAAGAAGGAAAATCTTTGGAGCTCAAAGATCAGAAAAACAAACAACAAAATGGGCAAGAACAACTGCAGAGGGGAGAGCTCAAACTGGGGGAAGAGCTCAAACTAGAGGCTCTGTCCTCAGCTTTTGGGTCAGAGATATCCTCTGTTCCCAGGTATAAGGTGGATAAGTGTGGTTTGGAGAATGTTTCCTTGGCTGAGCAAAGGGGATCAGCATTTCCTCCTGGGGAACTTGTCTCTGTGGATCCTGGTGAGGACGTGCTGCTGAAAGCTCATGTCACAGAAGCAGGTCCTGGATGTCAGGCACCTGCTGTCAGCCCTCTGTCTTCAAATAACCTGAACCCAGGGGGTGAAGCTCCACACACAGGCCATGTCTCTGACCAGTCAGAAGACCTAGAAGACTCTGGCCGCTTTTCCATCGGTGGTCAGGATCTTGGAGAACCTCACTGGGATGACAAGACAAGACTGGGCAGGGAGAACGAGCACGGTGATGGGCATGGAAAAGCTGTCCAGAGGTTTGATAAAAGAGAGGCACCACTCCATGGAGGAGTGGCAGCACCGTGTGGTGCAGAGAACCCAGAGGTTTCTGTTCCAGCACACCCTTCCTCTGGTACTAATAACTTGGAGCCTCCTGATCCCAGGGATTCTCATCGGACTACAGGAAAAGCTGAGCTTCGGGACTTCATTCCAGCTTTGCCCTCAGAGCTCACCTCAGTGGCTTCAGTGTCTGGCCCACAGGAGGAGGGTGCCAGAGCAGCCTCTGTGATCCCCCAGGACTGTCCTGGCACCAGCCTCAACGAGCTGCCAGACTCCACAGGGAAGCCACCCAACCAAGCTGCTCCCACACGAGTGTGGGACCCAACACCAGGGCAAACTGCTGTTCTAAGTACAGATCCAGGGGAGGCCAAGGCTTTCCGTGAAATCCTTACTTCCAAGGAAGGCTTTCATGAAGACTTTAGTGGCCCGTCTTCTTTCTCTGTAGTATACAGGAGCTCTCTTCCTTTAGAAGGGAGCCTTCCTGGGGACAGGAGGTCTGTGGTTAGCATTGCAGGGCCTCTGGAACCATCCCAAACACCAGGAAGGACTTCCACTCCCCTGAACTACTCAGAGACAATTCAGCAGAACTCCCCTGAAAAAAGTGCCGTTATGCAGGGAAAAGAAACAGGAGCAAATGTGGATCATAAAGCACAACAAATGCCTTTGTTTGATCAGCCTGACTGCAGTGTAGACCAAAAAGAGCTTGGATCCAGGATTTCCAGTGTCCTGAGCACCCTAACTTGGCCCTCTGAAGAAGATACAGTCCTTCCTGTGAACCAGCAAGAACAACCTCTGTCCCCTGTGTCCCACTCAAGCCTACCTCTGGTGTCTGAGCCTGATGACAAACAACTTCCTCAGCCTCCTTCCCATGTCCAAAGGCCCACTCCAGCTCAGGTCCCTGCACTTAATGCAAATCACCTTGTACCACCTCCAGCCCCTGAACATTCCCAGCCACTGGCTCCAGGACCATATTCCAGGCCACACCTCAACTGTGGTATGGACCATAATGTGTTAGGAGCCATTCACCCTGCCAGAAGCCATCCTCTCCAAACTGCTGCCTCTGGGTCCCATTCCAACTCTGTGGCCTCTGCTTCTGATAGAGAAAGTCTAACAGAGAAGGATGACCTTGTTGCAGTAACTGGGGAGTGGGATCTCGGTGACTCAGGTACCCACGATACAGAGACTTCCGATGACTCAGGGGTCAGTTTGTTGGCCAAAAGCTTTTCTGCTGTTGGAAGTGAAATGCTGGTTGGCTGCTCTGACACCAGCCCCGAAACAGCAGACCAGCATGTGGATATAGAAAGTGGAAAATCCTCACCTGACCACCCTAATTGGCCCTCGTTGGAAGGCTTGATAACATCCACAGACTCCAAGAGCAGAGACTCTGCACAGCTCCTTCCAATGCTTGCATTCACCAACCCAATCCACTTCCTCCAGCTTAGCCCTCCGTCACCACCGACCACCAGAACAACCTGCCAGGAGGAGGAGCTGCCATGGGAGCAGCCCTCAGGCATGTTCCTTGTGGACACAAAGCACATCCAGGCTCCACTGGCAGTCACCGAGAAAACAGAAGGTGAGAGGAGGGTCAAGCAAAGGCTGGAAGGAGGGGAACATCAGCCAAAGGAAGAAGTGGCCAAACATGCACCCTTGGAAAAATCATCCAGTTGGCCAGACAAGAAAAAGGTGGGGGTGGTTGCACAGGAGCCAGCAGCCAACCAAGAGAACCCGATTAGACGCCGAGTGAAGAGCAAGGACTGGCACCGCCAGGGCCTGAAGAGGATGTCAGTACCACCAGACATCTTGCAGGGTGAGTCCTCTCTTCCATTTCCCTTCCCTGCCACTGCCCCAACTCATTACAGTTCCCCAAAACATAGGATTAAATTAAATAGGCAGTGTGACAGAGAGGCATGAGAGCTGAGAGCTTAGCGTTGCTCGTGTGCTTTTCTGGTCATACTCCTCAGTCCGTGCAGCCCCCTTCTGTCCTGCCCCAAGCTCCCCCTTCCCAGCTCTCCCCTGCCTCCTCCCTGTAGCAGTCCGTTCCCAAGCAGTAGGGAAGAGCCACGCACACACCCTCAGTAGCCCATATCTGTTATCACTTGTTTATTTGCTGCCTTCCTTTATTTTGCAACTGACACTTTTAGGTTCCAATTTGACCTTCTAAAAAAGATGATTTTACTGTGTGAACGCAGGATTTGAGGTTACAGATAAGAAAGCAAATTTGTCAAACCCAAGGTCCCAACTTGCATAGAACTCAATCACTCATGTCACAAGTGGAAAATACGCATCTTCTGTTGTGCAGCTCATTCAAACAGTACCTACTATCAGGATGCGTGTCTGTTCTTTATTATTATATCTGACGTGAGCTTTAAACATAGTTGCTTCTTTTCAACTCTTGCTTAGTTTATTTTTCAAGGTCCTCAACATGCTGGATTTTTGGCACAGAGGAAAAGGAGGGGAGCGTGGAGGGGTATAAAAGGTTTGGCAGAACTTGAATCAGAACTTGTTCATGTGTTTGACTTTTAAATTCTTGGTTCTGAATTTTAAAACATTCAAGGTCACGGTACTGTCTTTCCCCCAACCCATACCTGCAGACCAGTCTTTGGGCTTTCTTCCCCCTTCTGCTTCCAATGAATTTATATTTAGAATTTCTCCACACCTTATTTGACTAAATCCCTCACAAATCAAAAGAAACAGCCATACTTTCTGCATTTGACATAAACAGATGACTCAAGCAGCAGTTTGTGAATGCCCACATATAAATGTGACAACTGGATTACAACATTCATTGTCAGGCCACATCCCTTTTAAGACTCTTCACAGGAGTGACTTTGTTAGACATTCAGCATTTCTGCCCCAGAGGCACTGAGAGTTTTTGGGGCACAACATCTACAAAAGAAAGTCTTGAGACCTTCAGACCTGCCTAGTGACTTTGGGTCCATTGATCTCCTGTAAGTAGCTGAAAAGGTAAAGACTGCACCAAATAGGGCCTACAGGCAGTGTTTTTGCTTGGACAATGGAGACAGAAGTTACTGTCACGGTGTAAAGTGTCAGCCTTTTTCTTTGTATGAAAAATAAATGTGGCTCACAGATGTAAAGTGTAAGTAGTGTCAAGGATTATTAAAACAAGAATGTTTCTGACCCAGAAATAAATGTCACGAGGGCACCTGTGCTCCAGCTCCAGACTGACACTTAGGTGGGGTACAGGTAAGTGGTGTCTGTGTATCATTTGGATTGTAGCTTCAGTCTAAAAATGGACTTAACGTGTTTTCTTTCTAATTGTCTTACATACAGAAGTTTCTACTGTTCCTTCAGAGGAAGAAGCTCACAAGGCACACAGGGAGCCACCAGTCAGCTCAGAAACAGTTATATTGAGGTAAGTCTCTCAAAGACCCCATAGAATTTACCCCCATCTCTGTGACCCCTTAGAATTTACCCTCTGTGCAGCACAGACACCTGACACACTCCATTGTTTCTGAGTTACCAAAGCTGATGATAAGGAGAAGAAAACCATAATTAAATGCCTTAGGCCTGTGTTTCAGTCTCCCCTCTTGAAGATGACCCCACTGCAGCAGAAGTATTTCTGTGCCTTTAGGCCAGTGATTCCATCAAGCCAAACTTTGCCCTTTGTTAAGTGAAGCATGTGGAAGTTGAGCTTGTTGGAAAGAGAGAGGTCCTTGTTGTGACAGACCAGTTTCTAAGGTTGGGATAAGCCTTCTCTGGTACTGTGCTCCTCATTCACTCTTTGTTTTGAAATCCGTATTCCCTAACAGAGAGAAGAAACCTGCAGACACAACAGAGAACTTCAAACGCCGGCACTCCAAGCTGATCAACTCCTGTAAGTACCTTCTGCGACCCCTCTCCTCCATTACCTCTCACCCTTGCAGGGAGCACAAAGGAGAGGGACTCATGCCATACGGTAGCAGGGATGGAATATTAGAGAGCAGGGAAAACTGCTGGAGTCAGTGAAGGCAGAGTCCTGCCTTACACTGGGGCAGCTGGTGAGCCTTGATGTGGTCTCACGAATTTGGCTGTCCCAGTCTGAGACAGTAACAGAGTTTCCTCCAGGTTGAAGCAGAGGGTGGGTGAGTAGCTGCTACAGAAAAGATAAATGCATGTGTCTGTCTTCACAGCAAGATTGCTGTATCAGGAGTACAGTGATGTGGTTCTGAACAAGGCCATTCAAAGCCAGAAGAGAGTGGATTATCCAGAGGATATAGAGTCGAGTTTCCCAAGCTCCCCAAGGCTACGGAGGAAAGTGCTGTCTCCCCAGGACTCGTACTTGCAACGTCTGTCAGTCTCATCCAATGCATCCCTCTGGCAGGACATCCCCATGATCCGGGGCAGCAGAATGCTGCTTAATATGTCCCGTGATGAGCAGAGGCTGCAAGAGGTAAGGGACAGATGTAACAAGGTAAATGGGTGGTCTGTAGTCCAGAAAGTGTCCCCTGAAGTGGGGATAAAGCAGAGAGCAAAAACTGTGATGTGGGAATGCAGGGGTCACCTCTACAGGCACTATGGGGCTGTGCTACCAGTGTGTGTGTTGAAGTGCTAAATTTTAGAGAAAGCAGCACTGAAGGACAAACTCTGGACCGTACCAGTAACTTCATGGAAACACACATGGGGAAATGGGGACAAGATAAAGAGTTTTGAGCACGTTCAATGCAAAAGAGCATATGAAAGTAGACTTGCAGCATTCTCCCACACATAAACTCAGGAGAGATGTTAATAAACCTACAGTAAACTGTATTTTCTTTGGTAGAGTGTGAGCTTACAAAATTGACCTGTGTAAGCTGCAGGGCTGAGAGGGAATAGGAAGATGTGTGGGTCCAGCAAAATGGTGTAGAGAAACTGGGTAAGGAAAGTGAGAGGAACTGAGAAGTAGATGGGAGGACACTGAGAAGGATGTGAACACAACAGCATGGCAGATACAATGGAGAAGAACATGGATGGTACAGATGCTGGACTTCATGGGAGCATTTAAAATAGGGAACCTTATGAAAGTGGTGTTGAGGGGGGGGTAAAATGAGAGCAAGTTTTTGTTTTTAAGTCATGCCACAAGTGTGTTTTCTAAAGAAAGACTGCATGTATAATGGCATACTTGCCTTTCATTTCTAAAGCTTCTCTTCTGTAATCACGTGCTGGGAGGTTTCTTGCTTTCCCACTGTCTCCTCTCTGTAAGATTCCTCACAGACTTGCGCAGTCTACTGATGCTGTGCTCCCTTATTTTATCTCCCAAGGCCAAGTTTGAGTTGATAATATCTGAGGCTTCCTACCTGCGCAGTTTAAATGTGGCGGTGGATCACTTCCAGCGATCAGCAGAGCTCCAGGCCATGCTCACCAACCAGGAGCGCCAGTGGCTTTTCTCCCGCCTTTCCGACGTGCGCGATGTCAGTGCCAGGTGAGATGTGGCCCTTTTCCTCCAGGACTAACAGACACACGATGCTTCCCAGAGTTTCCATCGGTAACATTTCGCGCTCCTCCCCTGCGCGCTCACTGACCTTCAGGGCAGATGCACACACACAGCACTTTGTGGTGACGTAACAACACTGCCTTGAAAGGAACACTCGCCTTTTTGGGTGATGTAAATCCTGGTGCTGAGTCCCAGATATTGTGGCTCAATGGTGCACAGAGATCAAAATGGTACCTATGTGCCGTTGACTTCAGCTTGACTAACCAGACCCCGTCCCAAACAAGCTCCTGCCAAATACCAGACAAAAGAGGCAGCTGCACGAGCCCTCCCTGACCAGAAAAAGAAAAAAAAAGGGGGGGACAGGAGGAGAAAATCCCAAGTTACAGCCATCACTTGACAGAAACTAATGTGAATCAATTGAGCATAAGTCGTGAAAATGTGGACATGACCCCACATGCAAGGAATCCTGTATGTTGTAGGATTCTGTTCTGCTTTTCCTCCTGCAAGGCTTGGCATATCACTGAGGTAGTCAGGTTTGCTGCTACCTTTTTCCATTCTACCAGTGGGATTGTTCTGGTGAGGTCTTAATTTTCAGTTGGTTGCTGACCATGTGTTTAGAGGAATGACCTCTCAAGAATAGAGGGATTTTGCCTCTGCTTTTTCCTTCCTAGACTCCAAGCCCTAAATAGTCATTGTGTACAGACATTATGCTCTCTGGAAGTACAAAGATGTCTTGTGCTTATCTATGGGCTGCCAGGGTTTTGGAGGACTGAGGCCATTCCTGCTTTACTTAAATGACACTGATATTTCCCTCTCCTTTTATGCTGCCACATCCATGTGCCACAGTTTCCTCTTTGACTTGGAGGAGAAGTTTGAGGAGGACATGTTTACCTTCCATGTGTGCGATGTGGCTCTGAAACACGCCCCTGACTTCCGCAGGGTGTATCTTCCATATGTAACAAACCAGACATACCAGGAGCAAACCTTCCAGCGGTTACTGTAAGTTTTCTCATTTGTTGCACCCTTCTCCCCTTTTACTTCCCTGAATATTCACTCTTTCCAAAAATGGGGAATGCTGCAGGTACTGGCTGTTGACTACAGGCTGCTCTCAGCACACCCCCAGAAGGACAGGGAGGGACCTTCTTCCCTTCAGTGGTATTTGGGGTAGCAGGACAGAGTTGCTGCAGGCTCTTCTCCTGTAGCATTGGAGAGGAAAAGAATAATATGTGATCCAGCTGCAGCCTGTTCTCTGTCTGCCCTCTGCTGAAGAGAGCAAAAATGACTGTCCCAGATAATGGTTTTCAGTCTGTGGTTTCCAGACTATTAAGAACCAGAAGGTGATCATTTCATGTGAAACTTCCCACCTCAACCACTCTGTGATTCTTTAACTAAAACACCATGGCTGCTGTCATTAAGCTTAAGCCAGATATCCAGGGCTCTTTAAAATGGATTGAAAATCCTGGGGCCAGAGAACATCATTAGGCTCTCTTGCTTTGGGTGACGGAGTGCAACATCTCCCACTCTCCTCTTATGTACCCAGTGAGTGGCACAGCCAGTCATTAATCAGGCATGGGCCTGGTCCTGGGCAAAGTTTCCTTGCCACTTCTGCACTGCTTCCCTTCATAACCACCCAATTCCAGTGAAGCTGCAGTGATTCCAGGAGAAGGCAGTGTTCCCAACAGCCTGTTCAGGCGCGGTCTCTGGGTGCTGCTGCCTGGGAGAGATCTAGTCTCACAACTGATTCCCTTCAGGGAAGGCTCAGTTCCACACAGAAAGGACCTCCAGGATATTGTCCAGGACAGGGTCCACCTGGCCTACAACCCTTTTCCCCAGCTCTTCAAGGATGGAAGCTCTTCTTGGCTGTTCTGGAAGCTGGTACCACTCTCATACCTTTAGTCATGTAACTGCTATTGCCCAGCATGGACAACTGGAAGGCAGTGGCTGTGTCTAGGAAGGTAGGAGAGATGTTAAAGGAGGAAGGCAGCTCCCCTGAAGAGTAGCAAGGAATGGAAAGCAGCTGTTTCAGAACCCTGAACACAGCCCCTGAAGTTGAACCAGTCAGTGTAAGGAAAGAATACAAACCATCACAGTCTCCATGAAAGGTGTAGTAGTGATAGAAGGAATTGAAATGTAGATGTCACTTCTGCCTTTTATTCCAGAGGGCTGTGACAGAAAGAGGAAAGGTATAGTAACAGCTGTATTGCCACGCTGTTGCTGTTAAAAACCCACACTTGCTCTTCATCAGCAGAGTGGTGCAGTCTCTTGACATCTCTTGCCCCAGGAACAAACCCTGGCTGTTGGGAGCTCTCCAACACTCACTGAAATCTGATACTATGGAGGTTATTTATTTACTCTGATGCCTGGATGCCTTTTTTTCTTTACCACTCCCACAGAAATGGAAATGCAGGGTTCCAGCAAGTCCTGGAGAGACTGGAAAGTGATCCAGTATGCCAGCGCCTCTCACTTAAATCCTTCCTCATCCTCCCTTTCCAGCGCATCACTCGACTCAAGCTCCTCCTACAGGTAACTGTGGGGATTCTCTGCTTTCCCTCAGATTTCCCTCAGGTTTCCACCAAGTTTCCCTCAAGCTATGTCTAGGAGTAGCTGAGGGAGCTGGGGAAGTTCAGCCCAAAATAAAGGAGGCTCAGGGGGACCTTCTCACTCTCTACAAAATCTGAAAGGAGGTTGTAGCCAGGTGAGGGTCAGGCTTTTCTCCTGGGTAACAAGTGACAGGATGAGAGGAAGCGGGCTCAAGCTGTGGCAGGGGAGGTTCAGGTTGGACATCAGGAGGAATTCCTTCATGGAAAGGGTGGCCAGGCATTGGAAGGGGCTGCCAAGGAGGCGGTAGAGTCCCCATCCTTGGAGGTGTTCAAGAAATGACTCAGTGCTCTGGTCTAATTGAGCAGGTCAAAGGCTGGACTCAGTCCTGGAGGTCTTTTCCACCCTTAATGATTCTGTGTTTCTAAGCTGATCCTTTTTCAAGCCTGAAAGTCACATAAACACGAGGTGGCTCCAAGCACTGGGTGGAAATGGAAACACTGCAAACTGCCCTTCATGTTGCATCTGTGCCAAGTTTGGCAAGAGGTTCTAAAGCCACTCTGATGTGTGTTTTTTGAATATGCCTTTGCAAAAGCAAACCCATGGGTCATGGTACGAGTGCCTGCTGTGCACTAGGCCAGCACTACAAGCTGGATACGTGGATATATTGGATATGCCTGCATGAAGCAGTGCAGTTTGTATATTGTTTAGGACTGTGTTGCAACACTGTTTTATTTGTACTCCAATAAATAATATATGGAGTCTTCTCAGGACATGTTGACTTACATTTTATTGAGCTTTTTTGGCTTTCTGCTAGAAAAACAAAGTGAGGGCTCCTTGGCTGCCCTCTGGAAGGCAGCCTGTCTCTTCTCTTTGCCTGCCATGCTGACTAATAGGAGCCTTCCAGACAGGGAATCAGCAAGTCCCTAATAAATTAATTTTGAGCTCTTTCTATGAAATTCTTCTTTCTGTGTATTTGAGCCTCTTTTTAACAGGAGAAAAGGACAATTCTTTGCATAAAACCATTTGTGCTTCAGTTAGTGGTTGCTTCCTATGCCAAGGTAAGAGACAGTTAACACAGTTTTTCAGAAATATCCTGTTCAATGCAACTTACCAGTGACATTCTGCATCTCAAATTTTTGGCCTTGTTACCTCCACATGTCATAACCTACTTCTGCTTTAGTTTCCCTTGAGACTGATGTCTTGGTGTTCCCTTATTTCTCCTACCCTTGACTGATACTTAGGTGCAGCTTTCCCTATTTGAATTATGAAAAGCATCTTTTTTTCACTCAGAATATCCTGAAAAGAACTCGGCCTGGGTCTGAGGAGGAAGTGCAAGCAACGCAGGCCTATGATGCCCTTGAAAAGGTAAGGCTGCCAACCCATCCTGCAGCCCTGCAGAAAGGGCTCTGGGGGCTTTGGTTGATGGTACCAATAATACAAGTCAAAAATTTTGGGCTCAGCAGTAAAAATATTAGAATGTGTCCAAGGGAGGGCAGAAAAGGTGGTGAAAGAACTAAGACGGCAAAACTTAGGAGGAGCTACAGGACACGAGGTCTGTTCAGCCCAGAGGAGGCTGAGGGTGACCTCACTGCCATCTACGACCTCCTCACGATGGGGAGAGGAGAGGGATGTGCTGATCTCTTCTCTCTGGATGCAAGGGAATGGCTTAAAGCTATGTCAGGGGAAATTCAGATTGGATATTAGGATGAAGTTCTTCACAGAGAAGGTGGTAAGCACTGGAACAAGCTCACCAGGGGAGTGGTCACGGTCCCAAGCCTGACTGTGTTTGGACAACATTCTCAGATATATGGTTTAACTTGCAGTTTGCCTTGCATAGAGTCAGGAGTTGGACTCAATGATCCTCATGGGTTCCTTGCAACTGAGGATATTCTGTGACTCTCTGCAGCATCACACAGATCCTTTTAATTGATCCTCCCCCTTGCTGAGGGCCCATGTCACTGATAGTCACACATAACAAATTAGTGTGTTCCTATGCAGTGGTAGCTGTGAGCAGAAAACACTAAAGCAGGAGTCAGCTGGGATGCAACTGAGCTGGTGCCAGCAATACCAAACTACTTTTTTCAGGACTCACTTTTTCCAGTCTCCTAACCAGCCCTTTGTGTTCCTTACCTTTGTCACTAATGATCAGCTCCTATCCTAGTCCTTGCAAGAAAATCCTTCCTTAAATAAAAACAGGGCATTGCTCTGTTGCGTCCTTCCTTCTCTCCTGTTTATTACAGAGGCAAGATTTTAAGTCTTCTGGGACAACTTGTTATCTAAAATTTGTACAGCATCATGCAATGCATGTCTCTAGCATTCCCCCCCAGTATCCCAAAGTTAAAGCAATGCTTGCCACAGAGATTTCCTCTAAAGAATATTTCCCTTAAGAAAGAAGGGTGATCATTGTAAGTATGGAGAGGCTTAGAATGCTCACCTGGAAAAATACTCACTCTGCTCTGCACTGGTGCAGCCTCACCTCGAGTCCTGTGGGCAGTTTAGGGTGGCACAGTACAAGAAGAATCTAAAGCTGTCAGAGTGTCCAAAGAAGGGCCACAAAGATGGTGCAGGGCCTGGAGGGGAAGATATACGAGGAGTGGCTGAGGTCACTTGGCTTGTTCAGCTGGAGAAGAGGAGGCTGACGGAGACCCCACAGCATCTGCAGCTTCCTCACGAGGGGCAGTGAAGGGACAGGCACTGATCTCTTCTCTGTGAGGACCCGAGGGAACGGCTGGGGCTGTGTCACGGGAGGTTTAGGCTGGATATTGGGAAGAGTTTCTTTACCCAGAGGGTGGTTGGGCACTGGAACCCAGGGCAGTGGTCATAGCCCCAGGCCTGCCAGAGTTCAGGAAGTGTTTGGACAACACTCTCAGACACGTGATGGGATTCTTGGGGTGCCCTGTGCAGGGCCAGGATCCTTGTGGGTCCCTTCAAACTCAGCATATTCTGTGATTTTGTGATTGTATTCTATACTGCTTTTGCAGAAGGATGCCTAAGGGATTATCACTTACGCTGACTCCTGAGGGCTGGTAGTAGTACTGATCCCACCAGGCAGTTCTGCTCCCACCTCACTGATGGTCTCTTTTGCTCTGCAGCTCATCAAGGACTGCAATGAAAATGTCCAGCGCATGAAGAGCACTGAAGAGCTGATCTACCTCAGCCAGAAGATTGAATTTGAGTGTAAGGTGAGCTCATCCATTCCCTGGACCTTGCTCCAGCCTAATGTATTTTCTGCCTTTCCTCACAAAGCACTTTCTCTTTGTCCTCCTCTCCGGTATGCACAGAACTGTTGAACGAGCTCTTCACCAGTGCTTCCCTTACTTCATCATTCATGTCAACTTTCAAATAAAGGTGCCTACCATGAATTGCACCTCTCCAGCTGGAGAGTTGAAACATTTCCTCAAGAGAAAGGCAAAAATGCAAATCCAAAGCTCACAGATACTCATTTGCTTGTACGTGTTTGACATAAACGTTCATTTCTGTCCTGCAGATATTCCCACTCATCTCACAGTCCAGGAGACTTGTGAAGTGTGGTGAGTTGACAGCACTGGACTTCAACAACCCGAGTCCAAAATGGAAAGTCACCACCCGGCCCATCTACCTACACCTTTTCAATGACTGCCTGCTCCTGTCTCGGCCGAAGGAGTGAGTGCTTCAACACAATTCTTGCTGCCCCTTCTAATACCTGTTGCTTTTGGGGTCTGTGCTTTGGTGACAGAGTCCTTTCCCTCTCCCTGCCAGCAAGTGGCAGCCTTTGTCAAGTCACTCTCCTATCCCAACCTGATGTGAGTATCATGCAAGGATGTGGAAACTGATAATCCCAACTCTTAATTACAACATATGATAATATAAAAAGATAGCTTGTGGTCCCTAGTGCAACGCTTCTATTTCACCTTTCCATCTCTGTAATGTGAAACACTTTTATAATAACCATTTATTCTAGTTTTACTTGGTAAATGATTTCTTCCTACAGGACAGTATGAAGACTAGTGAATGTGCTGGTTTGTCATGAGCGTAGTTTCACTGTGTTGGGGGTGGTGGTTTTGCTTTTAAGCTGTAAGCTACCAAATTAAATTCTGCCAGGACAGAGCTTATTGTTTTATCCTTTTCATTAAATCCCCTCTTTCTCTTCTCTGGCTTTCTGAGACTTATAGCAAGAATAACACATGACATGTCTGAGGCAGATGAAGACTCATTAAAAGCTTTTTACTTTCCTGACCTCAGAAAATAACATGGACTCGCTTTGTAACCCTCATCTCATCACCTTAAAACTCACAGCTTGTTTTGCTCCTCCCCTTTCCCTGCAGGGGTGGACGTTTCGTCGTGTTTGACCACGCTGCCTTCTCAGATGTGCGCGGGGAGAAGTGTGAGATGAAACTCCACGGAGCAAACAAAAACCTTTTCCGTCTCTTTCTGCTTCAGAATTACCAGGGAAAGAGAGTGGAGTTTTTGTTTCGGACAGAGACACAGTAAGAGCTCAAGGTTACCCTCAATATATCCCGTTACCAGAGCCACACACCTCCTAGGAGCCTGATGATGGTCCCTCAGTACCCAAATGCTGACATACCAAATGCAGCTGCTGAGCAGAGGTCTTGAAAAACATCCTCTTGCTATAGCTATTTCCTTATGGACCACCTTCCTTCTCTCTCATCATAACTGCTCACACAATACTTCCACATTATATCATACCAAAAATGGGAATTTTTGCCTTTTCCCACCCCCTTTCTCCCCCTCCCCTTTCTCTGCTCCCCCAGAGTACCCCCTGAAACCCCTCCTGTGAGCAAACACCCCCTCCCGTGTCAGTGACCAGACTGCTGTCCCTCACACTGAATCCTGTCATGTTTTGCAGCAGTGAGAAGCTGAGGTGGATCTCTGCCTTGGCTCCTCCGCGGGGAGAACCGGACCTCCTGGAATGCCCTGGTGAGTCTGCTCTGCTGCTCCAGCAATGGGGGTGGGCTGGCTCAGAGGAGTCACAGTCACTGTGAGGTGGAACATCCCAGAATGATTCCAAGGCACAATTCCTGAGGGTTTTTTTTAAATAAAGAAGATACTCGTGGGTTTTCCCTCAGTGCCAGGTTGTGCCAGTTATTTTACCTATTTTAGCTCCTCATATTAGATGAAGGCCTGTATTGTCCCTTCCAGTTCTCTGCACTTTAGTGTTTTGGTAGTTCCCTGTTCCCCACCTCCTCTGTATCTGATGCACACAGGTTTATTGTTGCTTTCTCCTACACCAGTATGATGTTTCCTCCCTTTTAGATGCACCACAGGTTCAATGCATAAAGACTTACAAGGCTCGGGAAAATGATGAGCTGGCTTTGGAGAAGGCAGATATCATCATGGTTATGCAGTACAGCAACGATGGTGAGCAGAATAAACAATGGCTGTCTTAAAGTGTTGGATTGAGAGGACAAGGAGACTCTCCACTAGGATGCTTTATTTGGAAGCTGAAAGGGGACCTACTCCTTTGCTCTTAGGGTCTTGTTGGAGGGGGCTTCTGGGGAAGAATGAAAATAAAATTGTGATTCTTTCGCCTTACGTTGTGTTTCTCCCCACACCACAGGATGGATGGAAGGGGTAAAACTTTCAGACCGGGAGAGAGGCTGGTTCCCCTCAGAACATGTGGAGAACATCTCCAGCAAACACGTGCGGCAGAAGAACCTGAAGGAGGAGCAACGTGTGAAGAATGCCAAGCAGCAGGTCTTCTGTAAGAAATAAAGACTCTGTTTGGACCTGTACAGTCTCCCTGCCGTGGGGAAGCCATGTTTTTTCTATTGTGCCTCAGAAGAAATGCCTCTGCAAAGAGCATAATACAGCACTTTGACAGAACCAGGTGCTTTTTGCCAAAGAAAGCGGGAATCCAATCAGGAAAAATCACTCACTTCCTCTGTGTCAGCGGGACTATGGCAGCAGGAGGAGGAGTAAAGGTTGCATGTATTGCTTGCTTTGTGGTAGTAGGGAGGGACTTAAATCGGACAGAAGTCTGGGATCTGGACTTCTGAAAATATATTCCTGGTTTTGCCACTGACAAGTTGTGGGACCTTATGCAAGTCACTTCAGAGTTCTGCCTCAGTTTTCCCATCTGCGAAATGGGGGGAAGCTCACCTACCTCACTGCATGGTGTGAGGCTAAATTCACTAGTATTAGCAGACTGAGAGCTTTGAGCTCCTGAGAAGGAGGTGCTAAGTGCAAAGCACAACAGAGTTGAGGAGAGTTTTCCATTTGAATAGCCTCTTGATATTCTTCACGGTGTTGATCTCCATAGTGTAATTTCCACTTAGAACAATTTATGTGTTTGATCATGGAAGTCTACCGGGGTTTAGATAGGCAAATATTGCATTACACCCAAATTTCACTCAGTCTCAGAGTGCTGTTAAGAGTCCTTGACAGCATGAGAAAATCCACTGGAGTGGAGCAAAGTTTTCAGAAGCCACTGTGATGATTTCCCTCACCTTAAGAGGTATCATGCTGAAGAATCTGCTTCACAAAGGTCACCTCTCTTATGAGCAAGTGTCTCACTAAGCCGTTTTTACTCTGCCTCCCACTCAAAGTAGATCAGTGAGTTTTGACAAAGATTTTTATTACGTGTTGGTACACGCCCTGTACAGAATTACCATGACTAAGGCACATGCAATGAAGTGGCACTTTCCTGCTGCTCTTACTCTGATCGCTCATGTGGTATTGCATGCACCATTTTGCACACTTAGGGAGAACACTGAGATATTTAGCCACTGTAGATAAAGTCAAGATATGCACCAGAGTCTCTGTTCTTTTTTAGAACTCTCTGGTTTTAAGTCCAGTTTACATGCATTTGTGCAGAACCTGTCTATTTGAGGATATGCCTTCAAGTGTAAAATACTGTTTCTGTGTTAAAGTGTTTGCGTTCAGCTCAGTCAATGCAAGATCAAGAATCAATACACCAAAGAAAGCAACGTGTAGCCTTCTTGCATTTAATATATTTGAAGAATTAGTTATCTTCACATTTCCAGCTTTCTGTCTCTGTAACATTCTGCCTTTAAATCCCATTTACATTGTATCTAGTATAGCTTATTACAGCCTATTTATATCAATAATTTTAGCTGGATTAAAAAAAAAAAAGAGTTGCTTTTAGTCTTAATAAACTCATGCACTTCTCCAGTTAAAATAAAAAAAAACTTTCTGCTTTCCTCATTACTTAGGTTTTCCTCTCAAATGTAAGTAATTCAATATTTACTGAATATACATTCGGTATTTTTATTATTTCTTCCCTTGAACTGTCCTTTCTAAGTCAGTTTTTAAGTACAGGCAGCTCTCCTTAGCTGAGGCAGTGAGGAAAACTTGCTTTATCAGCACACCCTAGGGTTCTTTGGTGTTATCCCCAGCCCTGAATGTGCAACCCTGTGGAACCTGCAGGTTCCACAATGGCGTTGGTCATCTGTATGTCTGGGTAGACTGAAGGGATGAACTACAGAAACTGGGAGTCCAGCCCACAACAGCAGTAAGCCAGGAATTATTCAACTGCCTTTTACCCTGTGATCCAGACAACAAGCCTGCTACACACTTTTTTCCCCTAGAAGAACTGGACCTGGTCCCTAGCTAAGAACCAGAGGAAGCCAGACTTCAAACTAAGTGACACAAAAAGGGTTATCGTCCTCAACAAGACCCATGAATGTTCAGATATCCAAAATGCCTGCTTGCCCCAGGCTGGCATGAATTTATGCAATGCCTCAGTCATCAGGATCATCACTATCTCCACTGGGATACAAAAACCACTGGGTTGGGATCAGTTCAGCACATGTCTGTGTAAGGTCATCATCCCATGCAGTCTGAGGTATCCCATATCCTCATTAGCTTCATCTTGGCTACCTGTACTAAGGAGAAGACAGCCACAGATACTGCCATTCTACATCAGAAGTCATCTTGTTAAACATTTTAAAAGTCAAGAATTCTTTACCCTTTCAACTTCTGCTCTCAAAAAGCAAGCAGGCAGATTGCTCATTATAACCTCCCTACGTGGTATGTATGTTAAATTCTGTATGCTCCTGTTAAAATTTGTGTTGAGATTGGAACCTTCAAGGCTGCTGTTGTGATTGACAGCACTTCTATGCTGTTTAACTAGTTGAATCAAAGGTTAACTTCTTCATGTCAGAGGTACAGCCTTTATTTCCTGATGTCAGGCCTTTGTATGTTTAGGAACATATAAAGGTCAGCTTCTAAGTGCTCGTGCCCTGGTTTACTTTCATTTCTTACATTTCAGATAGGCCTCAACTTCTCACTGTTTAGTTAAATTTTTAACTCCAGCACCATCCTGCCACCAAAATCCATATCTGCACTGAAATGCTTTTTGAAACTGATTAACATCTCTTTGATTTGTACAAACTTAATCAAACTAGTCCAATATCCCTTCCAACTGTGCATTCAGGATACAGGAATCAAGTTAACAGAGCATCTGCTGTGTCCTATAACCATCTTCTTTATGAGTCAGGATTTCTCCCTACATTATCTAATGTGGATGACCTGAAAATTTCCCAGAAAATTAGTGTTAAACAGAAGCACAGGGTTTGTCAAACAAGTCTCAATACTTTTCTAGGAAGATCCACAAAGAAGGCAGGGCAAAGGAACACTGAGAGGTGCCAGTGTATCTTCTCCAGGAACTTGTGGAGACTGATACACAGTGTATCTGGACAAAAGAAATTCAGTATTTCTATACTGGAAAAAAAACCCCTCAGAGGGCAGTCACACTAATTTATTTTTGTGACAAGAACAGCAGTGAAGTGTAAGTATAGAATACTGCATCTGAACAATTTTGTTAAGAGTCCAAGAAAGTCATTGCTTACATCTGAAAATCAAATGTTATGACTCCTATAAATTTTCATATAAAGAAGTGTAAAAAAAAATATAATGTGGCTCTAAAAAAAAAAAAAATTAAAAGCTCACAGCCCTGGGGACCTGTGTTGGTCCCTCCTCAAGGAAAATAAAAGAAAGCATTCTCCACAGTTCTTACTGCCTTCACAAGAAAAAGCTGACATTAGGACCAGAGTTCAGTAAATAAACACAACCTTGCAACCTCGCTCAGAAACCTCTAAAGCAGTTAGGGATTTCTATATTTGCCCTTTTATCTAATATTGAAGAGGTCCCACCCCTTCTAAGATGAGTTGTGTTTTGTCAGCTGAATGCTGTTAGCGAACGAAATGCCATTTTAGCCACAATGACACTGCAGCCAGCACGTCTTGCAGCTGGTGGCTGAACCAGGTGCACAGTTAGACTGATTATACTGTCTGCAAAATGCTGGCACATGTTTCAGCTTACACTCACTTAACATGGTGAAACTACTCTCAGGTGAAAGCATCTGTAGAAGCAGGACCTTCCAAGCTCTAGCGAACCTTGAAACAAAAACAAGGAGGTATTAGGGAAACACACAGTAGGAGAATGGTGCTGTGCCAGCAACAAGATGGTGAGCCAGTGACCATGAGAAGGATGAGGGATGTTCTATTTTGATGCAGTTAAGGAAGGCTCATTCTTCATGCCAGCACTGTCTTTGCAGACAGCGCAACCCCCAGTTGATGGAGAACCAGAAGCACTGCTAAATAACTACAGCCAGAGCACATTAAAAAAGGAATGTCTTCCTGCCAGCCCACTGGAAAAGATTACAGAATGAGAGAGTCATTAAGGTTGGAAGGGACCTCCAGAGATCATCCAGTCCAACCCCCCTGCCAATGCAGGGTCACCTGGAGAAGGTGGCACAGTAGCATGCCAGGTGGGTTTGGAATGTCTCCAGAGAGGGAGATCCAAGACCTCCCTGGGCAGCCTGTTCCAGCTCTTCATGCTGAGGTGCAGCTTTTTGTGCTTTAGTTTAATGGCCATTGCTCCACATCGTGTTGCTGGACACAGCTGAAGGGAGTGTGGCACCATCCTCTTGGCACCTGCCTTGGAGATAGTTATATGCATTAATGAGATCCTGTCTCAGCATTCTCTTCTCCAGGCCCAGCTCTCCCAGCCTCTCCTCAGATGGATGCTCCACACCCCTCATCATCTTTGTGGCCTCCACTGGGCTCTCTCCAGCAGCTCCTTGTCTTTCTTGCACTGAGGAGCCCAGAACTGGACACACCACACCAGATAACAAGGTTCACCTCGTTCACACGAGTTTTGCAACATCTAGGCTTCCACGGCGTGCTGCTGGCGATATTTCCACCAGTTCTTCACGGGAAGCAGCCTCCCAGGCATCCTCAGCCGAGCCTGAACCATTCCCGTACGCTCCGAGCGGGGACCGGGGACGCCGCCCTGTTCCCTGCTGGTGTGGGGGTCGGGCAGCCTCCCTCGCTGTCCCAGGTGTCCTTGATGAGCCGGCGGGGCCGGGGCAGGACTGGCCCCGGGCGGGGCATTAACCCGGCCGGGCCGGGAGCGCCGCCGAGCCGGGATGGACGGGGAGGACAAGGAGCGGGTGGCTGGAGTCCTGGGTGAGGGTTATTATGAGGGTTAATTTAAGGGTTATTATAAGGGTTCTTACAAGGATATGGGTAAGGGTAATGCTGGCTCGCGTTAATGACCGGAGGGAGGCACCCGGCGATGAGCCTAATGAGCGGCGCCAGGGGAGGGATAATGGCTCCTCCGGGATGTTACCTGGGCGCTCCGGCCAACATTCTCCCCTGCCTCCCTCATCCCCGCGGTGTCCTGACCCCGCAGGATACATCCTGCTGTCTGGGGCTCCGTGGCGAAGTTTGGGGGCGAAGGGCTGCTGGGCCCTCGTGTGCCTTGGCTTGTAAAAGCACCTGGGCGAGGGCTGGGGGCAGGTGCTTTTCGCTTCCTATCGCGCTGAGGGGCTCCCGCTGCCTCTGGGTTTCTCGGTTGTACCTTCCCCTCTCTGTCCGGTTTTCTTCCTCTGACATCTCTCCGTGTGTGTGAGTTCTGCTGGCTTTGTAATAAATGCCCCAGAAAACCCTCAGAAGCCTTGCTGTCACGGTTCGAGTGGTTGGCTTGCTCCGAGAAATGTCTAAGGAGGTGGTTGCGAGAAGGAAAAGAGGGCTTGGCTTCCTGCTTGTGCACCTTCAGCAGCTGAGGTGTTCCAGATTGAATATGTCTGGTGTTCTCAGTCAGTTAAAATCTCTTTTGCTTAAGGTTATGTTTATCTAACTCTGGGACAAAGCAATGTTCAGTCTGGTCTCTTGCCATATGGGAGAAAGGAGTGGTTTGAGAAGTCCCTCTTTGTTACCATGAAGGCATATCTTTCTCTCCAAACTTTTTATTACAGCTCTTCCTTGTCAATCTCAAGTTATTGTGAGGCCTTTGCTGTGTATTTTAGAAATAAGAGCTATTCACTTTCTCTTGGAAGAATATTTCTGCAGGTAATATAAAACAGGTAGAAGGTACCTACACAAGACTTGGAAATTTATTTTGTGATGTAAACATGTACTGATGTTTGCATAGAAACAGGTGCTCAAATCAAAGCACTAAGCTGAAAATGCCATTGCTGATTTGAGGTGTTGGGTGAGTGACAGAGTGGATGACATATGAAAATACTGGGTTTTTTTCACAGAATGAGTGAGATGAGCTAAGAGGCAACAAGAAGGGTGGTGGAAAAAGGAATTATACAGAACAGAGCCAGAGTCTGCCTCACTCGTTTATTGACCCTCGCCATCAGAATATTTCATGTCATTTAATAGCAGTGGAAACTGTTGTTGCCTAACAAGATCAAATTATTATAGTTGCATAGTTTCCTGCTTCTGTTTCTTTCCTCTGCAACTAATTTGGTTCTCTTAATCCTATAAAAAGCAAATTAGAAGTTCTTAGAACAGTCTGGCATCCCCTCATACTTCCATGAAGATCCTCCCATCTGACTGATGTTGTGGGACTCTTTCTTGACTAACAGTTGTTTCAGAAAGAAACATTGAGGCAGAAAGCAAATCCCTTATTTTGGCATTACACTTATATATACCAAAAGTAAACCAGAGTGAAATGTTAGAAAGAGAATTATTCTAGATGCTTTTCCTCCCCAAAATTAAACTACCAAGTTTCTCTGTAAGCATATACAACTGAAACACTGCCAACAGTCTGCTAAAACTTTCCTCTCTCCAGACAGGTGGATCCGTGGGTTTGGGTTTATTATTCTACTTTCTATTCTTAAGTATTTATTTATTTATTTATTCATTTTACTTAGCAGAAATCACACAGGCTCAGACATTCTAAGGCAACCAGCAGGTTTTTGGAACACTTTTTTGGGAAATGTATATGCCAACTGGGAAAGTAATAACGCTTCTTTATTTTTATGTTGCCTATTTTAATTATTTCTCTTGCTGTGTTCTCTCTGACCTGTCTTCTACTATTCAGTCTTCTTTACTGTAATGCAGTTTGTGCTTTTTGTTAAACTTGGTCACACTTCTGCACCTTTTCCCATTCTCATCCAGCTGTTTAATTTGCTGTCTTGTAAGTCTTTTACTCGTAAGTGTGGCTGAAGCTGCAGAAAAATAATTCAAGGCAGTTATCAGAAGTTTGTACAATTAATGGTTTTTGCTTGATCAGCTTCAGTATGACAGAAATACATAAAAATAAACAAGTGGTGGCATTTGTCAGATAATCCCTGTTGACACAGTAGACCAGAATTTTGCTTGTGTCTTTCTTTTGCCCGTAAATCATTAATTTTTGTTCTGTCCATTATTCCAGAGACCTTTGCTATCCCCAGTGCTGTTTTCCCGCTACTGTATGCAACCTTCCCATTATTCTCAATGCCTGGAATTACCTCTCCCTGTACCTCTCCCTGGCAAGCTCTGTCCTGGTGACAGTTTTTATTTTGAACTCTCCGATTCTTGTCACTTTTGGGTTTTGTTGTGTGGTGTTTTCCTTCTTCCATAACTGAAACTCCTGATCCAGGCATACCTTTTCCTTATGCTACCCAGGGTTGGTTTTTGTTTGGGTTTTTTTTCCCATTTTTTCCTTATAGAGTGCCAGGATGAGGAGGAGGACACATTGCTGTGTACAGAGCACTTGGTGGTGGATGCTGATGCTGTCGGTGGCCATGGCACAGGGAGCAGTGTTATCTCTGCATTCCAAAGCACAGCTACACAAGAAAAACCTGAGGATACCTTGGGAACAGAAGATAGGATCAGCCCTGTAAAGAAAGTGGAAGAAGATGGAAGAGACAGCACCCTGCAGGCAGCTGGGTCAGCTTCCCAAGACTCTGTGGTCCTTGACAACCAGCTGGATTCTGCACTGGTGGATGGGCAGCCATCCAATTCCTGCAGTGACATGAAGGCTGTGTCCCCACTTGCTGTGGTTGGATTGGCACGGGAGCCCACAGGTCAGTCAGGGTCCCGTGAACGCTGTGAGAGTCATTACCTTGATGGGACTGAAAAGGAGGCAAAGAAGAAAAAAAGTACCAACAGAAGTGGAATGTGTGCCGAGAAAGCACCGAGTGGAATCCCCGGAGCTCCCTGCAGGCAGGATGAGGGTGGCCCAGCTACTTGCCGGCCATCCAAGTGCACTGCAGCCCAGCAGTCCTGTAAGGCATCTTCAGTCTTGGAATCCAGAAGTAGCCATGATGCAATCAAGGAGGAGAAAAAAAAGGAAAAGGAGAAAAAAGCCTTACTTGAGAACCCACACGTTCTGCCACCGGTCAGGAAGAAGATCCGCACCTTCTATAACGCAGGTAGCTACTGGGGCACCCACTGGCAGACAGGGACACTTGTAGTGCCAGTGGCACTGCTGTTCCTTTCCCCATGCTGAAGGCCCATGGAGGTGCTGAGCTGCCCTAACTTGGTGGTGCACTTCATTCCACACCATTCAGATGTGTGAGGATCTTCAGACGGGGAAGATCTTCAAATAAAGTGTCTTACGTTTGAAGCATCGCTAGTAATGCTCTTTGGTTTTACTGCAAAAGAAGAGTTTTGTTTATTTTTGTGGTTTCCTTTAAAAAAAAAAATCTTTTATATTGTTCATGTGTTTCTAAGTATAGTAAAAATGTTCTGGTTTTCTTCTGCTTCCCTTTTTTGGTTTTTTTTTTTGGTTTTGGTTTTTTTCTTGTTTATCCCATACCCCCCATCTGTCTCTCTCTTTTTGAACAATGCATCATTTCTAGAGCAGCTAGAAGAGTTGGAGAAGGTGTTCCAGGAAGACCACTATCCAGACAATGAGAAGAGGAGGGAGATTGCAGCTGTGGTTGGTGTGACGCCACAGCGAATCCTGGTAACGCCTGCGTGTGGGACAGTGGGTTCTGTGCAGGAAAGGGATGGACAGGGACTGGGGCAGGGAGGGGGAATTCATGAGTAACAGGGTAGACACTACACCTGCCACTGGTGACAAGGAAGAGAGCTCCCAGGGCTGGACAGTGCTCAACCCAACCAAAATGGCCATGGAGTCTGGGTTTGCATACCCCATATCTTCCTGTTTCCTAAGATGAATCATATAATGGGTAGATAAATGAGGCTAAGGAGAGCAGAGTTAATCTCTTTTGTCTTGAAGATCATGGGCAACAAAGGAAATTGGTGTTTGGGAGTGTCCTGCTGTTATTTTTCTCTTTGCAATGAGTTGTGCAGGTTCTTTGGAAGAAAGGTTTCTTGAGGTTCCTTTCTGTCAAAGGAAGGTTTCTGGGCTCACCTGGTGATGTGTGGAGGCAGTCACTGCTGATTCATTGCCAGTGTCCCCCATGTGTGAATGTTTTCCTTCCTGCATCATTTCTGTCCTTTCATCAGGTCTGGTTTCAGAATCGCAGGGCAAAGTGGCGGAAATCGGAGAAGCTCAGTGCAAAAGGCAACAGAAAACATCCAACATCATCACCTCTATCAGATGATTATGGGTGAGGAACCTACTCTGTTTTCGCATTTTTCCACAACAGATACCTAATGAATTAAATGTTTTCCTTTGCCATTCCCCCTTTACATTTAAACTACGGAGAGCTGACAATTGAGTTGGGTCTCGGTAGCCTGTCAGATTTCTTGGCAAATTGTAGTGGACCCTCTAAAAGAGGGTTTGAAATGATCAGCCTGGAGTTGCTGTGGCTGAAGTCATGTGGAGAACAAGGGATGAGATAGAAAGGTCTATGGATCACCCCTTCATTTTATGCTTTTGTAAAAGCAATGGTCAGGAGCCTATTGCATTTCCCACCATTGCTTTCCATTTCCGTGGATTTTCACTTGGTGATGGAAATGCTGCTTGCTTAGATCAGTCCTACAAAGTCCTGGGCTTCTTTGAATAAGTAGAAGGTAGCACCTTTCATGGGTGAGCATGGGACATTTACTGAGGGGGGAAGGGAGTACGTGAGAGGATAGATGGTCTTTCAAGGGGCAGTGAGTGAATGTGTGAGGGCAGAAATTAGTTTCCACCGGGATATATTTGTGACAGTCTGGAGTGAGAAAACAGGATGCAAAGAGGAAAAATTAAGTTAAAGATTGGAGACCACCTGACTTATTTCATTGCACTGTCCCTGCTGCCTGTCCTACACTGGTGACTTGGGGCTGCTTCCCCAAATACTGTCAAGACAGCATTCCTTGCCCACCTAAGTCAGCCACTGCTTTCTTTTTCCACCTGCTAGTGATGTAGGATCTGCCCATTGTAGGGTAGAAGACTGTATTTGGTCATAATGCTCTGCCTTGTCTTCTGGTTCATCCTCACACCCTTTTTGCTGCCTCCAGGGCACCTCGTCTGCCTCTGCCTCCATTGCCTGACCTTGCTCTTGACCAATCTGCCGTGCTGGGAGGAAACACTGCATCTGGGAACTGCTCCAGCCTGCTCAAAGCACAGCCTGCACCACTCTCCTCTGCCTCAGGTGAGAGCCCGACCAGCACGAGTGTTTTCCATAACTACAGCATTGGCTGGTGGAGCTGGGATGTTCCCAAACACTTTAGGGAAGGTCATGTGAGTGCTCCACGCCATCAGTGCAAAATGGGACACCGGGTCACTTGACAGGCTGAGAAAGTTGGGATTGATCAGCCTGGAGAAAATAACGTTGTGTGGGGACCCCACAGCACCTTCCAGTATCTGAAGGGGCTACAGGAAAACCAGAGAGGAACTTTTCATTAGTTACAGGATGAAGGAGAACGGCATCAAACTGAAAGAAGGAAAATTTAGGTTAGATATACATAAGAACTTCTTCCCTGTGAGGGTGGTGAGGCCCTGGCACATGTTTCCCAGAGAAACTGTGGCTGTCCCATCCCTGGAAGTGTTCAAGGACAGGCTGGATGGGGGTTGGAGTAACCTGGTCTAGTGGAAGGTGTCCCTACCCGTGGCAGGGGCTTGGAAGTGGATGATCTTTAAGGTCCCTTCCAAACTAAACTTTTCTATGACTGTAGGTATAGCAATTCTTTGCTAGTTGAGTCTGGAGCAGTTATGTACCAGCACAGTGGTGCTTCTGTGCTGATGCTGGAACCAAATTTGCAGTCCTTGCTCATGTCCTAGCCCAAGCCAGCAAGGAATTCTGAATGTGACTTCATAAGGATAAGTGACAAGGGCATTCTTCCATAATAGCTGTTTGACACAGGTCCTGCTGCTCTAAATGATGATGAAAGCATTACTCTGGTTATGATGTTCTTCATGGCAGATACACACATCCCATACTCTGGTTTAGATGGAAACATTCTGGCTACAACCTGAGTCACGTGAGCTGTGTGAGGAAGGTGCAGTGTACAAACTGTTGGTGTTGTGGAGGCTCCCTCAGGTACTCAGTACCTTTAAATGCCCAAGAGTGTTCCTTGGCTTCCCCAGGCAGTGCAATTTTCCATTTTGTGCAAGACCTTGAGGGAGTGAGACTAGTTGAGTTCCAGAGCTGACAGTGAATTTAACCTCAGTTGCAGTGGAGCTGGAAGTCAGTGGGGTGTGCTGTTTGACCAGGGTTCTACCTGAGCTGTGCTTAAAGGTTGATGGCAACTAAAGACAGAGTTTGTTCAATTGTTGATTCGTGTGTGTGGAGTACCAGAGCATTCCCTGGAGTCAGGAGTGCTCCCTAAAGTTGGCACAATCTGAAAAGATTTCCAAAGTGATGAGGACCTAATCATTTCCTTGGGAGGGATATCCCAGGCAATAGATGTACTGACATATGGCACTACTGTGTGCATTTTCCTGCTTCCCAGTGTAATTCACTCATTGGAATTTCTGCTCCCTCATTTTATTCTAAAGGTACTGGTATTTAGCTATCAGTATTAAGGCCAGTTCTTGCAACTCATTTTCTAATAATGACTCAATCTTTTTTAATGGTGCTGATACCTTAAAAGTACTTTGGCACTGTTGAAAGCAACTGTAAGATTGTATCAGTAAGCTTAGAATGCTAATAAATACTTATGTGTGCTAAAAGTAAGTAACTGAGATACTTTCTTGATAACCTAATTTAGTACTTCTGTCATTGAAATTTGCCTGTCATCCTCTCAAGGCAAGGGCTACTTTAGTCAATCTTATGACCCATTTAAACAATAGGACTGTAATTCAGTTAGTTCTAGTTTTTCCACTTCTTGCAGCAGGGTAAATATGGTCAAAGTGTTTGAATAATTCACTGCTTTGCAGAGTGATGAAGCAGTGTAGTCTGTTGAGCCCTGTATTTAATCAGATACAGACTAAGGTTTTGCAAAATAATTCATTTAAAGGAAACAAACCAACTATCCTCAGATTTCTATGCTTTAGGAACCTCTGCTGGTTCCTAAAATACATCTGCAGATGTGCTATTTAGTCAAGAGAGAATATAATAGAATCATAGAAGGCTTTGGTTTGGAAGGGACCTTAAAGATCATCTCATTCCAACCCCCTGCCATGGGCAGGGACATCTTCCACTCTCCCAGGTTGCTCAGAGCCCCATCCAACCTGGCCTTGAACACTTCCAGGGATGGGGCAGCCACAGCTTCTCTGGGCAGCCTGTGCCAGGGCCTCAGCATCCTCAGAGGGAAGAATTTCTTCATCATGTATACTCTAAACTTTTAGTTTGAATCCATTTCCTCTGTTAGAGAAACAGAAGTTTCTTTCATGGATGTGATCTTGTACTCTGTTTTCAATGAGCCATTTCTTTCTGGGGAATCTGCACACTGGGATGCAATTTTCCATATGGAAAAGACAAGTAATCCTTCTAATAGAAGAGAAAGGTCCCATCTGAATTCTTGGTGCAGTGTGTAAGGAAGAAAAAGGGCATGTGAATGTCCCTGAGAGTGAAATGGGTGTGTGGAAAATGAGTGATCAAGAGAGCTGGGTTTTTACTGCTGGAATCCTTTCAGCTTGCTGCTGACTGCCTCCTGTTGCATTTGTAGTGTGTGCATCCAGCTTTTAGGAAACACAGGCTTCCTCTGCTTGTCTGAAACCCCTTCATTGATAAGGATGTGTGAAAATGAGAGTGTACTTCGTGCCACTGGATCTGTGAGCTTCCCCTTGTTCATTTTAAATCATGCTGGGCAAGAAGGAATGAAATCTGCTTGTGTCAGCTAGGGCTGGTAAATACTTTCCAGATATAGATCTGTTAGGGGGGATTAAAAAAAGTACCTTTTCTAAGTCACTTTTGAGAAAAGAGTCTTGCTTTGCTAGTGCAAAGCTGTGAGGTTTGGTGATTGGTTTTGGACCTGGCTGCCTGAGGGAAGGGAGGAATATGGTCTGTGTAATGAGCCACATGCTGCTCTCTTTATTTATGAAACCCACCCTGCCCTCCACATTTGTTCAACTCTAATCAGATGGAAGGTAGAAGTCCTAAAAATTACATTCTTACAAGTCATGGGAGAACTGGTGGCTGGGCAGAGTAGAGACCGTAGTTGGTGCACTCTTTGAGGGAGAAGACTGATGTTTGGTGTAGAGAGCCCTCATAGAAGAGAGATCTGCAAGGCACAGTGGCATGGAAAGCTGCAGTTGCAGTTTTGTCTTAACTAGATGCAGGGTAACACAGCTTTGGGGAATAAAACAATAACATTTGCTTAATTTTGCTTGTTTGTTTGCTTCTTATCTGGCATTGCATAGGCAGACTTTTCTCTTTAAGAAAGCAAAAACTGAAACAGGGAAAATGAAAGACAATGTGACCTGAATTCATTCATAAAAAAAAAAAAAACTTGCCAAGAAAGAGAGGGTCCACCTCTTGGTTTTATTAGAATATCGCAGAACGTGAAGGAGGCAAAACTTGAATAGAAAAGAATCCAAACTAGCTGAAGCAAAATAAAAGAGGAAACAAATTAGAGAAAAAAGTTATCAGTTTACGAGGCAAAACCAATTGCTTGGTAATGTCCCTCATGGAAGGTTTCAGCAAAATAATTTGTGGCCTGTGCGTTGTGGTGCAGCTGTGCCCATAGATGGTGGCCTGCTGGAGTGGCTGCTCAGGTGCTTTCCTTGGTATCAGTGTATTTAACCCCTTTCATCAGAAAATTACTTTTCTGCATGAGAACAGTACAATCTGTTACCCAAGACCTTCGGAGAGTGTTCAGCGCTGCCTCTTGCGTTGTTTTTCCTTGCTCTGGGCCAGTACTTCTGACTGTTGGTTTGTGTTTTGTTTTGGTTTTTTTTAATGTCCCAATGTTTTTCTCCAGTTCTCCAAACAAGCTGATTAAAAAACTTCAGTGAGTTGTATTTGAGGTGTATCTTACCTTGATGGCTTCTGATTTGGATATTGGGCACACTGCTTGCTATGAGAGCCTTTTGTGCCTCAAACCTTCAATTTTGAGCTTGCTCTGATCTTAGAATTGTTTTTTACTGCTTTTTCTGGACAACACGCTTGAAATGAATGGATTTCTTGACGCTGGCAGTTCTTTAAAGTTTTTCTTGTTTTCCTGAGATTTCTTACTGATATAAATATAGCTGTGATTCACTGACTTAAAGCGTTGGCTTATGATTTTTTTCAAGTTAACCCTTTAGAAAGAAAAATTCCTCTGGTTTGTGGGAGGAGATTTTTCAGCCCCACTGGTGATTTTGCAGGATATCCTTTATTTCATGTGGCTGTATTGTGAGGACACCTGTCAGGAGCCCAGTCTGTGCAGGTAACTCTTAATCAAAGAGCAACGTGGTTATTCACTGGCAGAGATGGAATTGTTGTGGAAGTCGTGGGAGCAGTTGGATGAAGCTGGATATGATCTGTCAGAGAACAGCAAATAAATGACAAGCTCTAATGATTTCACTCACAGGATTCTGGCTTTTGAACAAATTACTTTAAAGCTGATGATGTGTAGCTGACATGGCAAGCAGGAATCATATCTTTTGAACAAGTGGTAGGTTCTGGCCTACTGAAAATCCAGAAGAGGATCAGAACTGACAGGCTTCTCAAAGCAATGCAGTTAAGACTGAATTGGTTCATTGACCATCACTCCAGTTATATGAAGAGGGCATTGCTCCTAGGTTTGATTAATATTTTTTTTTTCTACTTTCAAGATGTCATTTGCACAAGAAATGCGTTTTCTCGTAATTTCAAGAAGATGACGCATCTGTGAAAAGCTTTGTGGTGGCCCTTAATGTCCCAGTAAAGGCTGTAATTACTCAGCATTAAAAGAAACTGGGATCATCAGTGTGTGAGACAGAGGCTTGTGAAACCAGGCCCTGCTGTAAGTTCATGGACACATCTCTAGGACAGGCCTCAGTCTCCTTCACGATTGTGAAGGACAGAGATCCCAGTCATCCCAAGAGAAAAACACACATCCATTTCTGTTACTTTAAGACTCTGTCCCACTCATTTGAAGCTGTTTGCACTAAAGAATGGATCTCTGAACTCTTCCAGGATGTTGAGGAAGCAGCTATAGTAGGGGTAAGGCAGCTGTGTAGCTGGAGACTTAGAACAGACCTTCTTGAGTCAAGGCACATGTCTTAACCAGGGCTGGTTCAGAGATCTGAAGCTGCAAATTATTAAATTGCTCTCCAAAAATTCCTGAGGTTGTCTCATGGACTAAAAAACCAGAAATAATGGAAGCAATAAACAAAAATCCTGCTGTTACATTCCCACGTTCACTGGAAAGCATTCTGAGGTTATATATCTCTATATCAGTGTCAGGAAAAACAATAGAATTGTAAAATGTAGGTGTTATCTCAAGCCAGTGATCAGATTCTCCATCAAACAATTCTGGAATCTTCTGCAAATATGTCAGATTTAGCAGATATTGCTTCTCTGGGAATTGTTTATTCCCACTGCATTTGTGACTTTATTCAGGAGACACAGTTTCAGTGTCTGTCTTTGAAAGGACTGAGAAGAAGAGGAGTCTTGAGAAAAGGCTGAACCAGCTCCTTGGAGGCCGCGGGTGTCCCTTCACAATCTCTTTGCCTGAGGGTCCTATTGCCATGACCCACAAAGATTATCTGCACTAAGTATTGCAAATATTTCAAAAAAACAGAACTTAATTTTTAGTAGGTGTGAAAGTGGGATTAGAAGTGATTCCTGGGCTCCTTGTATTCATCCTGAGGAAGACTAGTGACATCTGCAGAACATGTCATCCTAATGTCACTATTGAACTGAAGCTTTACCTGGATGTAGACTGGCTTTCAGGTAGCTATGTTTCATAATGTTTGTGTGAACGTTCTGAGACACGATGCTTAGGAGAACCTGTGCAAATGAAGGTTTAAAGAAGAAAAATCAGGAGAGATCTTTAATTTCATTTCTGGGTGAGCCATTTTGATTTTGAGGGCACTAAATATTGGTTTGGCTTGTGCTTTGTTGTGTGGGAATAGATCAAACACCAGGAATGGGACAGGTACATCAAAGATGCTGCCTGACATGTATAGATAGTATGGTTCAAACAGAAAAAATAAACCACTGAGAGTTGCATGGGCATGTGAATGCTTTAGAGATGCCATCCTAGGTCTTGCTCTAGGGGCATTATTGAAACTTGAAAAGTTTTCGTTGAAACATCATGATTGTCTCTCTCCATGGCTGCAGAGAGTTGGAAAAAACTGAATGTGGGAAGATGCAATAAGAGAGACAGAAATGTGCACAGTGTGATGGGGAATCTGAGAAGCAGTGCTGCGAGGTGTTGAAGTGCGATCTCCTCATCAGCTGTCTGGGCTTGCACTCCAGAATTCTCCAGAGGTTGCTAATGCTTGCTGTGGCATCTTTATGTTTAGGTTTTATGCCTGAGGTCTTTGATTCACACCTGGTGGAGTGCATTTGATGTTACCCTGTATGCCTGCAAGTTTACAACTGTAAGCTCTCCCTACCAGTAGCTTTCCATGAAAGCTTTCCTGTGAGTGGGAGTAGACCAACTTTACCTGAACAGTTGGTGATATTTTCTCTTGCCTGCTTCATCCTTGTGCTGGTTCAGCCTAGCTAGACTTGAAAAATCATTTCAACTTGTCCTGCACACTTGATGGTTACGCTTGTGAAGAGAGAAATCATTTGCTAATTGCCATAATGAAAGAGAACCTTGTTCTCTTGCCCCATGTGCAAGCTCCTTGAACTTCTGTGTATAGTTGTTACTCTGGATCCACCAGCATATGTGACTCTGACCTTTAATTTCCTTTGTTGTCCTGTTTCCACAGAGGCTCTTCTGTAAGAAACTCTTCCTCTCTCATTTTCCTGCATTGACTGAGGAGAGAGGTCACCAAACAAGAT
Source organism: Pachyramphus minor (assembly GCA_013397135.1). Lineage (NCBI taxonomy): Eukaryota > Metazoa > Chordata > Aves > Passeriformes > Tyrannidae > Pachyramphus > Pachyramphus minor. Next base: position 1,276,190 of record VYXB01009652.1, read on the forward strand.
TCTAGGAACCAAAAGGTGTTGGTTTCTCTTCCCGTGTCCAAGCTTCTTTTTCCAAAAGGTCTTCAGCTGGCATCTCTGCTCTTTTAATTTTTGTTTCTGGCATGACTCATCTGAGTGAAAATGTGGTCAAAACAATGACTGTGGATGTGCATCTGCACATTTTTGTTTCTTTCAAACCACAGATAAATTTTTCAAAAGGGTAATATTTTGAATTGAGTGCAGCACACTCCTCCCAGAGGAGAGTAGTGATGAAAGATGACTGGGGGATCATTCCTGGCTTTTTTCCAGGAATTACTTTGTTTCACTTGCCTGCCTTCTTGAGAGCTGAATAAATATAATATGCAGAGGCTGAAATCATGAAGATAATTATATTTAGCCAATAAACACCATCCTGTGCTCCAGAGAGCTTGCTCGTACTTCCTTGTGCTTCTCTACAGCAATGCTGGTACTTGCTCACTTTTATTCCCACCAGTTAATGCCCATTCAGGTGTCCCTGGCACCTTCCTTTTCTGCTCTGCTCCTCCTTTGCTCTGCTTGCTCCTGTTCACTCCTGCTATGACAGCCCAGTGTGACAGTCCCTCCTTTCATTCACAGCCTCCTCGGTGGCAGGAATGGTGGCAGGAATGGTGTTTGGGTGTGAAGGAGTTCAGATGAAGGGGTCGCTGCAGCTCAACTTCAACTCCAGCAGAGTGGAGTGCTTCCCGAGCCTTCCCAGCCCTCCTCCCATCCGCAGGGCCACCAACCTGTCCTTCAGCCCCCACAGCCCTGTTGCTCCCTTGGTGCTGGACGCTCCCAGCAGTGAATGCTGCTTGTCCAGTCGGGAAAATGGCTCCAGGGAGGCCTTCACTTACAGCATCCAGAATCAAGGGTAGGAACAGATGAGAAGGGAAATGAAAAAAGCAAGGCCAGGGAGAAGCCTTGGGAGGGTGAATGTGGGACATGGGACAAGGAATTAGGTGGGAGGATAAGTGAAAAGTGAGGTGCAGGAGTGACAGCATCTTTTAAATGGAGCATGAAAAGCTGCATGATAGTGGGACAGGGCACCTGCTGTGAGACAAGCGATACCTCTGGTCAGAATGCTTCCAGAATTGCACACCTGTCAAGTGAAAACTTTGGGGTGTGTTTCAAACTTTGGGGTGTGCTTTGGAGAGTGGGAAGATAATCCCCACTAATGTCCATTGATCAAGAATCCCGCTGTGAAACCACTTGGCTCAAGTGGTTTCTGTTGCCCCTTGTCCTGGGAGGAGGGGTTGGAGTCAGATCAGGGTTGGCAATAACACAGTTGTTTACTGTATGGGTTGCTGTAGCTGTTGACCAAACTTTAATCTCTGGATTGACTCCCCTTGCTCTCTGCAGCTTGAGTCCACCACCTTCCTGCCATTACCCTGAGCAGCTGGAGCCAGCAGGGAACCTGGAGACCATGTACTGCCAGTACAGCAGCCAGGGGGGAGTTTACCAGCTGTCCCAATATTCCCAGCAGCACCAGCTCTCCCAGTTCTGCCAACTGCCAGATCAGCTGGCCACCAATGTGCTCTCCAGTGACCACCTCCCTCCTCCAACACCCCCTGAGTCCCATCCAGCTTTCCTGGCCTTACCTGGTAACACTGGAGCAGTAACCTACGGAGCCACACAAGGCTATGGACAAAACCACTTGGGGGGACAGCTCAGTGGAAACTCAGGTAAATTCCTGAAATATTTTGTCATCCTGCACCTCTGGAGTAACTAAACCAAACCCTGAAACATTCAGGGTGATCAGTGGTTTTACTAGTGGGTGTGGCAGAAAGTAGAAGAATGCACATGCATGCACAAAGATATAGATACAGAGATGTAGATATATATGTGCCCATCTTTTTTTCTAATTTCCTTGTGTGCTTGGGTTTTTTTTAAGTGCTGAGTGACCCGTTCATTTGAATCAAAGGTTACTACACAAGTTGCACATGTCAGAAAGAGCATTAAATGTGAATGTATCAGGTAGTGCAGCGCATTTTCTCTGGACTGGAGAACTAACTTTTGCAGGAGTGCACTGTTGTGCAAATGAAGATGCCTTTGGTGTATGTAGATGGGAATCAAGAGTGCAAAGTGGAAAAGGTGCCACAGCAAGTGGAATAGTTGCAGGTAGAAAGAAAAACAGGCATCTCGTGCTATTGGGCTTCTGCAGAAACAAGATTGAAGTTTCAGATCTTGGAGAAGTACAAAAGAAGAGAGGGACAGAAGCCATCAGAGTATGGATATAGAATCTTTCTTTTTCTTCCTCTGGTTTGAATTTGCAACAGATTAAGGCACTTCTGCATAATTTTCTGAAAAGTAACTAGGTGAAACTGGCACTGTTGGTCTCCTTGTTTTGAGTCCAGGCTTTGTATTTTGAAGTTATTCAAGCCCAAGTATAATCAAATGATAAACCATTGCAGTTAATTTATTTGGACTGTCAGGTTTGTTGAATTAAGCTCACAGTCCAAAACCTACATGTCTTGTCTTATCACATAAGAGAATAGTTTCAGACCACAGATGCTGCTGCTGTTTTTGTGCCAGTCTTGTGGACCTTGTCAGGGAGGGAAGTCTGACTCAGAGCCGGCTGCAAGCTGGCTCATGTTCCCATTATTCGTGCTGACACTGTCCAGGCCAGGTTCACAGCATCCATGCTACCCACCACACTGGGCCTGTCTCCCCTCTCTGGTTTCAAGGCATAATTATTCTTTTCAGTGTTTTTTTCACTCTGAAGTGCCAGAAGTGATGAGAAGGCTCTGCCCCAGTGCACCAAATGAACACTTTTATAGTGTGATGCCAAAGTCTGTGTTGCATTCTTTGGGGCACATTGTGTGAGCATAAAGGGGTGTGTAAAGGTGCAAGCTGATCAGTTGAAAGATTATTGAAGGAACAGAGGCAGAGGTGATATTCTCTTACTCTGTCCAGAGCACAATCAGCAGTGCCTGGCAGTTCTGCTCAAGGAAGCGATCCTACAACTGTTATGACCAAGTTCACAGAATCATGGAATGGTTTGGGTTGGAAGGGGCCTTAAAGATCATCCAGTTCCAACTCCCTGTGCCATGGACGGGGAGATCTTCCATTATCCCAGGTTGCTCAGAGCCCCATCCAACCTGGCCTTGGACACTTCCAGGGATGGGGCAGCCGCATCTTCTCTGGGCAACCTGTGCCAGGGCCTCCCCACCCTCACAGGGAACAATTTCTTCCTAAAAAGGTTCCAGGTTCCCAAAGTGTAGTGGGCAGGGAACCAATCTGTCAGTGCAGACACACCTGTGAGTGTTATTTCAGCGTGTAAGCAAGTGAGCAGCTTCGTTGGATTATAGATATTACTTAATAAAACATTCCTGCTTCCAGCTTCTATAAATGAAAGTGAAGATTAAACATTCAGGTTATGCTTGGCAGAGCTGGAACCTCTTGGAAAATAGGAGTGGAGAAAAAAAATTGGGGAGTAGGTGTCTCTAATATTACATACTCTCGGGATCAGTGCTGAGTGGCATCATGATTTCTATTTTCATTATAACAATGCTATGAACTTCCAAAATTTTTCCTCCTAAGAGCTACCTTTTGGCTAAAAACACTGCAGTGTAAAGAGCAAAGTGATCCTTCATCTATATGTGGTGTTTGCTCTACTGCAGTGACCACCAGGGCATGACTGTGTTGTTTGCAGTGAGCAAAGCACAACACACACACCCCCTTTACGTGGACATTCTGCTGTTATTTTCATTATTCTGTCTTTTCTTTGTTGCTTTTGCCTCAGCAGACATCACTGCCTATCAAGCTGTCCCCTGGAGTGATTTCTACATGCAGGGAGCTCAGTTCTCAAATCAGCTGCAGTCCCAAATGCCATTTTCTAGCACGGCAGGAGGACAGACCTTCCCAGAGCCGTATCTTCTTCAAGTGCCCAATGGAACAGCACTGGGATCCATGTCACAGGCTGGAAAGCCAAAGGGAATTACACCAGACCAGGGCTCAAACCAGAGCCACCAAACAGAGCCAGAGTTGGCATCACTCACTGAAAGAGAGAGGATGTAGAGTGTTGTATCAAGAAAGGAGAGACCACTGTTGGTAAGTGAAAGGACAGCTGGTTATTTTTTTTTGGGGTGGGGGAAAGGAAAGAGTTCCAAGACAGCAGTAGCTCCTCTGAATACAGGATCAAAACTGTGGCATGAATGGGAATGGAACTTCTTTTTTTTTCTGGGCTGCCGTGTGAGGCTGGTCCCATTATCCTGTACCTGGTTCTTAGATTCATCTGTTTGTAGAAATGGGGACTTAGTAAAGTAGATGCCAAAGTTCTGTCATCTCTCAGACAACATCTGTTGTGAGCTGAATGGCTGCACAGGACTGACAATTTCTAAGCTTTCCACAGGTACAAACACCTCTCTTCGAGGCAGAACTTCTTCAACATGAGAGGGGAAAAGGGAGGAGAAGAGAAAGGTTTCTTCTCTCTCTCTGGATTTCCATTTCCAGGCTTTTATTTTGGAAACAAAATTACCCTACTTTTGAATTGTTGAAAGGTGTCATATGCCTGAAATGTTCTTTGGAGGTGTGTGGGGGTATATGCGTGTCTGATTTTGAAATATGAGATATTTGAAAAATCCAAGGTATTTTGTGTCATGTGAAATCACATTTTCTTATGAATCTGCTTTTTTTTTCAGAAATCAAAGAAGAAATTAATGACTGATGCTGCTCTCTGAGGGGGGGGGAAAAAAGAGAGGAAAAGGAAAAATTGCCATTTTAAACTCTGCAAAATAAGAAGAGTCAAAAAGAGAGTCAAGAATAATAATATTTGCAACAGAAGCACTTTTT